>OU753575.1:18400000-19000000 GCA_916701695.1 Agrochola macilenta | reverse complement strand
TTATAGCCCTTTTAAGGCATGTAGGAAAGATACCAGTATCGAAACACAGATTAAAAATATGGCTTAGGATAGGTGCCAGGGTGTTTGCGTATTTTTTTTGAAAGTAAGGCGAAATGCCATCCCAACCAGAAGCAGCATTAGACCGTAACGATTGAATGACAGTAATAATTTCATCGCGATCTGTACGGTCAAGAACAAAAGAAGAAGCCGATGAGGTATTGCGTATATTTTGTGGCGGAGCCAAAGCTTGATTGCCTCTAGATAATTCTAATAAAAAGATAATGTTAGGTTGCAAGAGCGAGCGAAGCGAGCTCGAAATTTTAACACCCTACGTTTATATTTAGCGTAGGGGGGGGGGGGGGGGGGGGCTCCAAATACAAACTGCCTTTTTACAGAATATGTTTTGGTCTTGTTTGGAATTTGATTAAAAAGTTGTCGCGAGCAGCGCTCGGCGCCCCCTAAGACCCTGTGCCCGTGTGCACACCCTGCACCATAGGTATAGCCGCCTCTGGGTTTTTCTCTAAAACGTGTTTAGTTTAGAATAAGTTGTTGTTGATCACATATTACTAGTCGAAATCGTGGCTAGAATCGTACATTCTTACATGTCATTGCATACTTCGAAAAATCTATGACAACTATTGTTGGAGATGTGACATATTAGTAAATATGTCAGAGCGTGCTTACATTGTGCTTATGGCAAGGGTAACTATGGAAAAAAAGAGGGAAATGTTATTTCCTATTCTTAAGCCCAGTGAGCCAATATACACAGTCCATATAGACCGCTTGGGCCCATTTTGCAAAACAAAGAAAGGTCATCAGTACATGCTAGTTTTAACTGATGCATTTACAAAATTTGTTATTGCTGAACCTACCCGTACTGTCAACTCTGTAGAAACGATTACAGTCCTTAAAAATATATTTAGCTTATTTGGGTACCCCAATAGGGTTGTAAGTGACTATGGAAAAGGTTTCACTAGTAGGTATTTTCAAGTTTTCCAGTGACAAGCAGTTTAAACATATCTTAACGGCCATTGCATGTCCACGAGCTAACGGTCAGGTTGAACGCGCAAACCGTACTATACTAGATGCATTACGTGCTACTGATCCTAGTGAGGCAGCAAATAATTGGCCCAATTGCTTGCCTGATGTCCTATGGGGAATTAATAACACCCCTATTATGAGCACAACATACAAACCATATGACTTAATGTTTGCCAAGACATCTAGATCACGTTGTGATGTTTCTACCCATGAAATCAACAGTGAGCCAGTGCTGGTTAGGCGTAAGAATGCCAGTACGAAATTAAAATAAGCCAGTGATAGGATGAAGCACCACTTGGATAAAAAGCGAAAACTTAGCCAGATCTATAAAAAGGGGGATTTGCTCCTGTGGAAGCAAGCACCCACTAGTAGTGCAGCTAAAGTTAATACAAAACTCGATTAAAAACATTCAAAATTCATTTATTCAAACTAGGCTGAGAAATCAGCACTTTTCGAACGTCAAAATTACATAAGACAGTCCCCCAAAAACGCCCACCCTTCACCACTTCCTAGTGCTTGAGCTGGGAAGAAGAAGTGGCGCAACAAACTCCCCAGCAGCACAGCTGTCTGTTCAGTTGAAAAAACTTGATTCTATATAATATTGCATATTATTATGCTAAAATAATTTACATCACCACGAATTGCAATACAATTCATAAAATAAAAACATTTTAAAGAGTAGATTATGTCAACAATAAATGAAAACAAAATTAAAATAAATTGACTTACAGTCAAATAAAATAATCCAAACCATTATATGCTCATACTATATAAGAGCATATAATGGTTTGGATTATTTGTAGTCTAAAATAATTGTTTGTTTCTTGGGGTACATTGGAGTAGCTTAATTAGTCCCAAGCCTTTTTGTCGTCTAAGTAATCTTTATCTTTATAGAAACCTTTTTGACATAGTTTCTGTTTAATAAATGATTTAAATTTATTGAGGGTCAGTTCTTTGACATGGCTTGGGAGTTTGTTGTAAAAACGTATACTTTGGCACTTAAACTCATAAACCCTTAAAACTCACCATGTAGGTAATAATTTTTCATAATTTCCATACCTACTAAAAGTAAAAAATTCCTTATAAAACACGTGGACCCAGACCTGAGAGCCTCCGGCTCTAAAAAAAATTTACGCGGTAGGGCAAACAAGTACAACGTGGAGTCGCGATTCGACTTTAGTTGTCAATATCATTTTTAAATTTAGTTTTTTTTTTGTAGAATAGCTTTAATCTCATAGCCTAAAGTAAGGAATTTTAGTGATAGTTTAGTTCGGTGTACAAGAGAATCGGCACCACTGTACAAAATCTTGGTCAGGGCGTCATATATTTTGTAAACATCTCCTTTGTAGGAATGCACTATATCGATCATGAGCGAGTTCATACTCCGACTCGCACTTGGCCGATTTTCGGTTGGCTGTGCCCACAACCTTTTTTGAGGGCTGGTTCCGCGCCTGATCAGGAACAGGGTCCAAGGTGCCGGTGGTCAGGGCTCTAGAGAGAGGAACCTCCTCACGATGCGTGCCGTGTCTAGGCGTACTGCTTTCTGAATCAAGCCCTTGACCCAGCCGTGCAATGAGAGCCTCCTGAGGAGCTAAGAAAACGAAATGTGTAAAGTTTGCCCTACCAAATGTTAGAAATCTAGGTCCTAACATCGTCTTAGATAAAGAGGTGCTTGAATCTGTAAACTCGGCGGTTTTTCTGGGCATAACAGTAGATGCCAAACTTCAGTGGGGCCCACATATATCGAGCCTAGCGGGAAGGCTCAGTTCAGCCGCCTACGCCGTCAGGAAAGTAAGACAATACACTGACGTCGATACAGCTCGGTTAGTCTATTTTAGTTATTTTCATAGCGTTATGACCTACGGTCTTCTGCTGTGGGGCAAAGCTATATTCAGAATATATTTGTTCTTCAAAAACGAGCTGTTCGAGCTATTTACCAGCTTGGTGCCAGAGTTTCTCTGAGAGATTTTTTCAAAGATATTGGTATCCTCACGGTGGCATCTCAATTCATCTTCGCCAATATCTTATATATTAGGCAAAATATACACTTATACACTAATAACAGTGATTTTCACAATGTTAACACTAGAAATAAGGACAAACACGAGCTCCTTTTCACCGGCTTCATAACTCATTTGTTGGGCTTTGTATAACCTTTTATAACAAGCTACCCTCTTCTTTGCTAGATTTGCCTTTTAATGCGTTTAAAACGAAAGTAAAATCCAATCTTTGTTCAAAGGCATACTATTCTATCAACGACTACTTAAATGATAAGAATAGTTGGTCGCTGTGATTAACTCAAGACAATGTTTATGTTCTTTCTCCAGCTTACGTACTGACAAGTTATATGAGTTTATATAATTGTTTATTTTATTTGACTTTTTAAGTCAAGTTATTTTAATTTAACTTTAATTTATTGTTGACAAAATCTACTCATCACACTGTTTTTTTTTTATGAGTTGTATTGCAATATGTGGTTAGCTAGTGACCTCGACAATTGATCATATTATTTACTGTTATTAGTAATTAACTCTTTGTTTATTTATTTTACATCGATGGTCCTAGTTTATCATTTATAACTTCCAGTTACAACTATATGTAAGCGGGCACGCCCTTTATGCCTGGAGGCTTTTTTATATAGATACGAGGGGTGTTCAATAAATAGTGAGAATGAGTAAGACGCAATTATCTTTTATTATATGTTATTTTATTTTTCGACGTAGTCACCTTTCAGGTTTATACACTTTGTATATCTTTTCTCTAATCCTAAAATTCCCTTTCTAAAAAAATCTTCTTCCTGATCCCTTAAAAAATCATTTACGGCGGCGACTACTCCGTCATCATCTTCGAATTTCTGGCCCCTGAGATGTTCCTTTAAGCGCGGAAATAGATAGAAATCACAAGAGCAAGGTCCGGTGAATATGGAGGATATTCCATCAATTCGAAGCCAGCTTCTTGAATGGCAGCCATCGCAACTCTGGACTTGTGCGCAGGGGCGTTATAGCAGTAAACTTCGGGAAGAGCACTTACGTCTCTTTATCTGAAGATGACATGAAGCGGTGTAGTCACATTCAACCAGGAAATTTGATATGCAACAAGAATCTACCGACATTCAACTTACATAACAGCAATGTCCCCTGTAAAGCAAAAATATTGGGTCATCGAACGACCTCACCTTGTGACGTAAAAAATGTGCTATGTAAGCAGGAGTGGATCCCGTTACACACAGCGAATACTTGGCTGGCGATTTTTTGCGGAACTTGCACAATACGAATTTTGTGTGAAAATGATATCACTACGCACTGCATGACCTTTGGGATACTGACCTTGGCACAGGGTTGCTTGTTGCAATCGAAGGAATTACCAATTCATTCGCATAACCAATGCAATAGAAACATGAAGATGGATCTTTCCATGAACATACCATCGCTCAACTCGATGGTAAATAACATTGTGAACATAACACATAATATGTCGCACGTGATGTTACCAGAAACTGCAGAATTGGAGGAAATCGACAAGCGATTAGCTAGTATGAAAACACAAGAAAACCACCTTCCATCAACCATTTCCACTCATGACATACACCAATACGCCGTGTCATAAACTGTAGTGGGAGTAATCGTCACTGTCTCTGTGGGGTGGTTGGTAAAGAGATACGGACCATCTTGTCGCTCAAAACAGACTAGGAGTCGTACAGCTACGAACAATCGGTTTGAAGAGATTGAACTGCAACCGATACAACACAGAAAGCAAGAAGAAAACATTCACACGGCGAGCCAAGCAGAACTGCAAGCGGTACGCCCACGTCATGCAGACAACATCGCTTTTAACTTCGATTAATTTATTATTAGTTTATTTGTAATAGGGTTTCTTTTCTTGACAAGTTTTCATTAACTTACATCTTTGTGGGGTTGCCAACATGTACGGTCTCATCAACCGTACATTTACTTTGCGAACACAGCAACCTACTTAGATGTCGTGCGTCACAAATATTATGCTATAATTGGCTCCTACAGAACCCATGCTTCGAGTTTACTAAGTAAAATATTGTGTTGAACATAGTAGACATAGTAGACTGAAATCAGATGTTCAGGAAATAAAAGAATCTTATGCTAGCACTAAATTAGTGGAAGAATTAGAAAGTAAATTAATAAACTCGAATATAAAAAAAAGTGGAGGGTACCTTGCCATTGGAGCGGTAGAAATATCATCGCCCAATATTCATAGTACTCAAAGAACAACCGCCACTATTCAAGGTCATGTTGAAGGGCCTTTGTTGTCACAATTGCCGGTCACCCCTCTGTCCACTGATAAGTCTGTCATGGATGTTTGTGACGACATTCCCAGTGACACACCGTTTGTGGTTTGCTCAAGTAGTGTAACATCTTCACCTCGGCAAAACAACATGCAAGTCGGCGCGCAGCCCATTGTGGAAACATATGACTACGACTTGGAGCGTACTTCGAGTAGTGTGTATGATAACACAACTATCGTTATCAACGGCGCGTGCGGGACGACATCGTCGACAGGGGCGGCGGCGCGGGTGGCGCGTTCGTATAAATGTAAGCTAACCGGTGAGGGCATTACGCCTAGAAAGATTTCCTTTGCCGAAATGGCAGGGAATAAAGATGAGTGGCCAAATGCTAAAAATAATGATGAATGGATTGTAGTACAGAATAAACGGCTCAGAAATAAATTTATTGGAAATAAAGGTAAGGCCGATTTAGATCCTACTTGTAAATTTAAGGCAGCAGCAACCAAAGTACCGTTATTTGTATCTAATGTACACAAAGATGTTATGGAATCTGATATTGTGGAATATATTTATGAAAAAACGAATGAGAAGGTATCGCCTGTGAAAATAAAGATGAAAAAACAGAAATATTACAATTCCTATAAAATCTCAGTTACTGCACACAAAATAGATATTTTCTTAGACGATAATTTGTGGCCGTCTGGAATAACTTTCAGAAGATTTGTAAATCTGGGTGATAGACCAATCGGTTTTCGAGCTCAAGGTGTAAATAAGCAAACAATAAATGTACAACATGGCCAACCAGCTAAACAGTAGATTTTTTAGTTATAATTGTAAGTCTGTTACCCGTTCGATGGACTACGTGAGAATACTATGCAAACAAGCCGATATTGTGGCGTTGCAAGAAACATGGTTGTTTCCACACGACTTAGCTGTCCTTGGGAAGATTAGCAATGCGTTTGGTTTTACGGGCAAGTCTGCAATTGACACGTCCGCTGACATAGTACGAGGCAGACCCTATGGTCAGTGGCGGTCCCCCCATAGAAGCCGAAAAGCCCGGCTTGCCTTAAAAAGAGAGCCCACCAACAAAAAAAAAAAAAATTATAAAAGCAACCAAGTCAATAATCATCTCGCAAGAATTGATAAGAATAATACCTAACATTAAACTCCGCGCTGCACTGTGTCAGCCGCGCGCTTTATAAGCTACGATGCCAGGTTTACGTACTCAAAGAATAATATTTAAATTCCGCGCCGTTTTGCATCACGCACCGTTGCCAACTATCTCGGATGCAGTTGCGATCTCGCTCTAACACTATAGCGATAAGTAGGACGCGAGATCGCATCGTAAATGAAAACATAATTTTTATTCTTTCTCGCTCGCACTTGTGTTGGCTTTTATGAGGCTTTTTTACCACTCTTCTTTCGCATAGAAATAGTTAAGTTTGTTGATACCATTAGTATGTACCTATTTCGCAAAATGTTTTAAATATTAAGCCCGGCTTCTGATTTTTTTATGAATGGAACGAATCGTGCGTTTGATTATGAATAGTAGGAGTAATGACGTGGCAAATTTGTTCAAATTTGTTTTGAGCGGCTAGGTACCTGGTGCACTTTTTTTCGCTTTGATATTTTTTCATTTTCTGTGAATTTAAGTGTTGTGATTAGTTTTGAAGTGATTAAAAAGTTTCTTATCATTGGAATGAATTCGGAAACGCATGCAATTGTTCCTTGTGAAGGACTAAAGTGTGCAATCCTTACTCGGAAAGGTAAATACTTTGAGTTTTACAGACAAATATAATCTCGATAGTTATTGTGGCGATTTCATTCCGCGCTTTTGTTAGTGATTATAGTGTTATTTTATCATCAAAATGGGAATTCGGAAACTGTGTTCGAAAAGGTATGTAACTTGAGTTTTTCGACAATAAGTAACTCTTTACTTTACCGTAACCAACCTCAAATTACTGTAGATACTTGTTTCTCGGAAATAAAAACAAGTATTTTTGTCAGTCGAAAAATAGATTGAAATAGGCATTCGATTGTTTATTAGACAACTTTAGGTAGGTAGCTGGTGCCATGAAAACACATAATTAGTGTTGTTTGTATGGCATTTGTAGTTTTGGTAAACCACTGAAAAACAAACCCTATGTCCTATTATTATAATAACAATAAGTTCTCATTGAGATCACAAAACACAATAAATTTTCGTATCGAAGAGATTCTTCATAGGTGTTTTGAAATAAAGATAAGAGTTGGCTATTGTCATTATGATAAATTATAAAAAGTTATTTTGGTATTATCTCATGTTAACATTTTCAATTAAACTCATAAAATTATGCGTACGGCAATAGAACAACAAATCGATCATTTGTTGGGAGCCATCTAGTGGATTTTGATTGAAAATTTTAGCATGTGACAAGTGCTTAAGAAATAAGGTAAAAAGATTCGGCTAAACGGTGTGTTTACGCGCATTCATTCATATAGATGGCGCTTATGAAAATTACATACTAATGCTTGATAATACTTATTTAGAACTCTTCGCATTTTATAAAGGTTTTCTAATAATGTTGTACCATGAACAACATATGAAAAATCTGTTGGCTTGCCCTAATTTTGACGCCATGGCACGCCGCTGCCTATGGTGGTGTAGCAATACTGTGGCGGAAGGATGCCTTCGATTCTGTGACTGTGCTTGAAACTAAAAGTGTGCGGCTATCGGCAATAAAAGTGTGTATTAATGATCGATTGTTCGTAGTGTTCTCAGTTTACATGCCAGTAGATTTAAATGAAAATCTAGTTCAATTTACGGAATGTCTTAGTGAGATGAGTTCAATAATTGAAAATACACAAGTGGCGTCGGTCTATATGCTGGGTGACTATAATGCTCATCCAGGTGAGCGGTTTGGCAGAGAACTGGAAAGATTCTGTTGCGACCAACTATGGTCGTGTATAGACGTCGATAAGTTAGATAGTGCCTTCACTTTTATAAGTGATGCTCACGGTACCACTCGTTGGCTTGATCACTGCGTAGTGACTGAGGCCGCCCGGCAGTCGGTTGTAGATGTGAAGGTACACTATGATTCATCTTGGTCTGACCATCTGGCGTTAGAAATTAATTGCTGCTTAAATGTACTTAGGCCCCATTATGTTCTTAAAGAAACAAGTTGTAATAAAGTTGTTTGGGGAAATAGGGATAATAAACAAATTGAGTATTATCACATGTTATGTAATGAACAATTAAGAGACTTAGATTTTCCTATAGAATTAAGCCACTGTTGTGATGGTATGTGTAATAAGGTGGAACATAGATCCGTGATTGATATGATGTATTCAAAAATTATTCATGTAATAAGCACAGCGGCCGTGGATAGCTTTGATCGTAAATTTCAGTCACGTAAAAAGTGTGTTGTGGGCTGGAACAGACATGTTTATCCAGCACGCGCAAGGAAGCGCGGTCGCGGTTTCAGTTATGGTTGTCACTTGGTCGTCCGCGTAATGGACCAGTGTATGACGAAATGTCAGTATCTCGTCGTATTTTTAAATCTAAACTGAAATGGTGTCAGAATAACGCGGAACAGGTAAAGATGAATGTTCTGGCCTCACAGCATGCAAATAAGAACTTTAAAAGCTTTTGGAAGGAGACCAGCAAGCTGAATCCACGACCGTACACCCCTCTCAGCGTCGACGGCTTCGGTGAGTCACTTGACATTGCTAATATGTTTATTGATAAATTTAAAGTAGTGCCGCCTGATCGACCACCTGTGTCGCTGCGGGTGCTCAAGTCCGATACTCGGAAGTCAAATACATTACCATCAGTCAGTTTCTCTGCAAAGGAAGTAGCTTCCACTATTAGTAAGATGACGAGGGGTAAGTCCCCTGGACATGACGGTATCAGCATTGAGCACCTTTGGCATGCAGGTGTACACTTGCCTAGAGTGTTATCGATGTTTTACACTTTTTGTATGAGACACTCATACTTACCGGATGAGTGCACGAAGGCTATTGTTGTGCCAGTAATCAAGAATAAGACAGGAGACCCCTCTGATGGCTCCAACTATAGGCCCATCTCGCTAGCCACCACAGTAGCTAAAGTGCTGGACAGTATGCTGGATAAACAGTTATGTCGTCACCTAAAGATAAGTGATGCGCAGTTCGGCTTCCAAGCGGGACTGTCCACAGAAACAGCAATCTTATGTCTTAAGCATACTGTCCGGTACTACACGGACAGGAAGACTCCAGTTTATGGGTGCTTCCTTGATTTATCGAAAGCTTTCGATTTGGTGTCATATGAACATCTTTGGGAGAAACTGAGGGCCACCTCACTCCCCGAGGAGATCATTAATGTTCTTGATTACTGGTATAACAATCAAGTTAATGTTGTAAGGTGGGCGAACGTTGTGTCCGATGAGTACAGGTTGGAGTGTGGTGTAAGACAGGGTGGGCTAACATCCCCTCGTCTCTACAACCTGTACATCAATGAGTTGATTGAGGGTCTCAGTAACACTGCAGTCGGCTGCACTATTGATGGCACCACTATTAACAACTTGAGCTATGCGGATGATATGGTGTTGCTGAGTCCTTCAATTAGCGGTTTACGTAAACTTGTTAGCAGATGTGAGGAGTACGGCGTGGCTCATGGACTCAGGTACAATGCGAACAAAAGTGAGCTGTTAGTATTCCTACCGCGGAATTGTAAAGTCGATACCGTCCCTTCGGTTACACTAAATAGTGTACCGCTTAACAGAGCGACGCAGGTTAAGTACTTGGGTCACTGGGTCACGGAGGACCTCGCTGATGACGTGGACATTGAGAGGGAACGAAGGGCGTTGGCTGTCCGTGGGAACATGCTGGCTCGCAGGTTTAAACGGTGCCCGAATGAGGTAAAGTGCACAATGTTCAGGGCATACTGCCAATCGTTTTATTCGTGCACCCTGTGGGTCAACTGTACTCAGCGGACACTCAATGCCCTTCGTGTACAATATAATAACGCTTTTAGAATGTTGTTGGGGCTGCCGAGATGCTGTAGTGCGTCCGGCATGTTTACAGAGGCTCAGATTGATGGCTTTCATGCCATCATGAGAAAGAGAGAGGCCTCAATACTACACCGTATCCGAGCAAGTTCCAACAGCATTCTGAAAGTAATAGCGGACCGGTTAGACGGTCCTTTTGTTAGACACTGGATCGCACTCCATGTGTCAATTTAATGTCGTTTCTTTTATTTTTTGTGTTTTGCTAACATACCTAGTTCCTAAGTACTTACTAACACAAGTATGGATAATTCTGTAATGGATAGTCTGAAATAAAGTTATTATTATTATAGTCAAACACCTGAGTCATGTCACAGAATATACTGCACACCCACATGTAAGCCACCTAAGTTCACATGTGGAAGCAATAAATATATTGAGTAGGTATTGAGTATTGTTCCTGGAAGCGTAAAGAATTGAAAGACGAACTAAACAACCGAGAAGTAAGGACAACTGGAAAGAAATCAGATCTTGTTGAGAAGTAGACTTCTATCTAATAAAATATTTTTCATCAGTGCTAGGCCCTAGATTTGGATATTTTTTTGTTGTAACGTGTTAATTCTTACCTGACTTATGGTTATAAAAATTTACGAAAATGGAGAGAACACTACTTTTTAAATGGTTTTCCTGAATTTTTAGGTTAGGTTTATTTTTTATCAGTTAGGCTCTAGATTTGGATAATGTTTTAGTTGTAATGTGTTAATTCTCACTTGACTCATGAGAGGAGAATTTACAAAAATTTAGAGAACGTTACTGTACTGTTTGTTAACTTAACGTGCCTGCGGGAGGGGGATGTACCCCGCTCCCCCGCTCCATCACAGCGTGCGGCGTGTGCACATGTACTGTTTGTTTACTTCTCTTATTCCTATGTATCGGCTCCCTGTCTCACACACCACACGCGCGTCCGTCCCCGCTAGCAGTAACCAGCCAAGTGCCTGCGGGAGGGGGATGTACCCCGCTCCCCCGCTCCATCACAGCGTGCGGCGTGTGCACATGTACTGTTTGTTTACTTCTCTTATTCCTATGTATCGGCTCCCTGTCTCACACACCACACGCGCGTCCGTCCCCGCTAGCAGTAACCAGCCAAGTGCCTGCGGGAGGGGGATGTACCCCGCTCCCCCGCTCCATCACAGCGTGCGGCGTGTGCACATGTACTGTTTGTTTACTTCTCTTATTCCTATGTATCGGCTCCCTGTCTCACACACCACACGCGCGTCCGTCCCCGCTAGCAGTAACCAGCCAAGTGCCTGCGGGAGGGGGATGTACCCCGCTCCCCCGCTCCATCACAGCGTGCGGCGTGTGCACATGAGACGACAGATTCAATTAATGTTATTTACATACACTACTACAATTACTTCTTTTCTTTACATAGTATAAAACAAAGTCGCTTCGCGCTGTCTGTCCCTATGTATGCTCAGATCTTTAAAACTACGCAACGGATTTTGATGCGGTTTTTTTTTAATAGATAGATTCAAGAGGAAGGTGTTTGTATTGTAGCAGCTGGCATAAACGTCCGCGCACTGTGCGCGCGGGCATACAACTATCGCGCTGCGTTTTTTTTTTTTTTTTTTTATTTTTTTTTTATGTAGGGCATCTCGTAGCTGACCACTGAGGTCATGACTACTCAACCGGACAATATCGCGCTGCGACACAACGCGCAGTATTTATACTGCGAGCAATAGCAACCCGCTCACGCTCGGTGATTGGTCAATGTAATATTGTTCATAGCTGTCCTACATCTTATTTAAGAACAATATTGTATATAATAATCTAGCATTTTTAATATAATACATGAAATCTGAATACTGTTTAATTTTACTCCTGACATCTGGTAAAGTGGTGACCCCGACGAACAGCATTAAAATGCCAACCGACGACGAAGTAGCGACCGTCTCCATAAAATCACGCATACCAACGTTTTGGCGCGACAAACCACTCCTCTGGTTTGCACAATTTGAAACGGTTGTCAACCCGCAGAAGCCCAGTGATGAAGCCAAGTTCAGCCTCCTAGTAGCTCATTTTGAGAAGACGGATGTTGAGCAAATAAGCGACATCATCATGAGCAAGACACGCGCTGGGCGGTACGAGGAGGCTAAGAAGAGACTGTTGTCCGTTTATGAAGAGTCAGAGACGAAGCAATTGCAAAAGCTGCTCACAGAGATGGAGTTGGGAGACCAGAAGCCATCCCAGCTATTGCGTAGAATGAGAGAGCCAGCACGAGACAAGATGCCCGACACCACTCTACAGATACTGTGGATGAGACACCTGCCTGCCTCCACGCGTGCCGTGCTATCAGTCAACGAAGCAGCCTCACTCGACGTGCTTGCAGCCATGGCCGATAAGATGCACGAGCAAACCCGAGAAGTCAATTCGGTTTGCGCATGCCAGCAGCCGTCAGTGTCTACATCACGACACGAAAGCAATCACTCGCAGCAAGAACCAGACCTTCGAGAAGCTATCATGCAACTAACGCGGGAAATTGCAGCAATGAAAACGGATAGATCAAGACCAAGAGGACCGTCATACAGATCATTCCGCTCACGGTCTCGTTCACTATCCAGAGGCCGACCAAATACTTACCAGCATACGTCAGGCGATATCTGTTTTTACCACACACGTTATGGTAAAGAAGCACGCAACTGCCGATCTCCGTGCAACTTCAAGCGTCAGGAAAACTAGTCGCGACCTTGGCTGCGACGGGATCCGAGGTTAGCGAAATATCACCATACCGTCTACACGTTTGCGATTACCAACATCGCATGAGATTCCTTGTGGACACCGGAGCCAATGTGTCGGTCATTCCTAACTCGAAAGGAATGAAACGGGTGGAAGAAGTGTTGTACGCAGCGAACGGAACCCCGATACATACATACGGAGAGAGGAAGCTGGAACTCAACCTTGGTTTGCGCCGACCATTATCATGGCAGTTTATCGTTGCTGCCGTGAAACGAACGATCTTGGGCGCCGATTTTTTGCGCCATCACGACCTTCTCGTCGACCTACGTGCCAAGAAACTCGTTGATAAGAAAACAGGACTGGCAATCGACGGTTGCATTGCAAGCAGTGTAGCTACCCCCACTGTGCTCACTATCAACCTCACCGACCCGTACCACAACCTTCTTCAACAGTACGCCGAAATAACTTCCCCGAACTTCAACAACATGAAGCATAGCGAAGTTGAACATCATATTGTCACTCACGGGCCGCCGGTGTACAATAAAGCACGACCGTTGCCACCTCACAAATATCAAGCAGCCAAGAAGGAGTTTCAAGTTATGCTTGAACAAGGAATATGCCGACCATCAAAGTCACCTTGGGCAAGTCCACTCCACCTCGTAGAGAAGAGTGGCGAATACAGACCATGTGGTGATTACCGCAGACTAAATGCCGTCACCAAACCGGATCGGTACCCAATACCACGACTTCGTGACTTCACGTACCATCTCGAAGGGATGAAGATCTTCTCGAAGATTGATTTGAGGAAAGCGTACAATCAATTGCGAATACGGGAGGAAGACATCGAAAAGACAGCAGTCATTACGCCGTTTGGGCTTTTTGAATTCCCACGGATGTGTTTCGGTCTATGCAACGCTGGACAAACCTTTCAACGACACTTCAACAATGTTCTCGATGACATGGATCATGTTTTCCCATTCGTCGACGACATTCTCGTAGCTTCATCAGACCAAGAAACCCACAGAAGACACCTAGAAGAACTTTTCAAAAGGCTCCAAGAGCATGGTTTAAAAATAAACGTGTCAAAGTGCGTTTTTGGGCACAAAAAACTAGAATTCCTGGGTTACATACTAACTGAAGCCGGTATCCAACCAACAGAAGACCGTGTGCAAACAATATCCGATTATCCCGAACCAACCACAATTCAAGAATTACGACGATTCCTCGGTATATTAAACTTTTACAAAGAAAATATACCGCATGCTGCACACGTACAGGAAAAATTATACAAATATCTACGAACATGCAAGAAAAATGACAAGACAGAGGTGAAATTTAACAGTGAAGATAAAGAAGCGTGTCAAGCCTGTAAGAATAGCATCAAGAATGCCGTCACCTTGTCACACCCTTCAGTTCACGCACCATTATCACTGATGTGTGACGCCTCAAACACCTGTGTCGGAGCCGCACTACAGCAACGTGTAGGAACCGGCTGGAGACCAATCGGTTTTTTTTCAAAAAAACTTACAGACGCGCAAAAAAAATACAGCACGTTCGACCGAGAGCTACTGGCGATCTATCTGGCAATACGGCACTTTCGACGCATGTTTGAGGGTAGAGAAATAACTGTTTTCACGGACCACCAGCCGTTAACACATGCACTACTGCGGCTAAATAGCAAGACTGAAACACCATTACGCACGAGGTACTTACACTATATCAGTCAGTTCACAATGAAGATATGCCATATTGAAGGAAAGGACAACATTGTGGCCGATGCATTATCAAGAATCGAAGCAATATCCACTCCATCACCAATCGACTACGACGAACTGGCCCGTCTTCAAAACAACGACATGCAACTAACTGACGCCACAAAAAACACTTCCCCTTCTCCACTTCCCTTTTGAAAAGCTTTCGACGCCATGCACGAGTTGAGCCACCCCGGCATCCGAGCCACTAGGAAGATGATCACACAACGTTTTTTCTGGCCGAGCATGAACAAAGACGTCAGTATATGGACCAAATGTTGCATAACCTGCCAACGAACCAAAGTACAGCGACACACAATATCGCCGCTAGAAGAGTATCCACCTGCAGATCGACTATCGCACATACACATAGATATCGTCGGACCACTACCAATATCAGATGGAAGACGGTATTGTGTTACCATCATCGACCGAGCAACTAAATGGCCAGAAGCATTCCCAGTCGGTGACATGGAAGCCAACACTATCGCCACGGCCATCTACGAAGGGTGGATAGTGCGCTTTGGTTGCCCAGAAAGGATCACAAGCGATCAAGGAAGACAGTTCGAGTCACATTTATTCAAAAACCTAATGAATAGAATGGGCATCGAAAAAACACGGACCACTGCCTACCATCCACAGGCGAACGGAATGGTTGAAAGATGGCATCGATCATTTAAAACAGCATTGACGGCACGGCTACAAAACTCAAGCTGGACGCAAGAATTGCCAACCGTGTTACTGGGACTTCGGGCTGCAATTAAAGAAAACACTGATGTGTCATCAGCAGAAGCGCTATACGGAAAACCATTACGGCTACCCGGTGAAATGTGTGGAGAAGCGTCGATATACGCAAACACGAATACACACTTCAGCGACGTCATAACCAGCGCAATGAAAAAGATGCAAGCCGTCAGCCGCAACACTGATCGGCGCGCAATGTTTATACATGACGACCAACATGTATGTACGCATGTATTCATACGTACCGATGCCTACCGCCAGCCGCTGACACCGACCTACGAAGGTCCGTACCGTGTCTTGAAGAGACAGAACAAGGTGTATACAGTGAAAATCAAAGATCGTCAAGTAAACATTAGCATAGATCGACTGAAGCCTGCATTCCTGCCTAACACCGAAGAAGCAGCAAGTCGTGTAGCGGAACAGTCAACATACGTCACGCGATCCGGCCGCACCTCAAGACCAACCGTACGTTTCGCCTTATAAAACTTTACTTCCGGCCGAGACGGAGCACGGCCGCGCACTAAAGCCAAAAGTGAAAGGCATACGGCGCAAACACTGCGTCCACGCATCTCTGTGCATACTTGACGTCACATAGGCAGGCGCCACCACTTTGCACTACTTACGGGCTCGCTGACGCCGTGCGCGACACCTCTCTGTACCACTCGCATTGTGCGGCGCTTCGCTGGGGAGGAGCTATGTAGCAGCTGGCATAAACGTCCGCGCACTGTGCGCGCGGGCATACAACTATCGCGCTGTCGAGATGTCGCGACGCCCCCGTCAGGGGGCGTGGCGAGCGGGGTCAGGGCTTCGCCCTTTGCCCGCGGATGCAACCAGTGACCCGCAACTACGGGCCCTTCACTGTATTGGCCTCGAACGGCCTATGGAATCGACGCACGCAAAGTGCGTCTGTGTGAATGGTTGCTATGAATTATTCTGTAGGCGCGCCGCGACGCTATATTCCTATAGCGTCGCTTCTTCACGACATCCCGGCGGTCTACTATCGCGCTGCGACACAACGCGCAGTATTTATACTGCGAGCAATAGCAACCCGCTCACGCTCGGTGATTGGTCAATGTAATATTGTTCATAGCTGTCCTACATCTTATTTAAGAACAATATTGTATATAATAATCTAGCATTTTAAATATAATACATGAAATCTGAATACTGTTTAATTTTACTCCTGACATCTGGTAAAGTAAGGTACATTAAGGTTTTGTGTAAATTAGCTGAAATATGACGATTATTGTTGAAGATGTCGGAAAAAGTCATGCCGACTGGAGCTTTACTGGCGTGCGCCGCGTAAGCCGTAAGAGATACATCAAGTTTATGTTTTACAGAATTGTATATCTTAAAAAGTTCAAAAATAAAGTCCGCGATAGCATATGTCTCTTCTCTCTTCTTCTCTTCTAAGGATGACCTACAGAAACAAATTTTATCTTTCTGAATTTGATAAAAATTTCATTGTTATTTCCGAAGCTATTTTGACCGGTATTTTATTTATCCTTATCCAATAAAATATATTATTTAAATAGGACATTTAATTTAGATTAAAATATGCCTTAACATCATAGCATTTAAATGAAAACTTTAAAATATATCACAGATTCAAAATAACGCGTGACAAAATAATTATGGTTGCCGAAAAAGCGGGCGCAGCGGTAAGAATCAACGACTTTTACAGATCCCCATTGTAAGTGTAAGTTTGTAGATACGCACAATATTGAGCGATTTACCATGTTCTTTTAAGATTTTAGACTTCTACGTTTTCCTGTAATCTATAAGTAAAGAACAATTTTCTGTATTTTTGTAAAAATTTTAGGATATTTGGTTTCGGAGATAAGGGGTGAGGGGGAGACGGTAAATTTTCGTCTATTTTGAGGGTTCCGTACCTACCTCAGAAAGAATAAACGGAACAAGTTTGCAAATGATTATTTTTAAATTTTCTAATTTGCCCCTTATTTAAAATTCATTTTTATTTACATATTATGGAATAGTATACATTCAAGATGGCGGCGTGAGTTCCAATTTTGACCATGCGCCAAAATATTTTTGTAGCGATGTAGTTACCGTGACTTGAGATCATCAAAAGAGTAAAGGTGCCTACAGATTTGCTCGATTTTAAACGGTCGTTATTGTGTTATGAATATACTCTAAGTGTTATGACGACTAACAAGATTTGTCAGTTTCTTATAGATTTGCTCGATTTTATCGACCGATTTTACAAGGTTATCGAGTTCATGACAAAAACGACTCACAGTGGCGATCGACCACAAGAACGTCGATCTTCTGTCGTTTATACATCCATTGATTTTGTTCGATCGCACGTGAAAAAAACTAGCATTATAAGTAGGCACCTTAACATGTTTTAGTCCGTTAACAGGCTGCCGCAGATTCGTCTCATTCAGTTAGAGAAGCAGGACGCGACGAGAAGCGCGCCGTGCGCCGCCAGCAGGTGGGCCGGGACGCGCGAGAGCGACGCGTGCGCAGCGCTGGTACTGGTCACACGGCCGCGACGAGTAGCACGCCAAGTGCCGCCAGCAGGTGGGCCGGGCCGTGCGCGAGCGACGCGTGCGCAGCGCTGGTACTGGTCACACGGCCGCGACGAGTAGCACGCAAAGTGCCGCCAGCAGGTGGGCCGGGCCGTGCGCGAGCGACGCGTGCGCGGCGCTGGCCGCGCGGCCGATGTTACGGCGGTGCTTGTCCACGACGTAAATGCGGCCGCCCATGCCAGCGTGCGAGAACGAGTGGTAGTACACGCGGTCGGGCCACGAGCTGTTGGGCGCCACCGGCAACTCGGCCGGCGCCTCGGTCGGGCAGCGCCACTCCAGCGAGCGGTTGTATGCACGGAACGTGGCGTAGTCGGCGTCGCGGCGCCGGTCCGCACCCGCCGCGTGGCGCGCCACGCACAGCGGGCCCGCTGCAACACGCACGCATTAGTCACCGCTCACACACGCACACAGGCACATATAGGCGCATACGTACCGGCAGTGGGCGCCAGACGGCCGCGGCGCGTGTAGTGCACGCCGGCCAGCACCTTGGCCTCACGCTGCGCCGCCTCGCTGAGGCGCTCCAGGCCGCCCACGGGCTCCGCCGTCACGATCAGTGGGTGATACTCCGTGGCCGAGTGCGGGTCGTTGCCTCCGTACACCTGACGCGGTACATTACGACGTTAGATCGTCATCGACACGCTAAGAAAAATAAAGCTAGTACAGACGAGGGTACCTTGAAGGAGTAGTGCAGCCCGCGGCGCAGTTGCAGGTCGGGCGCGAGCTGTCCGTTGACGTACCAGGCGAGGGGCGGCGAGTGCTTGAGGGGTCTCCCCGCAAGGCCGCGCGCCCCGCCCGCGGGCCCCAGGCGGAACGTGAACACGCGCAGCGCCGGGTCAAACAGCTCCGCCACCTCCCAAACCGGCGGCGCTGAACGGGCCCCTCTGCACAGAGCACACGGTACGACATAACTCAAAGGCACTTTGAATTGTCAAGAGGTCGGTCAGTCAGAAAGATGACGCTAGATGCCCATTCCAAAGCGTAGTAGGTACGTATGGAGAAGAATAGGCAAGAAATTCCACCGTTACTCTATTAAAATGTTTTTACAATATTTTGCATACATTAATTATATAATAGGCACCCACTGTGATGCCACGGACACACCTACGGACTTAGATAAATCCCACTAGGGCATTACCTACATAATAAATAAATAAAACAAATCAATCTGCCTAGCCTTTTCCCAACTATGTTAGGGTCGGCTTCCAGTCTAACCGGATGCAGCTGAATACCAGTATTTTACATGGAGCGACTGCCTATCTGACCTCCACAACCCAGTAACTGGGTAATACGATACCCCTTGGTAAGACTGCCTGGTGTAGTGGTGTCAGATTTTCGGGCTTCTGACGACTCGTAACGACTGTCAAAGATCCATGAATGACAGCCGGGACCAACGGCTTAACGTGCTTTCCGAGGCACGGAGGATCCATAATTCATAATAGGGTATTGGCACCAATAAATGAACGATTAAGCGTTTCTGACAACTATAAATAGCTGTAACTCAGGTATTTCATGACATTGATGCATGCTTATTTTTTTAATTAAACCATAGGTCCTCAGGATTTGACGGATAAAAAAAAAAACTGTCTAAATATGCATTTTTTCTTTAAAGTTGGTTTTTGTATAAATATTTGAGTTTTACCCCAATAGTTGAACACTGAGCCCTAATTATGAACATTTTGTACCCAAAAGTTGAACTAACACTAGAATAGTACTACCGTAGTAGTGGATTTTTTATATATTTAATAGAAATTAAAACATGGTAAGTATTATTAAAGGCTTTTAATTATTTGTCTACATAAATCAGTCTTCGGAACAGAAAAAAATCTTAAGGCGTTTTGCCTACAATAATCTGTCTTATTGAGAGAGGGCTGGGGCTGCTCTGAAGCGGCTTCTGCCCAATCTAGGGGGTCCAAACGCCTCCTGCCGGAGGCTATACGCGGGGATCGTGCGGTCCATGGCCCT
Source organism: Agrochola macilenta (assembly GCA_916701695.1). Taxonomy (NCBI): domain Eukaryota; kingdom Metazoa; phylum Arthropoda; class Insecta; order Lepidoptera; family Noctuidae; genus Agrochola; species Agrochola macilenta. The sequence continues at coordinate 18,979,992 of OU753575.1, read as the reverse complement.
TTACGGGGCACCGGTGTGGGCGCGTTCATTGAGGCTGCAACCGGCCCAGCGGTTGAATGCGTCTCAAAGGGTCATGGCCATTAGGCTGGTCCGAGGATACCGCACGGTCTCCCGTGAGGCGGCGAGCCCCCTTGCCTGACTACCGCCATGGGATCTGGCGGCGAAAGTCCTCGCGCACATGTGACATGTGGGATTGCGCGAGGAGGCGAAACGCCGGGGTGTAACTCCGCTGCCGCGAGAAATCAATGCACAGCGGACAGAGCTCCGGCGGGATCTCATGGCGGCATGGAGAGTACGATTGTCGTAACCCAGCGCTGGGCACTCCACAATTGTGGCGATAAGTCCCCTCTTTGAGGAGTGGATAGAGAGGCGCCACGGCGTCCTCACCTTCCGCCTGACGCAGGTCCTCACCGGACACGGTTGTTTCGGGAGGTTCCTGTACAGGATAAAGCGGGAGGAAACGCCCGGGTGTCACCATTGTGTGGATCGCCCGGAGGACACGGTGGAGCATACGGTGGAGATCTGCCCGGCTTGGGCGGAGCACCGCCGTGTCCTCACGGAGGCGAACGGCGGCGAAGATCTCTCGCGTCCGGCCCTGGTTCAGGCCATGGTCCGGAGCGAGAGTGCATGGGAGGCCGTCACTTCTTTCTGCGAAGCAGTAATGCTCGCGAAGGAGGAGGCGGAGCGCGCGAGGGAGAGGCAAGATGCGCGCCCTCACGCCCTTAGTCGCCGCAGGAGACGCCCCGGGCGTCGGGAGTCGCGAGCCGACTTCCGACCACCGTAGGCGCAGGCTTGCGGACGCTCGCCATCCGATAAGGATCAGGCCCAGGTCGACGGCGCGTTGTGTTCCACGCGCGCCTCAAAGAGATGTCAGCACCAACTGACGGGGTCCGTAAGGACCACTGCCTGCTGGGGTTGCGGGTTTGTCCGAAAGGGATATCGCGGCCCCGGCACACAGGCAACGGAAGGAACACGGGTGGGTTAGTCAGTAAAAGTCTGACACACCCTCTCGCTCCGCCTAAAGCGGGAGAAGTCATTTGACGATTTCCCATGCTCAAAAAATAAAGGATTCCTTTGCAAAAACAGTTTCATCCACTTTTTGCCTGGCTTTAGGTCTGAATCATAATTTCAAAAATTTGTGCAACAGTCTCCCTGACATCATTAGTGTTGACAGGATAGCCAATTTTGGCCATATTTAAAATCCATGTAGCAATTTTATCTTCTTCATCATCCGATAACAGTTTTTCTGGTCCTTTTTTACATTGGAGGGCCGTTTGCCCGTGAATTTTATTGTGAAGTGTACCCTTTGGAATGTTAAATTGAACACTGGCTTTGAACAGGGATATCTGTTGCGCTTGTACCATCCGTACAGCATCTTCGAGAGTGCTTTGTTCATGTCTTTTTTTCTTAGTGTAGATAACATCTACGAGGAGAAGAAATATTGATTATGCTTATCCGTTCACATGTTAAAATAAGACCTAAAATCTGAACTAAGTAATTCAATTCGTTCATTATTTGGATTAAAGAACCACAAAATGAAAGAATAAAATTCACTTCAGCGTTCAGCGTTCAATGCCTGCCAGGGTTGCGAGTTTGTCCGAAAAGGATATCGCGGCCCCGGCACTCAGGCAACGGAAGGAACACGGGTGGGTTTTAGTCAGTAAAAGTCTGACACGCCCTCCCGCTCCACCCAGAGCGGGAGAAGTTATTTGATAATTTCCCACCCTCAAAAAAAAAAAAAAGTATGTGACCGGTGAAACGGGGGAGGGTGCCATTAACAAGATTGGCAGACTGAGTTAGCTTAGCCTTTGTCTACTCCCCCGGCCCACCGCTCACATACCTCAGGCGGTGACTAGCACTTGCGCGCGGACTATACTATCAACAATAACAATTTATGTTTGGTTCTTGTTTAGAAATAGTACCCAATTTTTTTTGTGGCTATTTTTTTTAGAGTATTATACCATTTTGGAATCTTGATTAGTTGCACCATTTTTTTTTTTAAACTTGCCGTAGTCGTGTCTATTCTTTTTTTTTACACCACGATGACTGAAAATGACCTGAAAGTAAAAATTCTGAAAATTTTAAGGAAAACAATAATTTTGATTGATTTTTGTGTAAAACCTACAGGCATTCTGGGATTTTTAAGGGTTGTGGTGGATAGCAGTGCTACTTAGCTTGCCGATTTAAAAAAAAAAAAACAAGAAATATTAGAAAAATTGTGGTCATGGTAGTTAAAAATATCTTAAGGGGTGTCAATTTCCGAAGGATTTCAATGTACGAGTATGTTTTATAATTTCCAAAAAAATATTGTTTTTTTTTTTTCTGTATTTTTTCCTGGGTAGTGCTGAGCAGGTCCACCGTCTGGTGCCCGCTTATCGTTGAATTTTGGGACACGTTGTACATATGTATCCATATAATCAAAGCCAAATATAACAAGATTTTATTCTAACCAAATCCACTGAAATCTGTCATTAAATCTTTCTATAAACTGACAAAACTCTTAAATTCGGAGGCCACTTACCTTAAGTAGATTTCCATATAAAACTGATTTTTCGCGGGAAACGCTTACGAAACGGCTGGCTGCGAGCACGTCTGAGTTGTCACTGTCAAAGTTCTTAAGGAACCGGGAAGAAAACATGTTGCCAAGCGGGAAAAAATATTGCACACTAATAAAAATAATATTAATTAATTAGTATAAATTAATTAATTAATTAATTAATTTAATATTGTAGCGGGGTATTTTATATTTTAAAATTTTTCGCTCGGTCGTTCATCTATTAGCTGCAAGGGTACGAGGAAGAGTCATCATCAGCATCTCCAGGGAGACATGGTCTGAACCCTGAGCATTGGATTTACGACCATGTACAAGCCTTAGCACCATCTCCTCCTGGACTGGCTCAAGCTGGAAATGACTATTACCGAATCTGTGATGTTCAAAGTAAGTCAAATCAGCATTACTGACCCTACCACTGCCAGGCACATCCAAAGAGGTTATTTATTTTTTCAGGGTTGTTACAAAAATGTGGTAGACTATGCTCTGGTTTTTTTTTTAATTGCTAGGATGATTTTATATGGTTCCATAACCTTTTTGGCTGTTTAATGTGTTTATATAAATACGTTTTGAAATATGCACACTTTTCACTATTAAAAGCAGCCGTAACCAGGTATTTCCTCCAAAGGAGGTTCTTGTGTCATTTATCTTTACAAAAAAAAACCGACATCTTATAAAGACCATGTTCATTACTTTAAATTCCAAAGCCTCACCAATCGCAGAAAAGTACTAGATCTTTGTTTCCTACACAAATTACTGACATCTAAACTAAATACTGACCTACTCGTACTATCCAAAATTTGTATTAATGTTCCTGGCAGGCTACCACGGTCACATACCTGCAATCTGTTCAGACAACCTTTTCACAAAACCAACTTGGGTGTCAACTGTCCCCTTTCTAGGGCTACCAAATTGTATAATGCTCTATGCAGCAAAGCTGAAATCGATATTAATCACGACAGTCTCAACACTTTTAAAACACAGATTAATTAATTAATTGTAATGTTTACTAAATGTTATGTTATTTATATTTGATGAACTTCGGGATCTAAAATTAATTCGTTCACTTTCAAAAGATCTAAGGTGTCTTCATCAAGTTCCTTCACGTTTTTAGTATACGGTTTTCTAATGCTGGTTATCTAAGTATAAAGAAGAGTATGAAATACATCCTCGTTTGTAGCGGATCTTGAGCATTTTCTAGCATGATGTAGACGATTTTTTTTATAATCCTTATTGCGAGTTTCTTGTGCATCTTCGGAAAGTTGACCAATAGGAAGTACTGCAAAATGCTTTATGACACTTTCTCCATGAATCAAAATTTTGTGAACTGAAGATGGCATGTAGTACCATTCATAATTGCTCACATAGATCCTGGCAGTCTCCATAGCATAACTGCCAAATTTTTCAGCATTTATCATTACACCTGATGAAAGAGCTTGCAGAATTATGTAAAGTCGTTTAATCAAATTTATATCCACTCCTGTAATTTCAGCAGAGCAGCTTGCATTGTGAAAAAATCTTCTGGCAGTATTACCGTCATTAGAATTATCACTTACTTGTCTTGGTTTGTCGATGATCAATCCTAGCTTTTCACGGAAACGCCTTTGTACCAGGGTTTTCTTCTCTTGCTTTAGTTGTTTCTTTTCTTCGCTTGTGGCTGACCATGTTTAGACAGACAGATTATAGGAAATATGTAAAATCATTTCCATACAACGAATCCAGGCGTGCAAAGTAGACAGTCCGTATTGATAAGAATCTTTATTTTCAGGCCTAGCAGTCACTTTAGTCAAATCGTTCATTTGGCGTGGAGTAGCTCCACATATTGTACATGTGGAACCCGAAGGCGTATCTGTTAATACCTGAGCTACTTTGCCATCTATCATTGTAAGAAATAGATCATGCTTCACTTGTACTCCCTCACCTTCTTTGTTAATTAATGATAGTCCCAAAGAATTTATTTGACCTTTTATTTCATCCACAACAGCTTTAGTTTTCTCGGGAGTTTCTTTGCAAAATTCTGTTAATATAGGCCGGGAAAAACGAACAGATGAAGGTACGGGATTTTGCCAGACAACATCACCTGTTAGCTCGTTAATTAACTTAATAGGCACCAAAGAAGTGATAAATAAATTTGCATCAGAAATTAGTTCAAGACTCTTCTGACAGTTTCTGTTTGTACTGGCTTTGACCGGATGAGCCATCACAGCCCCATTTACTGTATAGAAGTAAGTTATTCAATCCATTCCTATACACTGAATCTATTGTCAATAATCTAGCTGCAGTGTGATCTAATAAATCTTGAAGTCTTACTATTTTTGTACTTGTGTCTTTAATTTCTATAGCTGAAGACGGTGGATAGCAGGTAGTTTTAACTTCTTGCACTTTGTAATATGGTGGAAACACAAAACATTTTCGTTTGTTCGTTAAATTTCTCAAGTACAAATATTGTGCTTTCGTTAAATCCAAGTCAAAAAATACGCTCAATGCTTCTTCATCCGTTAACATTTTTGTCTGCCTTGCATCTTCTATGAGACTCGAGAATAAGGTCTTATTTTCACTGTCAGCAAACCTTAATGTTTCCACAAGTTTAGCTTCTGTTCCTTCTCCTATCGAACGTAACCCTTGAAGATATGCATTATAGACGTGTTCAAATCCATATTCATTAAGTAACATTGTATTTTTTCTTCTTTTACTGGATTCTGACAAGCCTGGATAAGATACGGACGGTCTCCCACGTTTCCCAGAAGAAGTAGATGGTGTGGAGACGGTTGTAACGTCTTCAGAGTTCGGTAAAGTTACTGAATATTCTGATTCCAACCAATTACTGTTTTTCATTAAAAATATATCCTTTTTCCGTGAAGCTTCTGTCCATCGTTTATTAAAAGCGGGAATAATATGTCTTTGAAAATCACTGAGGATGCAACATAAATTGTCTTCAGATACATGATAATTTTCTTTTAAAACTGTTGATAGTGCCTCAAATGATTTTCCTCCTTCGATGTACGAAAGTATTATTTCACGTTTAGAACACTTGAAAGTAGACATTTTGAAGAGTCAACAAAACACGTAGTTATATTGTATTCGTAACAATTACACTTCTGTTAATTCACCACTATTTTGTTATTTACAATGAAATGAAACAACTGTTTATATACTATACGAAATATGAGGGTAGTGTGCATCTTGTTGATTAATATTTTCACACGTAACATGAGTGCAAAAAAACGCCCTAATATCAATGATAAATTACAAAACTTACCGCAAACTATTAATGTAAACAGCAACATTTCAAACCGCAATAGATAGCGAGCGGTTTTCCGTTTTCTGACTATTATCACATTTTTACTAATTACTCCGAAAACCGCAAATATCCGCAGCTTTTTTTTATTTGATTAAGTTTATGGATAGCTAGGCTACAAATCAACATTAAATGTAAAGCATGGGTAATCGTGGGCAACTGTCAAAAGTCTCGATAAAGTTTAAAAAAAAATTTTTTTCACCATATGTTGTTTTATGTTCTTCAAAAGACGAGGTTTCCAGAAATATATAATACATTATACCTTTTCCTGTAACGTATAACAATAAAATCAATTTGAAAGTGATGAAGTGAACGGGCTTAACATGGACGCCCGTCAAAACTCTAAAGTTTATGGTGTTGTAAAAAAATCATTTCATATATTTTCGTATAATTTTTTTGATATTATAGTCTATTTTGGTCCTTAAACTATTGAGTAAAATAAAAAAAGCATGCCAGTAGCGACATTGACCAAAACAATTTTTAATCAGCAGTTGTTCTACGATTTTCCATAGTGCGGCGCCGTACGGTCGATTCAGTGTTGCTAATTAATATAAGGTGCCCAAAATTGAGTAAGATGCTGTAAGCTGGCCCGCCATCTCCCAACGAAATTCCCGCATTTCATCCCGAACCTCCCGCAGCTTAGATCGGAAGAGCCTATTTCTTCCCTGAGAGTCAGTTGGGTATCCGGCGAGGGTTCTCTATCAGTACGTACCCTGTTCGGTCTCCGCCCGAGACAGCACCTTAGCTACGGCGACGGGCCTGGTCAGAGAGCCCGGAACCTGGGCCACCGCTACAGGTGACCTGATCATAGCGCCCTGGAGCGGTGCTGTCGCAACAGTAGCTACTGCCGCTGCCGACGTTGCCACAACCGGGGCTGCCGACACTGCTGCCGCTGTGACAGGGGGACCACTGTACAGGTCCTTGACGGGTGTGGCGCTATTGTCACCCCTGGGCAACTTCTTTTTGCACTCTGGGCACAGCCAGTCCCAACTTAGCTGCGTTGGATCGGGCAACAACAAACATGCGAGGTGATATCGGTTGTGGTGGCAAGAAAAGTTGTTACATGTGGCGCCCCCTTTCGTAGACAGGAACATATTCATATATTAAGTAATTGAGAAAATGCTCTAATTTAATTTTTTTTTTTCAAATCATTAACACTAGTCGTTTAGACTGATCTTCAGTATAAAATCATTAAAAGTCGGTTTCCATCGCCTTAACTCTGTAAGTTAGTTTATTCTGAAATGTCATGATTTCATGAAACTAACTGGAACAAATGTAACTTAGAGAGATGTATTAATGATTCTAATGATTACAATTCTGTAAATACATATTTTTTATTACACAAAACGATCAGTACTGAATGACCATTCAATTGTAGTTTGCTTTGTTCTTAAATTAATACATAATTTATATTGTAATTGCAACTCTAACATAACTTTTATCGACAACAGTATCGGTATCGGGGTCGGGGGGGCCCTCCTCTGCCGCCCTCCCTAGGTACGCCCATGCATACACTCGTATATACCAGAAAGAGACAGAGAGAGAGAAAGTCGTATGGCTGGGGTAAAACTAGTATTGCCACCCGTACTATATTATACGTATAGTATCATACTATATTTCAGTCAATTGTCTATATATATAAAATGGTAAACTGACTGGGTGATACGAGTATATCAACACACAGCCCAAACCGCTGGTCCTAGAGACATGAAACTTGGAGGGTGTGTTCTTTGTGAAGAGTAAATATCCACTAAGAAAAGATTTTTGGGAATTCTACCCCTTTTTTTTTTTTGCGTATGGGATATCATCAAATGACTTCTCCCGCTCTGGGTGGAGCGAGACGGTGTGTCAGACTTTTACTGACTAAAACCCACCCGTGTTCCTTCCGTTGCCTGTATGCCGGCCGGGGCCGCGATATCCCTTTCGGACAAACCCGCAACCCCAGCAGGCGTTGGTCCTTACGGACCCCGTCAGTTGGTACTGACATCCCTTTGAGGCGCGCGTGGAACACAACGCGCCGTCGACCCGGGCCTGGTCCTTATCGGACGGCGAGCTGCCCATTGCTCACCGTCCGCAAGCCCGCGCCCACGGTGGCCAGAAGTCGGCTCGCAGCTCCCGACGCCCGGGTCGTCTCCTGCGGCGACTAGGGGCGCGAGAGCGCGAATCTTGCCTCTCCCTCGCGCACTCCGCCTCCTCCTTCGCGAGCATTACTGCTTCGCAGAAGGAAGTGACGGCTTGCCATGCCCTCTCGCTCCGTACCATGGCCTGGAACAGGGCCGGACGCGAGAGATCATTGTCATCGATCGCCTCCACAAGGACACGGCGGTGCTCCGCCCAAACCGGGCAGACCTCCACCGTGTCCTCCGGGCGATCCACACAATGGTGACACCCGGGCGTTTCCTCTCGGCTTATACGGAACAGGAACCTCCCGAAACAGCCGTGTCCGGTGAGGACCTGCGTCAGGCGGAAGGTGAGGACGCCGTGGCGCCTCTCTAGCCACTCCTCAAAGAGGGGACTTATCGCCACAATTGTGGCGTACCCAGCGCTGGGTCGCGACAATCGTACTCTCCATGCCGCCATGAGATCCCGCCGGAGCTCTGTCCGCTGAGCCGTGATTTCTCGCGGCAACGAAGTTACGCCCCGGCTTTTCGCCTCCAGATCCCATGGCGGTAGTCCAGCATGGAGGCTTGCCACCTCACGGGAGACCGTGCGGTATCCTCGGACCAGCATAATGGCCATGACCCTTTGGGACGCGTTCAATCGCTGGGCTGGTCGCAGCCTTAATGAAGGCGCCCACACCGGTGCCCCGTAAAGGGCCATGGACCGCACGATCCCCGCGTAGAGCCTCCGGCAGGTGGCGTTTGGGCCCCCTAGATTGGGCAGAAGCCGCTTCAGAGCAGCCCCAGCCCTCTCTAGTTTGGGAGCCAAACGTCGGAAGTGCTCCACGAAGTTCCACCAGCTGTCGAGGACGAGTCCCAGTACTTCATCGTCGACTCGACACCGATGTGAACCCCTCCCGCCGTTATCCGGAAACCCGACAGTGGCGCGTTCCGAGGACCATAGAAACACATGACCTCGGACTTGTGCCAGGTCACCTCGAGTCCGAGTTGCCGGATCCTATCGACGATTGTCGCAACCCAACGTGTCGCCAGTTCGGCCGCCGCCTCATGCGACCTCCCCTGCACCAGGACCAGCGTGTCGTCAGCGTAGCAGACCAAGCTGACGCTGCTAGGGAGGTCGGGAACTCTACCTCTAAAGGGGTAAAATAGGGGATGGAAGTTTGTATGAAAGTCCGTCAGTTTTGAAGATAGGATCTTCAAATTTGTGTTTAGGCTGACGATTGAAAAGTAATTTATACGTGTCTCATCGTTTTTGATAATTCCACCCCCGAATGGTTAAAACGGGGGATGAAGTTGAAAAGTCCTTAATTTTCTAAGAAAAATCACTAAATTTACTATCTAGGCTTATGGTTAGAAGCTAACGCAACGGTGTTGTTAGAATTTCAACCCTTAAGGGGATGAAATTTTGTTTTTAATTAAAGTTCTTTATTTTTTAAGTTAAAATCACTAATATTTCGGCTTATGGTTGGAAACTATACATATAACGTAAATCGTTGTCTTTCTTTCATTTCAACCCACAAGGGTCCGTCATGGAGAGTGTGATTGTTGCAAATCACTGCTGGGCACGCTACAATAGAGACGATAAGTCCCCTCTTTTAAGAGTGGCTAGAGAGGTGCCACGGCGTCCTCACCTTCCGCCTGGAGGAAACGCCCAAGTGTTACCAATGTGTGGATCGCCCGGAGGACATGGTGGCACCGCCGTGTGCTTGTGGAGGCGATCGATGACAATGATCTCTCGCGTCCGGCCCTGTTCCAGGCCATGGTACGGAGCGAGAGGGCATGGCAAGCCGTCACCTCCTTCTGTGAAGCAGTAATGCTCGCGAAGGAGGAGACGGAGCGCGTGGCGGAGAGATAAATGTCGCACCCTGACGCCCCCTAGCTGCTGCAGGAGACGACCTGGGCGTCGGGAATCGCAGGCCGATTCCCGCCCACCGTAGGCGCGGGCTTGCGGACGGTGTGCAAAGGGTAACTCGCCGTTTGATAAGGACCAGGCCCAGGTCGAGGGCACGTTGTGTTCCACGCCGCCTCAAAGAGATGTCAGCACAACAGAAGGGGTCCGCTAGGACCGATGCCTGCCGGGGTCGCGGGAAAGTCCGAAAGGAATACCGTGGCCCCTGGCAACGTACAGGCAACTTAAGGAACACGGGTGGGTTTTAGTCAGTAAGAGTCTGACACGCCCGCCCGCTCCGCCCAGAGCGGGAGAAGTTATTTGAAAATTTCAAACACAAAAAAAAAAAAAAAAAACTGAAAAGGGCGAATGTTTTGTATTGAAGTTGTTCATTCGCTGAGTTTTGTATTCAAGTAAAAATAATTTATGTACACGTGTTTCTAACTTTACAGTATTTTACATGGAGCGACTGCCTATCTGACCTCCACAACGCAGTTACTGGGTAATACAATTCCCCTTGGTAAGAATGGTTGACAGACTTTCGGGCATCTGACTTCCCGTAACGACTGTCAAAGATCCACGAATGACAGCCGGGACCAACAGCTTAACGTCCTTTCCGAGGCATGGACAGGTCTTTGTATGTAAAGATGGTCACTCATCACCAGACCAATTGCGGCAAGTGTAGCTTGACCTGATCGATCGACCTGTGCGGCAGTTATTATTTAGCCACGGGCGCCTTCCCCGGAGAACCCCCCCATCCCCTTCTCCGGGAGAATCGGTATAGATATAGTAAGGATACGAACAGAATGCGATACTGCTCATCCCTCATAGCAAATAGCGTGATACTTTGTACCCTACAGACTGACCACACATATTATAGGGAAATCTATGCAATGTTATTGATGCCAAAATACTTACTGGATCTGCCAGAGGAGAAACAGTCTTCGTGCCGCGTATACCATTGATACCAAATGACCTTCCGTTTGAATTTAAAAGATTGCAGTTCCCAATCAAGGTTTGTTTCGCGATGACTAGTAATAAGTCGATCGCGGCCCCGGTACACAGGCAACGGAAGGAACACGGGTGGGTTTTAGTCAGTAAAAGTCTGACACTCCCTCTCGCTCCGCCCAGAGCGGGAGGGGTCATTTGATGATTTCCCACCTGTTATTACTCTGAGTTTCCCACCCAAAAAAAAAGTTTGAAGTTGCTGTAGTAACTCTTCTCCGTCGGCCAGTTTTATGTGGCTTACTCACGTGTTAGCTCTCCAACTAGCCTGGTTGTTTTAGTTCCCGCTTCCGAATTAGTGAAAAACATTGTATATAGAGAAATACTGTGAAGGATTTAGGTAGATACCGGTCCTTTACAGTAGGTATTTCTTGACAGTATTCCTCAAATATCACACATAGTGGAGAATAATTAGCCATTTGTTATAATAATTCATAATTTATACTCTACGCAGACGAAGTAAAATAAAATAGTAACGAAGTCAAACCTTACATTGAATATTCGAGTCTGATGCCGAAAACATTGTTTTTATAATATTCTGTTTAGAGTAGTCTATTTGTTTAATAATAATAACAACTTCGGCCCCTCGTACGCCTTCCAAAGGTCCGGGACCCTAGGGTCCCGAGATATGTCAAAGACATTTTAAAATAATAATAATAATAAGGCCCAACGACTGTCGGATCAGGTGCGTGTCATCCAACGCAATCATATGTTGGACGATGCCGCACTTGATAGGCTGCGCTCAGAGGTACTGAGCAACCATATCGTATCAACTCCGGCACAAACCGGGGCACAAACGTCAAATACTGATGCAATTCCGCCGCGGTTCAATCATGGTGTTGCAGAAGAGGATGATAGGGTTGACACAGTAAGTAGCCAGTGCAACGTCCGACTGAGGAGCGCACTGGAGGATGCGTTGCGCGAGTATAGGCACACCCCGACCGAACTTAGACCCCGACTTCCACGCTTACCCATGCACAAAAAAAATAGGGCGCTGGTGTGTGCCTTGGACTCGCAGCTTAAGAATTTCTTCGAGAGCAGCGAGGATCTCATTGATACACACTCGATCCTGTATTGTGCGGCTATTGCGGCCTGTCGTTTAGCTAACGTCAAGTTCCCAAACTGTGACGGAGCTACTCGACCAAAACCAGCCGTACCAGCCTGGCAGTGCAGGATCGAGCGACGTATTGATGGGACCAGGGTCCTCATCGGCAAACTATACTGCTTCAGGGAGGGCAATACACGACCACGAGTGATGCGCTTTGTAAGGCAGGCATTCTCGGGGACTGGAATCAGTCCTCAAGAATACATGTCCCGTGTTACAGAGCGCATCGACTTCCTGAAGCAGAAAGTTTGTGCATGGGCGAGCCGAATTCGGCGGTATAAGCGGCGGGTTGACCGATACACGCAGAATCGCATGTTCCAGAGCGATGAGAGGTGGGTATATAGAGCTTGGGAGCGGCCTGAACAAAATGTGACAGACGTGTGCCGCCCAGATGATGCCGCCACGAGTGCATTCTGGCGCAGCATATGGTCGGTACCCGTCTGTCACGCTGAGGCTGGCTGGATCCAGGATGTCGAGCGAGTGTGTGAAACTATACCAGAAATGGATAAGGTGCAAATCACGCCATTAGATATAGCCAGTGCAGCCCGTCCGTTACCGAACTGGAAATCACCGGGACCGGACGGACTGCACAACTTTTGGCTAAAATAGCTAATTAGTTCACACACTTGCCTGGCATCTCAATTCCAGTCATCCTTAGAGACTGGGTCGCTACCACAGTTCCTTACAACAGGCGTTACCCACCTGCTCCATAAGTCAGGCAGTCCCGCGGAACCCAAGAATTATAGACCGATCACATGTTTGTCGACGGTTTATAAACTTCTTACATCCATTTTGAGAGCGAAAATTAACACACACATTGACAATAACTCGGTTATGTCTGCCTCTCAAAATGGATGTAGGAATGGGTCCCGCGGAACTAAGGAGCTACTCCTCATCGACATGGCCATAAGCCAACAGGTTCGTCGATCCTGCAAGGATCTGTCGATATGCTGGATAGACTATAAGAAGGCCTACGACTCGGTGCCACATACATGGCTCATGAGGGTGCTGGAGTTGTACAAGATAGATGCAACTCTGCGCACCTTCCTGATGTCGTGTATGGGGCAATGGAGGACGGTCCTTCGCTACCCAGGATGTCGACAGATCCAGGGGAATGATGAGCCTGTATGGATTAAACGGGGAATATTTCAGGGCGACAGTTTGAGTCCACTTTGGTTCTGCTTAGCCCTGAATCCTCTAAGCACACTGCTAGAGGATTCAGGTCTAGGCTATCGGTTAAGGAGAGGTGGTCAGGTCATATCTCACCTCCTCTACATGGATGACTTGAAACTCTTTGCCCCCAACAAATTGCGACTGATGGAGCTACTGAAGGTAACTGAAACATTCAGTAGCGCCATCAGGATGGAATTTGGTGTGGACAAATGTGCAGTCATGCATGTAAAGCGAGGGGAGATTATGGAATCCGAGGGAACTCAACTCTCGGACTCCATACACCTTAGATCCCTCTCCTCAGCCGAAAGCTATAAGTATTTGGGTATGTCGGAAGCGTTAGGCATCAACGTTGCCGACATGAAGCAATCGTTGAAGGAGCGCTTCTTTGGTCGCCTGAAGAAGGTTTTAATTAGCCTTCTTTCGGGCGGAAACAAGGTGCGCGCCTACAACGGTTGGGTCATGCCGGTTTTGATGTACTCTTTCGGCATACTCAAATGGACTCAGACCGAACTCGACGCCCTGGACAGAAGGGTCCATACACTCCTGACCGCAAACCGGATGCATCACCCACATTCATCGGTGATGAGACTGTACATCCCGCGGAAGTGCGGGGGTCGAGGCTTTTTAAACGCTAAGACCCTCCACAACCGCGAGGTATGCAGCCTCAGGGATTATTTTTGTAAAGCCGAAGTGGGTATGCACCGGGATGTGGTCGCAGTGGACAAGGGACTCACCCCGCTCTCCATGGCTAAAGAGAACTAGCGCAAACCTGTAATACTTACTACAGATGACCGCAAGGAGGTATGGCAGAGCAAGCAGCTTCACGGGCGCTACTATCGGGCTCTTCATGAGCCTGGTGTAGATTTCTTAGCGTCCGTATCCTGGCTACGTTTCGGTGACCTTTTCGGGGAAACTGAAGGTTTTGTCTGTGCAATTATGGACGAAGTTATCTTGACGAATAACTATCGGAGACATATTATGAAGGACGGGACGGTTGACGTGTGTCGGGCATGCCATCGTCCGGGTGAGTCCATCAGACATATTATCTATCTTATGGTTGTTCGCGTCTAGCTAACGGCGAGTACTTACACAGGCATAACCAAGTGGCCAGGATTATTCACCAGCAACTTGCTTTGAAATATAAACTTGTTGACTCTGAGGTACCGTATTACAAGTATGTGCCCGACCCAGTTCTCGAAAATGACCATGTCACGTTGTACTGGGATCGGTCTATCATTACTGACAGGACTATTGTAGCCAATAAGCCTGATATAGTGGTGATAGACCGATTAGCGCGCCGCGCAATGATAGTCGATGTTACCATCCCGCATGACGGGAACCTCGTGAAAGCTGAGAAAGAGAAACAAATTAAATATCTCGACTTAGCACACGAGGTTGTCGACATGTGGGATGTGACCTCGGCTATCATTGTGCCGATTGTCGTAACGGCCAATGGCCTGATTGCGGAAAGCCTCGACCAACATCTCTCGAGGCTGTCGTTAGGCGGTTGGATCAAGGGCCTGATTCAGAAGGCAGTACTACTCGATACGGCTCGCATTGTGAGGAGGTTCCTGTCTCTGCAGCCCTAACCACCGGTAGCTTGGACCCTGCTCCCGACACCGGCGGACATCTATTTTTTATATTTTTAAATGTTTTTTTTTTATATCGTTTTTTAAGAAATATTTAAAAATGTAAATAAATAAGAAGACAAAACAAATAAACGAAATAATAATAATAGGGCCTGATCCAGAAGGCAGTACTTCTCGATACGGCTCGCATTGTAAGTATTGTTATTTGTTATTGGTATTGTTATTTGTTATTGGTATTGTTATTGTTTTTATTTGTATAGTAAGTGATGCTGGTGAAATAGATGATCTGTTTCGACAACATTTTAGTGTCAAATCGCCGTTGGGGTCCTCACAGTCGGTGATCAATGTTAAGAACGGTGAAAAGATAGGTTTTGTATGTACAACTAGAGAAGTGAAGTTGATAATCAAATCAATGACTAGAGGTACATCTCCCGGCCATGACGGGTTGAGCATTGAACATCTACAGCATGCTGGACCCCACTTGCCGAGATTGTTGGCTATGCTGTTTAACCTTTGTCTGAGCCACTCATATCTGCTTGATGAGATGATTAAGACCATTGTTATTATACCTATCGTTAAAAATAAGACAGCTGATCTATCTGATAGGAACAACTACAGGCCTATCTCTCTTGCCACAGTGGTATCGAAGGTATTTGACAGCATGTTGAACTCACAGCTGACGAAACGCATTGAACTTCATGACAATCAGTTCGGCTTCCGGGGCGGACTATCCACTGAAAGTGCAGTTTTGTGTGTTAAGCATGCTGTCAAATACTACACAAGACGTCAAACATCGGTTCACGCATGCTTTCTTGGTCTTTCGAAAGCTTTTGACCTGGTTTCTTATGATATTCTATGGGAAAAGTTAGAAAACACAAATCTACCAATAGAACTCATCAACATCTGCAAGTACTGGTACGGAAACCTGGTCAATGGCGTGCGATGGTCGGGAACCATGTCGCAGTCGTACAGGTTGGAGTGCGGGGTGAGGCAGGGGGGATTGTCCTCGCCAACACTATTTAACCTGTATATGAATGATCTGATTGTGGCACTCAGTAGCACCCGGGTAGGTTGTCACATAGACGGAATCAATGTAAACAACATAAGTTATGCTGATGACATGGTGCTACTTAGTGTGCATCGGTATGTGGTATTAAAAAACTGCTTATCATCTGTGGAGCATATGCCGAGGAACACGGATTAAAGTATAATCCACTCAAAAGTGAAGTCATGGTCTTTGAGGGCAGAGGAAACAGTACAGGTATCGTGTTTCCTAGCATTACGCTAAATGGTACAGCTTTGCGTAGAGTGTCAAAATTTAAGTACTTAGGACATATGCTGACCTCTGACCTCAGGGACAATGATGACATAGAGAGGGAACGGAGGGCGCTGGCAGTGAGGGCAAACATGATAGCTCGCAGGTTTGCACGTTGTTCGACAGAAGTCAAAATTACACTTTTTAGGTCTTATTGTACATCACTCTACACGTGCAGCCTGTGGGCCGACTATACTCAAAAGTCTTACAGTGCCCTCCGAGTCCAATTTAATAATGCGTTCAGGGTGCTGATGGGGCTGCGGCGATTCTGTAGTGCATCAGGGATGTTTGCTGAACATCGCGTAGGCTGCTTTTATGCTACGATGCGTAAAAGGTGCGCATCCTTGGTGCATAGAGTACGTAGCAGCGCCAACAGCATCCTTAGCATGATCGCTAGTCGGCTGGACTGTAGTTACATCAGTCATTGCAGCGTCATTTGTCATGGAATGGCGCAGTAGTGATTGTTGAATTTACTTTATTTTATTGTGGATTGATTTGAATATTACTAACACTAGTCTATAAGAACATTGTTACTAACAAAATGGACACCATGGTCTGAAATAAAGTATTTATTATTATTATTTTTACGTCTCTTGACATTTCTCGGGACCCTGGGGTCCCGGTCCTTTTTAAGGCGTACGAGGGGCCAAAGCCAATTCGCAGAGGCCCGTTAGACGTTTTTAATGATATGAGGCACGAACCGACGATTATCCCTGTGTATACTATGCAAGTACACCCAAAGACAACCCCCGGTTGGTGTAGGACTATTACAGGATATGGAAACAAAGATATTGGACTATGGGTTTGGGTGGCTTAAGTTGACTGGTGACCTGGAACTATGGAAGGACTATGGCCCCTGCCTGATCAATGTTTTATATGTACACGGATAAAATGGCAGGGGGTGACTTGCACACTCAATAATGGGCCCCCGAAAACTGTCGCTAGCACGTAGTGACGTAGCGACAAGGGGGCAACATGTCCTGAGGTGCTTGAGGAGTGGGCAGGTATTCCACGGCTTTCAGAACAATCCCAGAGCCCGAAAGATGGTCAATATCCCTACGAGCACTTACTGGAATACTTCCTTCCTCCGAGCACGTTTGCTCTTGCGAATCTCCACTCAAGCCGGCCAATTAAGGCAAGAATGAGGTGGGAGCTCTGTTCCTCGTCAGTGTTCACTCCAGCCGGCCAATAAAGGCAAGCCAGAGATGAGGAACAAGATTTCTCCCGAGACATAGGGTCCGTGGGGTCGCTACTGCCCAACAGCTCGCCACATGCTGCCCTGCGGGTTTCTGTATCTCTCTTGGTATGGCTCCTCATCTTAGATCTGTTCTGACAAAGTAAACTATACCGGCACAGACCCAGAGTTCGGAGCGCGCAAGCCCCACCATGACGTCAACGTAGAGATACGGCGGTGGGGTTGTTATTATTATTATTGTGAGGAGGTTCCTATCTCTGCAGCCCTAACCACCGGTAGCTTGGACCCTGCTCCCGACACCGGCGGAACACAATTTTTTAATATTTTTAAATGTTTTTTCTTTTTTTTATATGGTTTATTTAAAAAATATTTAAAAATGTAAATGATGAGAACGAAAGCAAATAAACGACATAATAATAATAATAATGTTTGCCCATGCATAACAAAAATAGGGCGCTGGTGGCGATTCTGGATTCGCAGTTGTCAAACTATTTTGATGACTGCGAAGACCTCACTGATACTCATTCAATCCTGTACTGCGCAGCTGTAGCGGCATGTCGCGTAGCTCACGTCAAATTTGCTAATGACTCTAGAGCTACACGACAGAAACCAGCTGTACCAGCTTGGCAGTGCAGGATTGAGCGCCGTATTGGTGGGACCAGAGCGCTCATCGGCAAACTAATCTGCTTCAGGGAGGGCAATACTCGCCCTAGAGTGAGGCGGGCTTTCTTAGGGACTGATATCAGCCCTCAGGACTATATGGCCCGTGTCACAGAACGCATCGACTTCCTGAAGCAGAAAGTGTATGCATGAGCGAATCGTATTCGTAGGTATAAGCGGCGAGCAGAACGATACACTCAGAATCGCACCTTCCAGAGCGACGAAAGGTGGGTTTATAGGGCTTTGGAGCGACCAAACCAAGGTGTGGCTGACACGCGTCTGCCGGATGATGTTGCCATGTGCTCTTTCTGGCGCAGCATCTGGTCGGTGCCTGTCTGTCACACCGAAGGTGATTGGACTCGGGAAGTCGAGCGAGCCTGCGATCCAATACCAGAAATGGGGGCTATTACCATCTGCCCCCAAGATGTAGCTCGTGTAGTCCGTCCGTTGCCTAACTGGAAATCCCCAGGGCCGGACGGGCTTCACAACTTCTGGATTAAATGGTTTACAAGATCGCACGCTCGCTTGGCGGCTCAGTACCAGACTACTTTGGAGTCTGGTTCGCTACCCCAGTTTCTAACAACAGGAGTTACCCACCTGCTCCATAAATCTGGTAGCACCGCGGAACCCAAAAATTATAGGCCGATCACGTGTTTACCGACGGTCTATAAAGTTCTTACATCCATTTTGAGAGCTAAAATTAACAAACACATAGACACCAACGTCATCATGTCTGCCTCTCAAAATGGATGTAGGAACGGGTCCCGAGGTACTAAGGAGCTACTCCTCATTGATATGGCCATTAGCCAGCAGGTTCGCCGTTCCCGAAAGGATCTGTCGACATGCTGGATAGATTATAAGAAGGCCTATGATTAGCATTTAAAAATACTGTTGGAGCTGCTGAAGATGTAAAAAACTATCTTTGCATTGTATAAATTCAATCTCATAACATTGTATAATTGCATAGCACATGTTGAGTACTTTGTACCGACTATAAAGCTACCATTTAGGTACTGGATATGTCTTTCATTGACTTGAATGTGCCTTGGCGGCTGAGAGTATGTCATGCTCACTCTAATGTCTCGCTGACGGTGGCGCGTGTGTTGGATCATTTAGCTCCCTTCAAAATGGTTGAGCTGAATGGTGCTAATCCATGCGTCATGTTCGTGAACGGGCGCCGTCAGTAGGGACTGGTCATCTCTTAGCTACCACGGCTTATTTTAATTTAATTTAATTTTTGAATTTTTATTTTTGCTACGGACGCTTTTAACGTTTTGCATCGTTCTCACATGTATAACTTCAACATGAATGATGTAACCAATTTTTTGTAACCATATTATGATTTAAAAGAGTGTCCGTGGAGTTTCTTGCCCGTTCTTCTCCATAGGTACCGACTACGCTTTGGAATGGGCATCTAGCTTCATCTTTCTGACTGACGGACCCCTTGACAATTCAAAAGTGCCTGTAATTGGTTTATTTGAAATAAATGCTTTGAGTTTGAGTTTATGACTCTGTGCCACATACATGGCTCATGAGGGTGCTGGAGCTGTATAAAGTAGATGCAACTCTGCGCACCTTCCTAATGTCATGTATGGGGCAATGGAGGACGGTCCTTCGCTATCCAGGATGTCAAAATATCCAGAGGAATAGCGAGCCGATAAGGATCGAGCGAGGCATTTTTCAGGGCGATAGTTTCGAGTCCGCTATGGTTCTGTTTAGCCCTGAATCCTCTAAGCACACTGCTGGAGGATTCAGGTCTAGGCTATCGGCTGAGGAGAGGTGGTCAGATTATATCTCACCTCCTCTACATGGATGCCCTTAAACTCTTTGCCCCCAACAATTTGCAACTGATGGAGATACTGAGAGTAACTGAAACTTTCAGTAGCGCCATCAGGATGGAATTTGGTGTGGACAAATGTGCGGTCATGCATGTAAAGCGAGGGGAGATTATGGAATCCGTGGGAACGGAACTCTCGGATTCCATAAATCTTAGATCCCTCTTAGAGACCCTCTCCGCATCCGAAACCTATAAGTATTTGGGTATGTCGGAAGCATTGGGCATCAATGTTACTGACATGAAGCAATCATTGAAGGAGCGCTTCTTTGGCCGCCTGAAGAAAGTATTCAATAGTTTTCTATCAGGCGGAAATAAGGTGCGCGCCTTCAATGGTTGGGTCATGCCGGTTTTGATGTACTCTTTCGGCATACTCAAATGGACTCAGACCAAACTCGAAGCCTTGGATAGGAGGGTCCGTACGCTGCTGACTGCATATCGAATGCACCACCCACGGTCATCGGTAATGAGACTGTATATCCCGCGAAAGTGTGGAGGTCGAGGTTTTTTAAACGCTAAGACCCTCCACAATCGCGAGATATGCAGTCTCAGGGAATATTTCCTTGAAGCCGACGTGGGGATGCATCGACAGGTGGTCGCGGTGGACAAGGGCCTCACCCCGCTCTCCATGTCTAAAGAGAACTGGCGCAAGCTTGTAGTGCTTGACACTAACGATCGCAAGGAGGTATGGCAGAGTAAGGAGCTTCACGGACGCTTTTTCCGGGCCCTACATGGACCCGATGTAGATTTTCTAGCGTCCGTAGCCTGGCTGCGTTTTGGTGACCTCTTTGGGGAAACCGAAGGTTTTGTCTGTGCAATTATGGACGAAGTTATCATGACGAACAACTACCGTAGATTTATTGTGAAAGACGGCACGGTTGACATCTGTCGGGCATGCCACCGTCCAGGAGAATCAATCCGACACATTATTTCCGGCTGTTCTGGTCTAGCTAACGAAGAGTACTTGCATAGACACAACCTTGTAGCCAGGATTATCCATCAGCAACTTGCTCTGAAATACAATCTTGTTGAATCGGAAGTGCCGTACTACAGGTATGTGCCCGACCCAGTTCTCGAAAATGGAAATATCACGTTGTACTGGGATCGATCCATCATCACTGACAGGACTATTGTTGCCAATAAACCTGATATAGTAGTGGTGGTGGATCGAGTAGAGCGGCGCACAATGATTATTGACATAACGGTCCCGCATGACGGGAACCTCGTGAAAGCTGAGAAAGATAAACAAATCAAGTATCTTGACTTGGCTCGCGAGGTTGTCGACATGTGGGATGTGGACTCAGCGATCATTGTGCCGATGGTCGTATCAGCCAATGGCTTAGTTGCCAAGAGCCTCGATCAACACCTAAGGAGGCTCTCGTTGGGCAGCTGGATCAAGGGCTTGATTCAGAAAGCGGTACTTCTGGACACGGCTCGCATTGTCAGGAGGTTCCTCTCTCTGGAGCCCTGACCGCCGGTAGCTTGGACCCTGTTCCCGATACGCGTGGGCTACTATTTTTTATATTTTTAAATGTTTTAATTTTTATATTCTAATATTTAAAAATATCTATATATATAAAATGATAAACTGACTGACTGACTGACTGACTGGGTGATATATCAACGCACAGCCCAAACCGCTGGTCCTAGAGACATGAAACTTGGAGGGTGTGTTCTTTGTGAAGAGTAAGTATCCACTAAGAAAGGATTTTTGGGAATTCTACCCCTAAAGGGGTAAAATAGGGGATGGAAGTTTGTATGAAAGTCCGTCAGTTTTGAAGTTAGGATCTTCAAATTTTGTGTTTAGGCTGACAATTGAAAATTAATTTATACGTGTCTCAGCGTTTTTGATAATTACACCCCGAAGGGTTAAAAAGGGGGATGAAGTTGAAAGGTCCATAATTTTCTAAGAAAAATCACTTTTTTTTTATCTAGGCTTATGGTTGGAAGATAACGCAACGGTGTTGTTAGAATTTCAACCCTTAAGGGGGTGAAAAGGGGGATGAAATTTTGTTTTTAATTAAAGTTCTTTATTTTTTAAGTTAAAATCACTAATATTTCGGCTTATGGTTGGAAACTATACAACGTTAACGTTAAAAAAAAACGTTGTCATTTTTTTATTTCAACCCACAAGGGTCTGGAGATCATCATGGAGAGTGTGATTGTCGTAACTCACTGCTGGGCACGCCACAATTAAAGCGATACGCCCTCTCTTTGAGGCTAGAGAGGCGACACGGGGTCCTCACCTTCCGCCTGACACAGGTCCTCACTGGACACGGTTGTTTCCGGAGGTTCCTGTTCCTCATAAGGCGGGAGGAAACGCCCGGGTGTAACCACTGTGTGGATCGCCCGGAGGATACAGTGGAGCATACGGTGGAGGTCTGCCTGGCTTGCCACCAGGTGTCCTTGTGGAGGTGATCGGTGACAGTGATCTCTCGCGCCCGGCCCTGGTCCAGGCCATGGTACGGAGCGAGAGGGCGTGGCAAACCGTCACTTCCTTCTGCGAAGCAGTAATGCTCGCGAAGGAGGAGACGGAGCTTGTGGCGGAGAGGCAAATGTCGCGCCCACACGCTCCTTAGCTACCGCAGGAGACGTAAGAGGTAAGAGTCTGACACGCCCCCCCGCTCCGTCCAGAGCGGGAGAAGTCATTTAATAATTTCCCACCCTAAAAAAAAAACGGTCTGAAAAGGGGATGAAGTTTTGTATTGAATTTTTTCATTCGCTGAATTTACTGTTTCTAACTTTACAGTATTTTACATAGAGCGACTGCCTATCTGACCTCCACAACGCAGTTACTGGGTAATACAATAGCCCTTGGTAAGAATGGTTGTCAGACTTTCGGGCTTCTGACTTCCCGTAACAACTGTCAAAGATCCACGAATGACAGCCGGAACCAACGGCTTAACATGCTTTCCGTGGCACGGACGGGTCTTTGTATGTAAAGATGGTCAACCATCCACAGACCAACTGCGGCAAGTGTAGCTTAACCTGATCGATCGACCTGTGTGGCTGTTATTATTTAGCCACGGGTCCCTCTCCCGGAGTACCCCCCCTGGGTTCTCCAGGGGAGGCAGACCTTCCCCGTCCCCTTCTCCGGGAGAATCGATATAGATTAGGATAGTAAGGATACGAACAGAATGCGATACTGCTCATCCCTCATAGCAAATAGCGTGATAGTTTGTACCAATGTAATATTATAGGGAACATCTATGCTATGTTATTGAGGCCAAAATACTAACTGGATCTGCCAGAGGAGAAACAGTCTTCTTGCCGCGTATACCATTGATACCAAATTACCTTATGTTTGAATTTAAAAGATTGCAGTTCCTAATCAAGGTTTGCTACGCGATGACTTTTAGTAAGTCACAGGGACAAACTCTGAAATTTGCTGGAGTTGATTTGCGGCAAGACTGTTTCTCCGTCTGTCAGTTTTATGTGGCTTACTCACGTGTTAGCTCTCCAACTAGCTGGTTGTACCCGCTTCCGAATTAGCGAAAAACATTGTTTATAGAGAAATAATGTGAAGGATTTAGGTAGATACCGGTCCTTTACAGTAGGTATTTCTTGACAGTATTCCTCAAATATCTCACATATATAGTGGAGGACAATTAGCCATGAACAAAGCTCTATATTGTAATTGTTATAATAATTCATAATTATCTAGAAAAAAAGAATTTATACTCTACGCAGACGAAGTAAAATAAAATAGTAACGAAGTCAAACCTTACATTGAATATTCGAGTTTGATGCCGAAAACATATTTTCTAGAATTTTAGTCTGTTTGTTTGTAAGTATAGTAGTGTAGTGTGTGTGTAGTGTGTGTGTGTGTGTGTGTGTGTGTGTGTGTGTAGTGTGTGTGTGTGTGTAGTGTAGTAGTGTAGTTTGGCTTGCACAAAAACGGATGAACGGATTTGGATGATATTTAGCACACAGATAGTTTATAACCTGGATCTATAGGTTATTTTTGAATCCCAGTAGTACGTTCCAGTCGGATATTTTTCGACATCCACGCGGGCGAAGCCGCGGGCAAAAGCTAGTAATTTATAAGTATTTACAATGGAATAAAGGATAATAATAATAATGCTTTATTTCCAGGTTTACAATTTAGCAGAATAGCACTTTGTAGAACAAAGTTAAAAACCTAAACAATTGTAAAAATACCACTGAGTTTAAACCTCTGGCACCCAAGCTAAGATTAAACTTGTGTTATGGGTGACATATGGGCTCTCTCTATAAACATTTACCAGATAATATAAACAAGTTCGGAGTTACATAGTGATTAGTGTCACTAGCGATTGCAGGAGCAAGCAGCATGGTTATTATAGTTTAATACAAAACAAAAGAATGGAATAGAAATTATATAAAATAAAACTTAAAACTATAAACTGTAGCCATTCTCTAAGTGTATATATATGTGTGTGTGTGTGTGTGTGTGTGTGTATGTATGCGTGAGTGTGTATGTGTTTGCGCGGGCCTACTGTATAAGTTTGCGCTATTATAAGGATTTTATAATATGGAGTGCAAGAATAAATAAGTCGTTTTTTTTTTTTAGAGTAGCTTTTCTAATAGGTTTTCTGTTTCCACGTATGAGTCATGATCTATTTACTCACTAACTTTTTACACTCATCAAATTTATTCATTTTATAGATGCCACAGTGTTTGTTAACTGCATTGTACAAGTGGCTTCCCAGAATTCGGAAATTTCTTTCAGCAAATTTGGTTCTATGTCTTTCTATGGGACAGACATCAGTCGATCTTCGTTTTGCCAGATGATCGCTACTATATTCCAAAGATACATGTTTGCGCAAAATGGTATGAGCACAAAGAGCTGTCTAACAGTCATGAATTGACAGTATTTATACAATTGCTTAGTGCTATACCGAAAGTGTTTAAACGTCATAACTTAAGGACAGCTCGTTGCGCTCTTTCTAATTGTAAAATGTTTGTTTTTGGAGCGCCACCCCAAACCGTCACACCAAACGATAGCACTGACTGGCACAGTGAGAAATATACCATTCGCAGGGTATCAAAATCTGTGCAACATCGTAGATTTTTAAAGATTGAGATAAGCTTCCTCACTCTGCTAGACAACGCCTTCATCTGCATACTCCACGACATAAGATAGTCAATAACGATGCCTAGGTATCTGACGTTGGTTGCTCTGGTCAGGGGAAGGCAGGAGCATTGGTCTAATTGTTGACTACAGATATGTGCCCTGATGGCAAACGACTCATCGGGTTGCGAAGATTGTTTAATTGAGAAGGGGATAAAGTTCGTCTTATCAACATTTAAAGTTAAGGTGTTTGCAGATAGCCATGCCATGACGACGCCTAGAGCTGATTCAGCTCGCTCATGGACTTCCTTCCAGTCTAGACCATATACGAGTAGAGCCGTATCGTCCGCGTATGTGTATATGTTACTATTTGGGATGGTCAGATTACAAAGACTGTTTACATAGATTAAAAAGAGAGTGGGTCCCAAAATGGAACCCTGAGGAACTCCAAAAGACAACATGTGTTCATCACTAACATATGTGTCAATTTTGACACATTGTGTCCGCTCAGAAAGGTAGCTCTAAAGATTGGAAGTGCAGAACCCCTCACTCCTATCCTCTCCAATTTTAATATTAGAGTAGGGACAGAGACAGTGTCAAATGCTTTAGACAAGTCCAAGAAAATACCCAGACATTTATATTTTATATCAAGCATCCTAACGGATTTGTCAACAAAGGCAGCAACAGCGTCATCACAAGATTTTCCTCTGCGGAAGCCATATTAATTATCCGATAATATATTATGGGCTTCCATGAAGTTGATGAGGCGATTGTTAAGGACCTTTTCTAAAAATTTTGACAAAGCCGGAAGTACCGATATTGGTCTGTAATTATTTACACTGCCTCTGTCTCCACCCTTGTGTATTGGATGCACATTCGCTCTCTTTAAAACCCTTGGAAAGACACCCTTCGAGAAACATAGTTCACATATGTATGTAATTGGGGGGACTAAGGTCTGTTTGCTCATCTTTATCATTCTGGTTGTAATTCCATCCCAACCCGCGGCAGAGTCAGTACGAAGATTCATTATAGTTCTTTCTACTTCAGCCTCATCAGGAGTCAGGAGCACGAGAGAGTTTGATTGTGCTTCGTCTTGGAGATGGGGAACATGTTTAGTGGGTGTACTTGTGTGTGTGTCCGCGAGATTTTTGCCAATATTAGCGAAAAATTTATTTACCAAATTAACTAAGCTCTTGTCGTCGACACCAGAAGTGGATAACAGGTCTGTGGGAGGAGTTTTAGAGTTTTGTTTACTCAGTATATCATTAATTACGTTCCAAGTCGCTTTGGGATTATTTTTTGCTTTAATTCATTCATTTTTCTCATATTCTGTTTTAAGTCTGCTTAGGAGTTTATTACAAAAATTACGGTACCGGATGTAAGTGATCTTAAGATTAAAATTATCCGGTGATTTATTATGGTCACTATGCATAATATCCCTATTTCGGATACATCTCAATAGACCCTGTGTGATCCATGGCTTAATAACTCTCAACTTAGAGGGAACATGAATAATTTTAGTGTTGTTTTGGATAATAGAGGTAATTGTATTTATTAACCGTTCTGTAGCCTCGTTTGGATTGTCAGTTAACATGACGGGACTAAAATCTGCTTTGGCTATATCTGTGGCTATTTTACATTGATCAATTTTTGTAACTACCTTAGGGATACTTTGTGAACTCGAGTAATTTTTAACACAAGTAAGTATTGGTGCATGATCTGTAATGTGAGTTTCTAATATAATGGAAGCTACTGGGTTTTTAACTTTGATCATGGTGTGGTCTAAACAGTTTTTTTCTCTAGTAGGGGATGTGTAAGCAGGTAATAGTCCATGTGATGCTGTTAAGTTCATATACTCATTGTAATGTGGATCATTATTTGTAGGGCTTATATTAATGTTAATGTCACCTACCAGAAATATAGTTTTATACTCCGATACTGAGGTTAATATGTTATTGAGGCTAGTTAAAAAGTTATCAGTATGTTTAAAAGATGGCGGTCGATACACAGCTATTATGACTACATCGGAACTAAGTTTACAAACAAGACAGTTTGCGTCCGCGAATTGTCCCGAACGTACGTAAGCAACTAAGCCATCATTTTGGTTATAAGTGTTTCTTGTAGAATATGCCGAATAGCCTTGAAGTAGTGGAATAGTTAAATTTTTGTTCAACCAACACTCTGAAAAAATTATAACATCACACCTAATTTGTATTTGAGTTAATAGTACTAACACATTATTGAAGTTTTTGTTGATACTACGTATATTAAAATGCAGCAAGTTAAGAGTTTTTTTGTGTTTACCTAACAACTGAACGCATTTGTCAGGCGGGCAGTTAAAAAGTTCATTGGATCCGTACGAATCTAGATTTTCGATAATTGCATGAGTGCTATTAATTTTTAATAATCAATAAAATAATAAGAACACCTTGCTGTAAATCATGTTCGAACATTGTACATAAATAAAATAAAAAAACCAGAGGGAACCATTTACATCAGGTAAATGAGAAAAAGAATGGTACATCATTCCCGCGTAATAAAATAGACTTATGTATTGGTGGATGATTGTTGATAAGCGCAGATATTTGTGTGTTATGTATTTTTAGAATGCGTTGTGTATTATTTGTCTGTAGAATAATCTGCTTTTTGTGTGTTTGTTGCTATGTAAGAAGACTAAGGTGCTACAAAAACTGTTAAAAATGATATTAAAACTATAGAAATAATACTGAGGTATAACTAGAAAAACAAACAATAGTTCAGAGAAAAAATTAAAATTACTCTGGTACATGCAGTATTTTGTGAAAACAATTTTCTGATTGAATACGAATAGACTTTTCTCCTTCTTTTTTGCGCAGAAAAATTTTCCCATTGGACGACCAGCAGTATTGAAACTCCTTATTTTTTGCAAAATTTCGCGCTTCATTACAAAGTTGTCTTGAGCTAGGTGGGAGACGGTCGGCGATATAGATAGGAATGCGCTCACCTATGAAGCCAATGTGTTCACTATTTAGTTTTTCCATGGTGGCCTTCCCTTTATTGAAGTCACGTAGGGCTTTGAGAATATTATTTTTCTTCGTTACTGAGTGTAGTTCTGCGACAATTTGTTTTGATGGGCCTTGCTTATTTTGCACTCGATATATGTCACGTATCTCTGTTGGTTCCACGTGTACTTGTAATGGTTTACAGACATCGACAAAAATTTTAATCAAATCATTGTCATCTTCTTTTTCCTTTGGTGGAATATTTCTTAGTTCAATAACGGCAGGCCGACGACATTCCTGGACATCCTGAAGTTGTTTTTCCAATTTATCAATGTATTTACGCTGTTCAGATCGCTCATTTTCTAATTTTCCCATTTTAGACTTAATTTCTTCATATTTTTCATTCATAAGACTCGCAGATTCCTCGATTTCTGACCTAATATTTTGTAATTTTAGTTCGGCCAACACTGTTGTTATTTTGGACGTAAAGTTTTTTAAAATGGCTTCCTGGTCTGCACTCCACTTTGTGAGCATTGCTCTTATTTCCTCCTTAAATTCTCCGAGTTCATTTGTGGAGTTGGACTCTGAACGAGGTCGCTTTGATCGTTGTTGTACATTAACAAACTCAGTTTCCATTGGAGTACTAGTGATGTTAGGGTTAGACAATGCCCGCTGTACTTCTATTGTTGGAGTTGACGGCGGCGTGCGAGTTGTTTTAGGCATGATTTACTTGTGTATAAGAAATCACGTTCTACGACGTATTGCGTTGCGTAGCCGATCTCACGTTTTCTCGTAGCAGTACTAATACTACTATACGCGTAGCTGGCTCGGTGTGACGTATGTTGTCGCTCGTAGCTACGTAGCAGAACCAGATTGAGAAATTAGCGCGCTTACATCTACGTCGATTTGGCGTAGCGGCTAGCTGCGTTGACACGCGTGCACGGCGACTATGGTTCAAATCCAAGCGCCGACAAAGACTTTTTCGAGATTCAAAAATATATTGTTGATTTAGTTGCACTCACCGATGGTTTGTATGTATGTTCCGGTTTGCACAAAAACGGATGATATTTGGCACACAGATAGTTTATAGCCTGGATTAACCTATTTTTAATCCCGAGTACGTTCCCGTCAGATATTTTTCGACATCCACGCGGGCGAAGCCGCGGGCAAAAGCTAGTACTTATTATGGAAAAATAATATAGGTAGTACGAAAACTACTATATTTTCATCGCTATTTCAACTGTCGCGCTTTTTTTATATATTTGTGACTGGAATGGAAGGCACCCGCACCACGAAGCGCAGCATGAGGAATTTTAGAACGAAACCCACTCACGGCACTTTTTTACGTCACGGCAAATTAACGTCAATTTTCTGGCTGTCAATGTCAACTTATGCCGTCCGATTTTTGAGTAATTTTGAGGGTATTGCAGTGTGTAATTTCTGCTGATAAAACAAAAACATAGAAAGTGATGATGATTGTTGCACCAAATGCTCTAAACACCGAATAGGCAATAAAACGAAAATTGTCGTATAAATTACCATAATTATTATTCGGTGGGGAGTGTGAATTGTTAACTTATTTTAATATAGATCTAAATTGCTTAGACTTATATAATTATATTAAAAATAATAAAATCTTGATGGCCAAAACGCAGAGTAATAATAAATACAAATGGAAAAAGAAATAATGATTACAAATAAATGTGTACTATTTTTTTCAAAAGTAGCAGGTAGGTAGGTAGGTAGTAGGTAGTGTATTTTTGCAAGTTTTTGAGAAAAATACTATTTTTCCTCAAAAAAAAGGTGGCAAGCCTAGGTATAACGCTTTTGTGTGACGATATCTACCAGTTAACTCCTACCGCGGAACTTCGTTCCAAAAAACACCTCACTACAGCTATCCAGACGCATACAGACAAACACGAAGGTTACTCACACGGTGAAGCGGATGCAGTCGTGGTTGGGCGGGTCGCTGGCGAGGTGCAGCTTGACGTCGGCGCGCGGGTACAGGCGGTGGAAGGCGGGCTCGCGCTCGTGGTCCAGCCGGCCCAGCGCCCACACCGCCCACATGGCGCGGTCCGTCACCCACTCGCGGTCCATCGGCTCGGCTGCCGAGTGTTACATAATGTTACACGACTGCGCTCCGTCATGACAGAGCGTCACACGCGGTATACTCACAGGCGGCCAGCGTGCGGCGGTAGGAGACCACGGTGAGTCCGTTCTCTCGGCGAGCGCTGAACACTTGGTTGGAGTCGAGTCCTCCCAGCCGGTCGTCACGACACACGCCGCGCCATGCGCCCAGCACTTGCACGCACTGTATACACACAGATAGATTAATGTTCCTCTGCGGTGAGGTGCCGATAGACTGCTGCGGTGAGCGGGAGTGACACTGACGGGCGCGCTGGCGGTGATGTTGTAGTCCGTGGCGAGCCCGCGCTGCATGGCCGGGTCGTACTGCGCCACGGCCACGTCGGCGCCCAGCATGCGCGAGCCGCTGTCGCTGCCCGACACGCCGAACGCCATGTACTCGTCCTCGTCCATCTGCGCACACATCACACGAGTCATTTCGGTCGAGGTCACTCGAGACAAGGAACGATACGTTCGGTCCGTGGCCTACCTGCGCCGCCATCTCGATGGTGATCTGGTTGCCGAAGACCTCCCAGGAGACCTGGAAGTCGCGGTGCAGCTGCTTGCAGTGCGGCAGCGGCGACTCGTAGGCGTGCGGCTCCACGGGCGCGGGCGGCACGTTGAGCGCCTCGGGCACCAGCACGCCGGCCAGCGCCGCGGCGCGCGCGCGGTCCCACAGCGCCAGCCACCTGACGCCGAACACCGTGGTGCCGCCCGGCAGCTGCAGGCGCACGTCCTCGCCCGCGTACGCGCGGATCGGCTCCAGGCTGCGAGTGCGACGAGTATCGTCTTACGCTGCCGCGAGCTTGGCTTATTTGTCTAAATAGCAGCGTTACTTGGGTAATACAAAATATACCCTGAACTGATTGGAATAAAGTTCACTTTATACCAGCCAAACAACGCGATTATTTGCACAAATACGCCAAGTGTAGTGCCAGCATTATAGATGCGAACTAACACAGTTGATGCTAGAGAACACAGTTCAATAACGATTGATTGCATGTACTTACTAGCCGTACTCGTCGGGTATCTTCATGCCTCTGGAGGAGGGCTGCGGACCCACGCCCGTCCAGAAGTACACCTCCTCTCCGCTGCCGTCGTAACGCAACTCCGGGATACTGCACATAAGGGATTATTAGTCTCTGTATGGTATAACACGTGGTATGTGAACGTGCTTTTGGTTCTTACAGGATGGTAGTGGCATCCAGGAAGCGGACCGGCTTGCTGGAGACGGCGGGCGAGCCGGCCAGCGGGCCCACGGCCTGCTCGGCCGGCGCCTCGAACTCGTCCGGCACGAACACGTCGCCGAACGCGTTCTGGCTGCCGATGTCGTACACGGCCAGCCACTTGATGCGCGAGATGCGCTTGCCCTCCGGCACGGCCAGCCGCACCTCGGCGTTGTAGTACCGCTCCAGGATATTCGTCCTGGATAAAAAATAGGTAAGTACACATTACAATTTTACAACAACTAACTTTTTTACAACTAGCTTTTTCCCGCGGCTTTGCTCGCGTGGAAATTATCCCATGGAAACGTACTAGCGGGATAAAAAGTATCTTATGTGTTAATCCAGGTTATAAACTATCTGTCTCCCTCATCCAAATTCATCAATCCATCTCATCCAAATATTATAAGTAGTGAATTCATGCAAGCCTAGTACCTTTTGTTAGGTTACTGCTCAGAAATTGTGCAGAACGTCTAATGATTGAAATATCTATACACCTACGTATATCTATATCTATACGTATATCTATATCTATATACGTACATAGTATAAAACAAAGTCGCTTTGCGCTGTCTGTCCCTATGTATGCTTAGATCTTTAAAACTACGCAACGGATTTTAATGCGTTTTTTTTTAAATAGATAGAGTGATTCATGTGGAAGGTTTTTGTGTATGGTCTTGTGTAAATTGGCTGAAATATGACGATTATTGTCGAAGATGTCGGAAAAAATCATGCGAACTGGGAGCTTTACTGGCGTGCGCCGCGTAATCCGTAAGAGATACATCAAATTTATGTTTTACAGAATTGTATATCTTAAAAAGTTCAAAAATAAAGTCCACGATAGCATATGTCTATCTTCTAAGGATGACCTACAGTAACCATTTTTATCTTTCAGAATTTGATAAAAATTTCTTTGTTATTTCCGAAGATATTTTGACCGGTATTTTATTTATCCTTATCCAATAAAATATGTTATTTAAATCGGGCATTTAATGGACATTAAAACATGCCTTGACATCATATCATTAAAATGAATACTTTAAAAGATATCACAGATTCAAAATTACGCGTGACAAATAATTATGGTTGCCGACAACGTGGGCGCAGCGGTAGGAATCAATGACTTTTCCTCGGATATTAGGTATCTAACTAATCCCGAGTACGTTCCCGTGGGATATTTTCCGACATACACGCGGGCGAAGCCGCGGGCAAAAGCTAGTGTACTATAAAATGAAATCGTGAATTCATGAAAGTACTTTTTGTTAAGTTCGGACGACATCCATGAGGATATGTACTGCTGAAATTGACCTCGTGTCGTGAACAGAATAACTAGTTGATATTTTTTTTTTAATGCTGATAATTCGCTGCGCAATGAAAGGACAGCGCAACTGAATCCGCTGTCAAAGGATAATTTAAAAAAAAAAACAAAAATACAGCACATAACGCCATCTACTGGCATTACCGGAACCTTATACTTGACAACGACATAAATTCAGTTTTGTCGGTGTTTCGTTTCTGATATGTATCAGAGATGGCGTTGTTTATGTGATGTGACTTTAGCACTTTTGAGTAAACTTACTCGCGCATTGGATCCCGAAACGAATGAAATAAAAATCTTCGAAATGAGTCAATCCGTTCTCGAGATGTCATTAAAAAAGCCATTCCATACAAAATGTATTTAGTGTTAATGATGAAATACTATCGTGAATTCATGCAAGCCTAGTACTTTTTGTAAGGTTACTGCTCGGAACAAAACTGCTCTAGACAAAATCAAACTGGTTGCGTAATTAATTATATAATTTGTTATTTTTTATAACACTGATTTTACATTCTGTGATTTCTTGAACTCACACACTGATTTATTAGTATTACTTGTTAAAATGTTAGTAATATCGTATAATTTTACAATGTTTGTAAATATGTGAGCACCATGTATCTATCACATAATTAATAATTTATCTGTAATTGCTTCATTTTTCATTCTTTTTTACCTATAGTGGTATAGTAATCTTATTCTAGATGCATCGTCTTCACATATAATTATATAAGTAGGTAATGTATACAAAATATTGTAAAAAGATTTTAAAAGAGAAGGTAACGGTGGAGTTTCTTGCCCATTCTTCTCCATACGAAAACTACCTTTTGGAAGGGGCGACTAAAATCAATTAATTTTTTTGTAAAATTTACGTCCATAAGTGCCTTCTAAGTGCCTAATTGAAATAAATTGTTTGACTTTGACTTTGAACGGTCTTGATAAATATCCAATTTCCCGGTGGATTTTCCAAAAATTTTAATACTGTCGTGAATTCATGTAAGCCTAGTACTTTTTTGTTGGGTTACTGCTCAGAACGGTCTTGATAAATATCTACATTTCCAGTGGATTTTTCAAAAAATTTAATAGGTACTGTGTATTCATGCAATCCTAGTACTATTGTTGGATTTATGGCATTAATACCGGGGTATTATTACAAGTACAAAATTTATAAAAACTTATTTTTTTCGTGATTTTTCCAATGTTGTAATAGTTATTCTGCTATTCGGGGTGGAGACAAATCCAACAATTAAAAAATCATAAAAATCGGTCCAGCCGTTCTTGAGTTTATAAATGGTGTAACTAACACGACTTTCTTTTATACATACATATATGTATACAGGATGGATTTTTGAGATGGGGCGCAAGGACAGCTACCTTAACCGTTGTCGCTAGAAGAAAACGGTCTTAGAAGACTGTCCTTAACTTTTTGAGACATTTCGATCTGAATTCACAGATTTATATATAGATAGATAGATAGATATATCTTCTTTATATGTATGTATATAATTCTACTTTACGTGTGTATGTCAATGAACTCCTCCTAAACGGCTGGACCGTTTTTTTTTTTTTTTGTTTGTGTTTGTTTGGGTCTCTGGATGGTTTAGATTTACAATTGGACCCGGTAGATGGCGCTGTTTGGACAGGACAACGTCTACAATTTCAAAATAAATTTTCTCATTCATGATATCCCGGTATCCGGATATTTATGATATCCCGGTAGTTAGGTAGGTATGTATACACCGATATACCTACCAATCTACAATATCGGTAGGTTAGGTTAGTATGGGGTTATTTATTTTTTATTAGTTATATTATAATAACGTATGGGAGGTAGGTATGTAGATAGGTAGGTAGATAGGGTAGGTAGGTAGGCATAGTACTAGGCATGCATGAATTCACGCTAAGTCTATCTTATCTTTCTTGTTGACATAAATGACATCGAAAGTCATAAAAATCATTGTACGAAAATTTTCTCGCGTTAAGTTCATGCTGACGTGACACAGACAATTTTTTAATTTGTCGCCAAATCGTAAACAAATGACAAATGAATAAAATACATACACAATAATATTGCCAGAGTTCCATTTTCAAAATTTGAACTTATTTTTTTATTATATTGTTTACAAGTGGCCAGTTCTAAAAACTTTCAGTGTCGCCCTCATACTACTTATCTACTTATTCGTGGTATAAGTAAAATATGTAGGTATGAGGTGTGGTGACGAAAGTTTTTAGAAAACTTTCAGTGTCACCCTGGTATGGAGCAGAGAGTGGCGCGTCTTCGTGGATGGTACTATCTATAGCACTTGTGTGAATTAGGGGTAACATTTATCTAGGTTGGTACTGATGTGACAACATATCAAACCATCTGGATTTGTATGCAATAATAATACCTATTTCTGACATATAAACCTTCCGGATTAAATTCTCTAACTAAATGATGATGAAAACCATGTCAAGTTTTATTCCTTGAAACAAAACACGTGCATTGTTAAGTGTGATATTTGACAATGCACACAGAGCTGACCTGCCATACTCATTGGGTACAATGAAGCCCTGGGGACCAGGCCGGCCAGCGTCTCCGGCCCAGAAGAATGTGTCATCCCCGGTGCCATCATAGTTAAAGTTCTCCAGCAGTATTGTAAAGTCATCTATTGCATAAACATCTCCGGATACCTAAAAATAAGCAAACAAGTTATTTTATGCATGCCCAACTAATTTAGAAATTAAAACTGCTATGTTAATCTAGTGGGGTCCTAGGTTTGATTCCCAGTTTATGCAGTGTTATTAGGTATATCTTAGACTGCAGCTGCTGAGAGATTGCATTCATGACACATCTCAGTTGGTCATGATTAGTTACTGACAATTTTAAAAGTCAGTAACTGTATGTTAAAATATGAATTTTAATAAAATATTGTATCAGTGCGGTAGTGGATATAAAAATGTATTCATCTTCTTGTTGTAGATTTCTTACCATGAGGCTTTAGATATGCCAACAGTATATTTTATGTTAAATTACTGCTGGATTAGTAGCAGCAAGGAGTCTGAATTTGTGCGTGGCAATAGACTGTTACATAGGAGTCACTTGTATCATAGGTAACTGGCAGAGTGTGGGTGTACTTTACATCTCTGCATAGCCTTCGGATAATACAGGTGTGATAATATTGAATGTTTAGGTTTATTATGATTCCTAAAATGGCAACATGGATTTTATTTTATACTTAGGTATGTAAATAATTACTAATAAAAGCTTATACTGTCACCCTTACATTCACCAAATAAAACAAAAAAATCTTTAATATATGTGAGTAAATGAACCTTGTAGGTAAGCAAGGTGTGAACTAAGGCAGTTTGTAATAACTGATTAGTATTGTGCTAACGAACCTGATGGTGGTAGGAGTTGAGTTTTCCGATGAACCTGCCGCGATATGGTCCGTCCTCGTCCTGCGACCGACAATCTGCAACGATACACAGCGCACGGTAACAATACAATAGAAAGTTTTCACTTATGTACGCGCAGCGAATTAACTTCAAACTGCTAATCTTTACCTTTTGCGACTGCTATAAGCAGCAGAAAACATATTTTTAACATCTCACTCTCACTTTGTTCACTTTAAACAATTTTTTTAAACTTTCTAACTACTAATAAAGGTCACAACATTTGAAGTATTTCGCATACCACCAGCTTCCGGTAACTTGATAAATCACTGAACTGGTTTTGTTGTCATTTAGTCAAAAGATATCCAAGGACGCAGTTCTATTGGTTGTGCACCGCTCCACGTTTCCGCGACCAATCTCAAGTAACTAACTTGGGTAACTTTCACTTTTTGTTCTCTTCGGAGTTTTATATCACGTTCAGAAATGACCAAAGTTGCTTACTATTCTAAATTGTATTTGGAGTTTTGGACTGATTGTTATTATTATTAAAATTCTTTAGATAAATCACTAAACGTATCATTACTGTAGTAAGTAGTGGTTGGTACCAAGGCTCGGTTTCAGAAATACCGGTTAATACCCGTTTATTTCGGTTTTCCTCCGAACTTTTCTTAAGAACGTGAACATTTTAAGAACTTTATTTTAACCTAAATTTACCGGTTTATTTGACGAACAGCATGTCGGTAAACGCGTTGCAACTTGTGACTACTTGTAAGGATGCCGTACATAGCGGCGCGGTATGTAGACGTACGAACAGCGCGCGACGTTTGTTTATCGTGCCCGTTTTAACCGGTTTTTGTTGCTCTAAACCGTTTAATCCACAAAAACCTTTATGTAAATACTCATCCAAGTACCGGTTTAAAAAAACCGGTTTATGCGATCGAAACCGAATGTAAAGGTTTTTGCGTCAAGTACATGATAACGGTTTGAAAATTTAACCGGTATCCGAGCCTTGGTTGGTACTACTTGGTAGTAGGTACCTAGGTAGTGTAGTTGTTCTTGTTAATGGCTAAATTAGGAGGAGAACACCGAGGAGCAAGTGCCTCAATACAAAACTACTCCACGTGGTAAGTGAAGAGAAGAGAGGGAAGGGGAGAGGTGAAGAGGGAGAGAGAGGGTTTAGTTCATTAATATAAATATTATAATGATAACATTGATTACGCTGGTAAGTTAAGTTTCTGTATATTAGCTAATGAAGCTGACGGCGTAAACGTGCCTTATAAATCATCCAGAAGAATCTTTACATAGTGCGCAGCGTGTGTATCGTGTAGCGTGTGTGTGAGCTATATGTATACACAGGCTAGCAGGGACATCGACGCGAATACTGTCACCATGGATTCAGTACGTGATTCCGAACCCCCGTTGAAATTTTTCGTCGGTAATTTTTTTTTTTGCACTGTGGATAGATAATGATATGACATGGCAAACACACATTGACACAGTTACTCATATGCTCTATATAATTATCTAAAATTGTCGATCTGTCAGCTCTATTAACTGCCTATCATGCCTACGTATCATCAACCCTAAAATACGTTATTATATTCTGGGGTAACGTCACAAATAAAGAATCAGTGTTTAAAGCGCAAGATGCGTTCACGCAATGGCTGTTATCTTTGTTCCTGAATCATGCGAACCATATTTTAAAAATTTTGAACTTTCCATCAGTCTATCTATGAAGTTACAGTAGGTACCTATTTGTTAAAACAATTAAAAATCTATTCGGTGAACTAAAATCAAAAATATATATTATATACTAACTGAAAATATCTAGTATACCTACCACTTATAACTGCTCTTCTGGGAAAAACTTTTTTTAGAAGATACCTGTAGACATTTTAAGCACCAAGGAACTCCCACTATTCAAATATAAATTACGTAATTTTTTAATTGACAAAGCTTACTACACGATCCAAGATTTTCTTAATAATATTATTAGTAGGTACCTACTACAATCTGTCACCACACACCTAATTGTTATTTTGTAAGAATTGTTTTAAATGTGATAGGTACTTAAGAATTGTTTTTTCTGCATGTTGACATAATTATTGTATGTCTATTAGGCAGGACATAATGGAACTGTAATTTACCTAACATTTGTCTGTTTCAATTCAAATCAAATCAATTCTTTTTATTGTGGGCATAGGTTATACCTATGCCCACAATAAAAAGAATTGATTTGATTTGAAAAAAAAATCTGCTGTTTCATAGAAAAGTGCAACCTACGCGGTCAAAATGTATGGAACAGCAGATTTTTTTTTTCATGTATTGAATCCATGGTAAAAGTTTTCGCGTCGATGTCCCTGCATCCTGTATAGTAGGTACTGGTGCGCAGTGTGCACTCGTTCAAAATAGAGATGCGCTCCTGTGTTTTGCTATAAGATGAACGCTAGGCGCAACGCGAATTAACACTCAATCGCAATGATAACATTGTTATATTATAACAGTCAGTTTATACTCGTATAATGTACAGTCGAACAAGCTATTTAGTAACACGCAAAAATATTCATCTTTACGCTACGATGCCAATATTCACTTTCATTGGTAGGTATACGTACCTATTATCTTTTATAGTTTAATATGGAATCCATATGAATTGACTTCTCGGCATACTCACAACATTGTTTAATTAAAAAGTGTTTGCAAGTTAGCTCGCTGGTATGTGAATATGTCAAATCTCGACGATATTGTAATCGAGCATTTTCTAACTGTAAGATGCTATCAATCCATTGCCAACTATAGCAATGCGGTGCGAGTATTATCCACGCGAAGTTACCGAGTTACAGAGCACATGCTATGGGACACCTATGCCTAGGTAGAACTTCGATGTTGAATGAAAAGCAAGCTCAAGTCTGTAAGTTAGAGACAGGTGAGTGGTGGCGGGTGTGACCTGCGACGTGTCGCACTTCTGTCAGGCGCCCTGGTACACCCCGCAAGGCTTCAGGCCCCGAGAGCAGCCAGGACACTAACACGTGAAAATTATGTATTCTATCGAATAACAGTTGGTCGCGGCAGTACCGGACTAAGCCCCGGGGCGGAAAAACTATAGGGATAGAGTGCCGCTAGCGGCACTGTATCCCTATCGGATAAAGTGCAAAACGCACACTATGTTGCCAAGCATATTATAAGTTGGGGGATTACATCGTTGACAAAAATGCTTGGGTCAACGCTGGTCCAGCTCCACAAGGGCGCAAAAACTACCTAATTGATTAGCATTCGAAAATATTGTTGGAGCTGCTGAACATTGTAAAACTATCTTTATATATAATTACTATACTTATATAATTGCATAGCACATGTGTAAGCACTATGTACCTACTTTAAAGTTACCATTTACTGGGTACGTCTTTCATTGACTTGAATGTGCCCTTGCTGCTGAGAGTATGTCATGCTCACTCAAATATCTCGCTGGTGGTGGCGTGTGTTTTGGATCAATTAAGTTCCCTTCAAAATGGTTGACCTAAATGGTGCTGATCCATGCGTCATGTTCGTGAACGGGCGCCGTCAGTGGGAACTGATCATCTCTTAGCTGCCAGGGCTTATATGAATTTTTCAATTGTTTTTTTTAATTGCTTTATTACGGACGCTTTTAACGTGCACGTCTCCCTACATTGTTCTCACATGTATACGTATATTAACAACATGAATGATACAGTAACCAATATTTTGTAACAATATTCTGATTTAAAAGAGTGGCTGTGGAGTTTCTTGCCCGTTCTTCTCCATAGGAACCTACTACGCGTTGGAATGGGCAACTAGCTTAATATTTCAGACTGACCGACCCCTTGACAATAAAATTAAAAAGTTCCTGTAATTGGTTTATTTGAAATAAAAATAAAATAAATAAAAATTAAAAAGTGTGCTGGGGCCGCCGTTGTTTACTATTTATATCAAGAACTTGCCAAAGGCAACGATTCAACCAGATGACATTATTTGCTGTTGACAGTACAGTTTCAATTGCATGTAAAGACATTGATAATTATAATTTTGACATAAATTATTCACTGACATCTAACATTCACTGACATATGTCAGAGTATTACTCTAAGTATAATACACAACAAACAGACAAGGAAGACTTCGTGACGGTGGAATCCAAGCGAAGGAAGCCCACTTGCCATAATCGATGTGGTACTGCTTTGGCGGGACCAAATATGTTGTTGCGTCCTGCTACACCGTCGACGCAGCTGTATGTAGGTATCCCGTCTGCATCACTCCACGATGACTGAAGACATCAGAGCCAAGACCAAGTGGACCTTGAGAGTAGAGATGTAGGAGTCGCGCTATAACATAAACTTGAAAGAAGAGTTCTGGCCGAAAGGTGTGGCGTTCCGACGATTTTGTGGAAGGTTACGCGACACCACGCAGCGCAACACGATGCCAACAGTCATCACTTCGTGTAAAATAATTAATAATTGTTATTATAATAAACGTTGCCATAATTAAATGGATTATTATTATTTTGACATTTATTTTATATTCTCAGCTAGCCGGCAAGAGCTGATAACACGGGTCTAAGCCAAGTTATTATCAGTTGGATTAAGTGCGGTCACGTGCAGAGGATTGCACAGAAGATGGTAGCGTATTTGTATTTTGATGTGCGTTTTCTGATTCACATTGCAGAAACTTTCTCACGAGTCTGCATGTGTTTAATATCGCTGCCTTCTGCAGCAGATGGAAGGTATTTGGAGGTAAATTAAGAGAATTTAGTGACTGGTGAAGTTATTTCGGTGTATCTTCAGAGCGATTTATCATTTAAAAATTCATTAACATTATATTAAGTAGGCTTTTTCTGTCATTTTTTTTAAAATGTTTTCTTAAACTAGTCTGTATTTAATATCTTAACACAATTAGGGATATTATTATGAATTATTGGCTCTCTGCTTACAACGCATTATACAGTAGCGCTGTCTTAGCTGGCTGAACACGAATTTTACTATTATCCCGGCGATTACGATAATATTCGAGGAAACAAATGGGGATTATTTCTGAAAAATAGGGCTATTTCCAAAATACGAGTATATAAAGTGACAGAAATGTGAGTGTTTTATGCTTTGTAAAAAGTGGCTTACACCTCTCCGTACTTTGGATACCGAACATGCACGTAGGCATCGCTGTTGCATTATAAATGACATATATATATTTATTTGATGAGTTGCCCCAAAAGATAATGCCATACCTGAAGACAGATTCAACAAGTCCATAATAAGCCGAGAGTAACACATCAGTGTTGACGGATGGAGCAAGTTGGTACAAAGCATAAGATTGACTACTGATTTTTTTTACATAGTTTGTCAATGTGCTCTTTCCAATTTAGTTTACTGTCTATAACCGAGAAAACGGGCATTACTTCATTTATAATGTAATTATCATGAATCAAATTTACATTTAATGGATTATGCAATCTTTGTCCAAAGTGCATTATATTTGCTTTTTGATAAATTTATTTTTAAATTATTGTTATCAAGCCAATAAATTATAATAATAATAACCCCACCGCCGCGCGCCGTATCTTTACGTTGACGTAGTGGAGGGGCTTGCGCGCTACAAACTTTGGGTCTGTGCCGGTAGAGTTTACTTTGCCGGAACGGGTCTAGCATGAGGGGCCAGACCAAGAGAGATACAGAAACCCGCAGCGCAGCATGTGGCGAGCTGTTGGGTAGTAGCGACCCCACGAGGGTTCGTGGGGTCGCTACTGCCCAACAGGTCACCAACTACTACTACTCTTCCAAAGTCCGGGACCCCAGGGTACCGAGAAATGTCAAAGACCAAAAAATTATAATAATAATAATTAGCTCCCTAAAATCCTACCTTACGTCCAAGCTGAACACTTAGCTACGTGGGGGGCGGACACGCGTACTGTACAACTGTACAAAAAAATTACGCTGCTAACAAGGAAAGGTAACCCTTTATGGAGATGAGTAATAAGAGAGTATATAATTTACGGTCGCTCGCCCCTCCTACATGACAAGAAGAACAGCTAGCTTGTCCACCACCAGCACGCTTGATAGTGATGTACAGGAAGTCAACCTTGACTCTGAGCTTGCACCCACTACAAGCGCTCCAAGTACGCGCAGACGATGGACACCTGAAATTAATAAGTTCATACTGTTCATCTTCAATTGACCGCACTCGACACAGACAGAAAACTTATCTTGAACCGCTCCACCTTAAATTTATAGAAAAATTCCCAAACATGCAGGTTAGTCGACAGAAAATAGGAGACCAACGTAGACCTATAATAAACAATAAATTACTACCACAAAAAACATATAATAATTGACTATTAATAAATAAAGAAACTGATTTCTATACTTTACAGACTACTATTTATATTGTGCGGCATGGACCGCGGCTAAAGTTAACGGAGCAAAGATAACCCTTCAACCAAGACTAGTCACCCAAATGGCAAAAAAAGAATATAAACCTAACTGGGAGACACGACTAGAACGAAAATTAAATGATTTACGATCGAAGATAGCTAAAATGACCCAATTCATCAATGGCATTAGTAGTAGTAAAATAATTAAACATGTTAATAAGATAATAGAAGAGTATAGAATTCACACTGTTCATGAAGAGCCAAATACACAAGCAGCACACACATTAGACACACTTATACAAAAACTGTCAGTCGTTACAGGCCGACTACAACGATACAAAGCATGTACCTAAAGAAAACTACAAAACACTAAATTCACCCACAGTGAAAAACTTTTCTACCGCAATATTAGACAGGCGACATCGAACGATCAGGAAAACAACCTAAATGATGATGATCATAACAACCCTGACTCAGAGACGTTACAAAACTTCTGGGCAGGAATTTTGGATCAACCAATCGAACATAATGCCCAAGCAGATTGGATACAAACAGAACTGACAAACAGCAACACAAATATTCAGGCAATGACATTTGAGCACATATCCCCAGAAATTTTCCATAAAGTATTTTCTCGTTTACATAACTGGAAGGCACCCGGTTCAGATAACATTCATAGTTATTGGTACAAAAAATTTACATCTATTCACAGTTTTCTATATAATCACATAAATACATTCATCCAGGACCCTAAAACAATACCATCTTAAGTAACTTCAGGTACAACTTTTATGATACCTAAAGATCATATCATCATAATGATCTCTCTAATCCAGTAAATTATCGACCTATAACATGCTTGCAGACCTTGTACAAGATTATCACATCTTGTATATCTGAACTTATATACACATCGACACTAATAACATCTTAGCTGAACAACAGAAGGGATCAAGGGATGTCGGAAATTCAGTCAAGGCTACAAGGAACACTTAATTATAGACTCGGTAATTCTTAAAAAAGTTCAAAAAACCAAAACCGATCTGTTTAGCATGTATATTGACTACAAAAAAGCCTACGACTCTGTTCCCCATTCGTGGCTTATTAAAATTTTAGAGATATACAAAATACATCCAACAATAGTAACATTACTGAAAGTCATGATGACAACCTGGACCACTGTACTTAGACTAACTTCCTCTACTAAAACAGTAGATACCAGCCCAATAAAAATTCAAAGAGGTATCTTTCAGGGAGATGCTTTAAGCCCACTGTGATTCTGTCTTGCTCTAAATCCTCTATCCAATATATTAAACGCAACTACGTTAGGAATCCCATTAAAAAATACAACTACCCAAGAACATACTGAGGTTCAAAAAATAGAAATAAATCATCTGTTGTACATGGATGATATTAAATTATAAGCCAAAAGTGAGACTCAACTCTATGAATTAGCAAACGGTTCATGCTTGCTATACAGGACCAGGTAATTGAAACCAAAAATTATCATATAGAATTTAAATACTGACACATGTAGGAAATGCAATAGTTCTCCAGAAACGATTCAGCACATCACAGGCGCGTGTAAGTCAATAGAACATAGACACGACCAAGTCGCTAACATCATACACCAAAAATTTGCACACCAGTACAAACTTATAGAGTCCGTTACACCATACTACAAATACAATCCAGAAACTGTACTGCCCTCCCGAACCTAAAGTGCAGTAACAGCAAAAACGCGAATTCGAGAAAAACGCGCTTAAAGTTTAGAATCCATAAAAATATACCCAAAAGAGTCTTTTCGATAAAACCTTGAATGCAAGGTGAAAGGATATGTACAAAACTAAAATACTAAACATTCTTACGTTAGTTTTTTCATATAAAACTTTAATTATGCCCATTTTTATGTTTTTGCCCCTATTACTACACAAAGTTTTTTGTACAAAATCTTTTAAAAAGCTATTTAAAATGCAGTAAATCCTGTTATTACTCACATTTTAGGCTTTTAGATATCGTTTCCATGATTGTAACTAACTAAAGTGCAGTAATATTGTGAAAATACTGCTTTTTAATCTGTTTTTATAACAAAACACTGCAGATCCACACTTATAGTAAAATAAAATTACCTTTAATTTGAATAAAAATGTGTATTTTCTTAAACAAATTTACTTGACATGCATTTATGACTATGCCATTTAAAACTACTTATCAAAACACTGGCTTTTGCCCGCAGCTTCGCCCGCGTGGAGGTCGGAAATTATCCCACGGGAACCTACTATCAGGATAAAAAATCCTATGTCTTCACCCAGGTCATGATCTACCCATGTGCCAAATGCGTGAAAGCGTGATGCTAGGGCCGCATCTGTGTCTATCGTGACGAAGCTTTTCAACCATTATCGGCTATCGTCACAATAGATCGGGCGGGCTAAGGGGTGTAGGTGGTCTTCGGAATAGCATTATTCATTTTGACTGTTGTTTCTGGACTGAGTTGACCAGAATTCTTTTTAGTTTACTCAATAAGTGCATGAAGTAATAATTAACACACATGTATAAGTAATGTCAGTCGTCGTCTATTGTCAAAACAACGCAGTGATTATCTCTTCTCTGGTAAAATACTTTCTGGAACGGCCATCTTGGATTATTGCACGATAATTCGTTAAAATTATGAAGCCACTAATGTGACCACCTCTTTAGCGCGATATTTTTTTAGCGAGCAAAACATATGAAGCTTCGGTACGCATTGCTTCGTCACGATAGACGCAGAAG
Organism: Agrochola macilenta; assembly: GCA_916701695.1. Classification (NCBI taxonomy): domain Eukaryota; kingdom Metazoa; phylum Arthropoda; class Insecta; order Lepidoptera; family Noctuidae; genus Agrochola; species Agrochola macilenta. The sequence goes on along the minus strand of OU753575.1, from coordinate 18,935,040 downwards.
CGGCCTCAGCATGACAAATAAACAAACTCACTTTCGCATTTATAATATTAGTTAGGATTGTACCTTATAACAATCTAATAGATTTTTAATGGGAAACATTATTATCAGTCTTTACATAATGATAATCTTAACTAGTCAATGCACCATAAACCGTAAATCACATGTATTTCACATGCTTATACAACATAAAATCTTTTTTTTCAACATAAGTAATTACGTAATGACTGTTCTTGTCTTACAAAAAATAGTCAGAAAAAATTAATCTAGCTAGGTCTGGGAAAATTCGTTTTCTGTATTTTCACCCGAGCAGAGCTCGGTCTACCAGGTACTTAGTAATATAATAGGATACAAAATAAAAATAATCATTCTTCATTGTTTGTATTAAGACGATAACTTTACTCGTCTACATCAAATTCATGTGTTACGTTTGTACCGTTTTTGGAAATAGGGAGATTTTCACAAAAACTTACATAATCCCCCACAATTCAATGTGCGGTATGTAATGGTAATACTGCACTTTGATTAGGAATATAAATGAAAAATATTTTTTCATAGCTTTTGCAGTATAAAAAATTTGTATAGCGTCGAATAATACTGCACTTTAATAAGTTTTATCTTTAATCTTCTAGAACAAACTACTATTTTAAATGACACATAATATATTAAAATACTGCAATTTAGTTCGGAAACAGAGAAAAATCTTGTGCAGTTTTAATTTTCCTGCGGTTTAACTGGTAAACATGAAATATTTTAATAGATCTATGATATTTTTGCTGTTACTTCTTCTTATAATTTTCTTTATTTCGCAAAAAAGTGAACAATAACACTAGTAACGCTAAGAGGTGTGTTACCAATTTTTTTTCAAAACTAGCGTAATTTGAACTCTGGTACTCAAAGTAAGATCTAACTTGTGTTATGAGTACCAGTGTTCCAACAAAAGTTATTACACAAAGGTACACAGGTTCCCACGAGGGACAGCAGGGGCATTAGTGCAGTTTCATTGTCACAGAGAAATTAAGTAAAAAATATAAAACAGTAAAAATTATACAGAAAATAAAGTGGACAACGTATGTAAGTGTGTGAGGGTGAGTGAATGTTTAGGGATGTGTAATGTATGTAAATGTAATTTATGTATGTGTAGTGTATGTATGTGTAATGTCGTAAGTTTAAAATAATTAGACTTGAATGAGAAATTGTGTATAAGTTACAGTGAGTGACTAAAAGCCTTAGGCCCGAGTTCGCCAACTACATCTTAAACATTGATTACGTAACCGTTCTGTTAGCATTAAACAGTTGTTTAAACAAACCGCGTTTTTTTCAAGTTCACCATTCATTTCTAACCAACAGTTAAATAACCAAGCGTTTTTGAATGAGTGAGTCGAAAATTACGGAATGATCGAATGGTTTATCAATATTTTGTGAATGTAGAATGTCAACGTCAATCAATTTTCATTTTCAAACTCACAGAGGACATTTTTAATAGGTTATAGACGTCACTCGAGTCATTTTGCGTGATGTAGGTATGGCGTTTGGCGCCACCTGGCGCTTTGTGTAAAGTACTTTCGCATTAGACCAATAAACCATTTTTTTTAAATGATGCGCTTGAAAATGGAATAAAACGTAGTAGTTACTACAAAAATCTGATTTTATTTTTTAATGTTTTCGTAGTTTAGATGTGACAATTAAATTTTTATTTTTTTTCATTACGCCGTGTTTGGAATATACGGGGAGTGCGCAAAATTCTTTCTGTACCTTCAAATTCAGCGTCTTGCATTTTTATTTTGTAATTAAATACATACGAATATTTTTTATTTGAGGTAGGCTGGGTACAGATGTTTTAATAAATTAAAGAACGCTCTATTTAGCCATACTCGACGTACAAATATTATTTTGGTACAAACATGCTGATTATAATAAGTTATTAAACAATTGAATTCAATTGAATTGAATTATCACACATTATTAAACAATTCTAATAAAAAATTTCGACACACTAAAAACATTCCAATACAATATAATAATAATAAATTCTAGTATAAATTGTCAAATCAATAAATTATAAATTATAATAATAAAAAAAGGTTCATGTGTCAGTAAGGTATTCGTTCATCTAAAAAAGTGATGCACAATGCAAAACTTCACATCTGGAAGCATAAACCAATGGTTAAACCGAGTCGGCTACTTCGTTTAAGATAACCGTCCGATTACCGTACTTAATCAGTTGTTAGTGCTTGGTGAACAGTAAAATATTGTTAAACAGCCGTTTATGGTTAGAACAGATGTTTAAAATTTAACCATCTGTTGGTGAACTCGGGTCTTACTAATAAAAATAAGTTAAACATCTGTTTAACGGTTGTATTGTTATACAATGTATAAGCTGTGAAGAGGCGTTACACACTACCCTTACTAATAATCAGTGCATAGACAATGAGTAGTTACCCACTGCTTATGACAAAAACCACTGGCAATATTAGAAGGTGCGTTCTGAAATTGGTGCTGCGTAATATCAGTGACATTTTTTTAATTTGGATAAACATTTATAACGTTGTACTTATAAGTTTGAAAAATGTAAATTTAAATAATTACGTTCATTTTATTTCCAAACCTACTGATTTAGTGTTCTTTTACGAATAAAAAAAATATTTATTTTTAATTCACTAATGAAGCATGCATTAGGTTAAGAACGCAACCGTAAAAGCTGTTAAAGTCAATCTTGAACGTCAAAATATCTCAAAGCCAATTCAGTACGATTGAAATGATAAATTAATGAAGATATTTTTTTTTTACAATATTAAATGGCTGAAACGAATGATATTTAACTAAGTCAAAAAAAAATCTTGCATATATTTTGCTGAACTCATTTTCTTGCTAACAGAAAGGATCATAACGATTTTTTTAACAATATCTTGTTCTTCATTGCCAATTTCATCAAAAATATCGAAATATTTTAAATAATCCATGGTTTTCAAATTCAATACGACAAAGGCAACTAGTTATTTTAGGTTATACGATCGCTATACAAGGTCTGAGGGCTGAATAACGGTTGTACAAATTCTCATTGTATATAGACATCTGTTACACCAGATGTATACGAGTACAACTGAAACATCAAATATCGTTTATTGGTAACGACGCTATATCCCTGGTATACGTCGTGCGTAAAAGTTTATTAGTAAGGCTGTATGTAGATATCTTAAGCAGATGTTCGGTGTTTTCGTAATTAAGTTTTTGTAGCCATCCTTAAACACTTTTCTTACATTCGAACCTAGTCATTGGATAAATGTTGCAGTTTTTGTTTACGATATTGTACAGGTGGTTGCTTATAATATTGTAGTGACGTTGAGCAAGAGCTGTTCTGGAGTATTGGTTGGTACAGATTTGATATTTCCTACGGTTTAGTGTGTAGTTTGCAAGGAATGGGGGAGTAGAGTGTTTTCGTAGCACTACTTGTTGGCGCACTGTAAGTACTTGACAATTTTCGTAGAGTTGTATAGTAGGGTATCTGTAGGGCTTGAAGGTCGGAAGACATAAGACCTTTAAGACGCCTCTTTGTGCTCGTTCCAGCTGCAAAATATGAGTTTTGGCCGCTCCACCCCAGGCAGTTATGCAATATTTTAGTGTTGAGTGACCAAGTGCACAGTAAACATTTTGTAGTGTCTCAATGCCAGTAGAATGTCTGAGTTTCTTCATTATAGAGACAAGTCTACGCACTCGCACAGTCAATGTCCGAAGGTGGAGTTTCCAGGTCAGTTGATTGTCGATTTGTACCCCAAGATATTTAACATTATCCGTCCGGATAATGTGAGGACATGAGCAAGGAAGGCGAGGAGCAGTTACCGGACAGTTGTGGACTTTAAGATTAAAAGAATCCTGGTCTGGTTGGGAGGAGGCTTTTATAGAAAATGTCATATACAAGGTCTTATTAGGATTCAAGGTGAGAAGGTTGCCAGTTAGCCAGTTCATGACGGTCCTAAGACCCTGTTCAGCGCATTCAAATGCATGTGTCCCGTTGTCCCCATGTACAAGTAATGCAGTGTCATCGGCGTAGGTAAAGACTGAGCAATTGGGAAGGGAGAGTCCGCAGAGCGCGTTAATGTATATCAGAAACAAAGTCGGCCCAATCACAGAGCCCTGAGGCACGCCGTAAACAATGGAATTGCTGTCACTGACAACATTATCAATTTTAACGCACTAGGTTCGATCAGATAGGTAGTCATGAAAAATTTTGAAGCGTGACCACGAATTCCCAGACCCTCCAACTTCCGCAATAGGTGAGGAACAGACACGGTGTCGAAGGCCTTGGAGAGGTCTAGGAAAATACCTAGACATTTTTTTCCCGAGTCAAGGAGGCCGACAGTATCATCCACAAAGCATCCAACCGCATCATCGGCTGACCTTCTAGCCCTAAAACCATACTGATTCGGAGCGAGAATCTTGTGGGATTCAAGATATTTGGTAAGGCGATTATTCAATATTTTTTCTAAAATTTTAGAGATGGAAGGCAGTACCGAGATGGGCCTGTAATTATTGACATCGCGTCTGTCCCCAGCCTTATAAATTGGATGCACCAGTGCTTTTTTAAACACCTTAGGAAAACGACCTGACGAAATTGAGCAATTACAAACATGAGTGATAACTGGAACTAACACTGGGCAGCAGGATTTGAGTATTTTTGAAGATATGCCATCCCAGCCAAAAAATACATTAGTAGCGCTACAATAAAAAATATTAATTCGACTGATAGCTAATAAAATGGGGATTCAGAATATATATTTGACTCAAAACCGACCAAATGTCTATTATTGCACTTTAGGCTCAGGTGGGCGTGTAGAGAACCACCAAAATTATATTTTGACCGCGCCATTCTTACCGATCGAACAAACCATTTCAATAGACCAGATATTACACTTATAAACAAGATTAACAAAACTGGATATTTAATAGATATTGCTATACCAAACACACATAACTTGCAGACAACAATATCAGAGAAACTGAGCAAATACACTGAATTAAAAGAAGAAGTAACCCAATACTCAATACTCAATATCTTTATTGCTTTACCATAATGTGTACTTAGGTGGTAACTATATATTTAGATCATTATGGACCCTGACCACAGCAAAAGGGTAGGAGAGAGGAAGCCCTGTTTAAGGAGATCATGCAAGTTTTAACTTACATTTATTCAAAGTCAGGAGATCGCAAATAGGATCTATCATTTCGTTTATCTATTGTTTATGTATTGTTTTATCTGTAAAAGTGTACTTAAATATTTTAGATTATTTCGATATACGTATGTATGTACATATCTATTATAATTCTGTTTATTAATTTATATAAATTGTTTATCTTCGAATAATTATTATTGCTATATTGTTTAATTTATTATAATTGCTAACTTATTTAATTATTATTTTTGTTATATATTTATTTATTAAAAAATTCCGTATCATTAATATATAATTATTATTATTTTTTCCTATTTTGTGTATCATTTAAATATTCATCTAAGGAGTAATAGCATTTGTTTATCTGTAATTTTTTAAGTTTATTAATATATTCAACTTTTCTTCTTTCTTTAATATGTCAGGTAGTGTGTTATATATTTTTATAGACATTACGTAGGGACTTGTAGAATGCATTTTTAATTTGGATGTTGGTATGTTTAGTCTAGATCGATGCCTAAGTGTATACTGTGATTGGATGTCTTCGCGTTTTGTGTAGAAATCTACCCGAACCCGGTGTGAACCCGACTTTGGCATCTGCAAAAAGTTACAATAGTAAGCAAGTACCAAGTAAGCAAGTACCAATAGTATTGTCTACAACAGGAGTAATACCTGACTGAATCTATTCTATTTATTTTGAATCGCATGACTATTGACCAAATTTTTTAATTTATTATTAATTTTATTTGTTGATTTATTTATAAAATTATTTTTTGTATTTTTATTTTGAAATCTTATTGTCTTTCGACCTCATTTGTACACCAGCCATGGTCAAACATGTTGAGCAATACCTTGTCATACCTTTATTATGCATCATATCATGTATATTATCTACACATGTTTTTGCAAATAAATGAATCAGAATCTGCTATAATGATATATATATACGAGGGGTGTTCAATAAATAGTGAGAATGCGATACATTCTCCTTGGAAAGAAAAAAAAAATACTGGCAGGCATAGCCCAGACAAATCAAAATCAAATCAAAAATGTTTTATTTCATTATAACACGTTGTACATTATACAGTTGGTGGCGTCTCCTTTTAAGCATATAGATGCCTGTGCCAGGAGGCGCCGCTCCTTTATATCTTACTATTAGTGCAACATGTTACTAAACATAAGTTTTTAAATTAATAGTTAATAGTTTTATATTATCTGTAGTCTGTTGTTGTGTGTGTATGTGTGCGTGCGTATGTGCGCGTGTGTGTGTGTGTGTATTTTTGTTTTTATACGGAAGCGGTTTCACCTTATATTTAATAGAAGATTCTCTACTTCATCATAGCACAACTTGTGTATCCACTTAATCAGCAACGATTTGCATTCTTTAAATGATTTAGTATGTATATCTATTTGTTTATTAATTTTATTATATAAGATAGACGAGCGTTTGTCGTACTGATTATTTGCAAATTCTGTTTTTACAAACGAGGCAGTATTGTGTTTCCTTCTTCTAGCTAATACATTAGGATCTAAGGGTAGGGTTTTATATTTTTTTAATACTATGTGTATAATATATAATTATCGGACTGATAATAAATTACTTATTTGGTATAGCTCATATGTGGGAAAGGTTCTTTTTTTGAAGTACATTACTTTTATTAACGTCCGTTGCGCTCTTTCTACATCAAGGAAACGTTTTACGCATCGCAGACATTAGTTAAGATGATAATAAAAAAAACAATTAATTCTCTTTTGTTTTTTAAAAGTAGAAGTCTATTGTTTGCGTCGTTTCGGAACGTGTTCTTAAAAATGGATAAAATTGAAGTTCGCGCGGTAATAAAATATCTCTGCTTGAAAAATTTTACTACGGAGCAGGTAAATCAAGACTTGAGAGCAACATTAGGGGTTCATGCTCCTCCATATTCTACGGTTGCGCGTTGGTGTGCTGAGTTCAAGCGAGGAAGAACTTCCTCTAACGACGACCCACGAACGGGACGCCCCATATCGGCAGTGACTGAACAAATTATTAAAAAAGTTGAAAATATTGTCTTGGCGGATCGTCGTGTTACTGTTCGTTTTATAGCTGAAGAAGTAAAGATTTCGATAGGAAGTGTCCATAATATTATAAACGACCATTTGGGTATGAAAAAAGTGTCAGCGCGCTGGGTGCCCAGAATGCTTTCTGACGCGCAGAAACAAACTTGACTGAGAATTTCACAAAGCTGTTTGGATTTGTTACAACAAGATCCTGACCGATTTTTGGCTCGATTCATAACTATGGACGAAACATGGCTTCACCATTATGACCCGGAAACGAAACAACAGTCCATGACTTGGAAGCGACCGTCATCTCCAACTCCAAAGAAATTTAAGGCGATTCCATCCGCCGGAAAGATCATGGGCTCTCTTTTCTGGGACAGCCACGGGGTGGTAATGATCGAATATCTTAATCATGGAGCCACTATTACGGGGACTATGTACGCAGGACAAGTAACAAAGTTGCGTGAGGAAATACGCAAGAAACGGCGGCGCGCCGCGGCGGCGTGGCAAACTCGCTAAAGTTGTTTTGTTTCACCAAGATAACGCCCCTGCGCACAAGCACGTAACAGCCGGTGCACGTGGTTGCGGCGTTACACTTCCAAAACTAAATGAAGGAATGAACGTCCAAATATTTAGCACGCTGCCTCGAAAAGGTTAGGTTCTCTTTTGACTATTATACAGAAATAGAAGATTCTTTGGCGACAACAGAACAGCTAGAGCATCAGACGAATAGAGGATGGAACGACGCGAAGTCTTAAATTTTTGCATCCCGTATAGTAAAATTTTTCTTTTGAACATTTATACAGAAATAGGAATTACTTTGTCAATCTATACAGAAAAGTTTGAAAATGTAGAAAGCAAGAGCGAGCAAAGCGGGCACCAACATTTTTGCACTCTACCCCGGATTTGTAAGATTTTCTTTTGACTATTCGTGCTTACATAACCAGGAGTTACTTTGTCGCCTTGCGTAGAGAAGTCTGATTGTGACCCGTCTCTCCTACGGAAGTGATATGAAGATTCGAATGCCGTTGTTTCGACGCACGCCAGTTTGAAAATACACTGAATCGAAAACCGCTATATCAAATGACATGACATGATGTATTGCCGACTTATTACCAATAACCCTGTATACCTACAAGCGCAGTTTTGTGCTCGTTGCTCTGTGAGCAATTATAATTAGTCCTTTATGTAAGTACCTATCTTTTTGCAGTTCGTTTCGACGCATCTATTTAGTTTTATTTGAATGCCCACTGCAACCCGTTTTATAGGAAACGTAACAACGTAAAGCAGACATCATTCATTACCTACTTATGACGACGTCCGTGGTTGTAAGGCGAGGCGCCATCCAAAATAATTATGAACAAATACATATTCGGTCATTCGTCTATTGGTAGTAGGTAATGAATAAAAAAGGTAGGTGGTGATTTCATGGAGGGTGAAATCAGGTAATGCTCGGCTGCTCGTCTCCTATTTGACCAGTTATTGCAAGAATCTTTTGTTGTTTGAATGCTTTTGACTACTGAATTTTATTTAGTGAGTAAATAATAATTATTCATGAATCAAAAACGTCCGAGGAGTTGCCAATTAAAGTGAAGAGAGCTCGAAGCGTAGGAAAAATATGGTGGCCTCGTTCTTCGGAAGGACAGGTCATTACGCAACATTTTTAGAGGATCGAAAAACAGTTACTGCAGAGTGGTACACTAACAATTGTTTGCCACTTGTCTTGGAAAAAATTCGGGAGAAACGACCTCGCAGTAGGATCCTCCTTCACCATGACAACGCCTCGTCGCACACCGCCAAGCAAACAATCGACTACTTGACGACGTCAGACGTGGAATTACTGGGTCAGCCGCCCTGCTGTAGCCCCGACCTCGCACCTTGCGATTTTCATTTATTTCCGAAAACAAAAGAAAAACTTCGAGGAAAACGTTTTATGGACGCCGCAGTGGCTGCGTTTCAAAATGCCGTCGAAGAGACCCCTAAGGACGATTGGACAAAGTGCTTTTTTCAGTGGTTCCATCGGATGCAGCGATGTATTGATGTAAATGGACACTAGAGTATTTTGAAAAGATATAATAAAACTAATAACTTGCTAGTTTGTTCAGTTTTCGATTTTCTAAGAACTTTCAGTGTCACCCTCGTAAGTAGGTACGCAGGTATTCAAAGTAGGTAAACTGTGGTACTGCCGGTCGACCTTCGGTGTATACTAAGCAACTAGTTATTAGTAAGAGCTGCTGGCCTGCGTAGGCTGGCGGACGGGACGGCAGAGGAGTTTTGAATTGAATACTTATCCCAATGGAAATAAGTTATATATTTCAATGGTCGGTGATCGACCATCAAAGAGCAAGCTAGAGGATACCGCGACGGGAGGCGCTGGTATGCGGCGATATGTGCCGTTATGCGGCGGTATGTGCTGGAGTCTTCCAGGCCGCAAACGCGGGGGTAGCGCCGGAGGGTCTTTTCAACTGCGTAGTCGCTAGTGTAATTATCAAATCCCGGCGACCGGTGGCTACTCGTCGGATGCCTCAGTAGGTATACCGGCGGATGCTCTAGTAATCTGGCGGACGCTCGCGGTATCGCTGAGGATTTTTCTTGTTAGTTTGCGCTGGCGGATATAGGTATCCTCCTCGATGCTCTCCTCTACCCTCCACCAGTGTGCGCAGGACAAAAATTATAATCTAACAAATAGGTACCTACTTTGAATATGCCTACCCCTACGTAACTGTTCTTCTTACCATGCTACTGAATTTATAATAGTTATTTGTTATGCAAGGCTGCAACTTGTTTTTGGCGCGAGTTCTAATACTGAAACCTGAGCGTAGCGAGGATTTCAAAGGTATGAGACGCAGAATAACTTTGTTGCCGAGCGTAACACACAACTTTTCACTCACTACAGCGAGGAAAATGTTAGGTGCAAGAAATATTATCGTGGTGGATAAGTATTAAATTAGAAAACTTAATTCGGCATTATGTACCGCTTGCACTCTTGTCTGATATTTTCGTTGCTGCTGGTCGCGATTTTATCAAAAAGCAAACCATAATGACGGAAAATGAATTGAATAGAGAGAAGATTTTTTTTTTTCATGCAGTCTTCGTGCTGGCCAGTGCGGTTTTTCTAAAAAGGAGGTTGACGCACTGACATGAAATAGGTAATAATGCATTTTCAGTGGACTGGCGGCATAGAAAATGACTGAATAAAAAGATTCGAATTTATTATTATTATATAAATTTCGGATAAAATGCAGTTTTAGTCCAGTCAAACTAGCGTTTCACCTTGGGAATGAGAGATAATAAGCTGGATTCAGCTAGATTCAGTTTTCATTTTACAAAAGAGGGCAATTCACGCGATCTATCCTCGTGAGTCCCTTAGAGATAAATTCAAAGAAATTGATATACTAACTCACCCTTCTCTTTATATCTTAGAAAGTATCTTGTATGTTCGCAAAAACTTAGGAATTTTCAAAATAAGAAGCGATTTCCATAATATAAATGCACGTAGTAAACATGAAATTGTGATACCCAAATTTAGATTAACTAAAACTAGTAAGTCATTTCTTATAAACAGTATTCGCTTTTATATAACACTAGCTTTTGCCCGCGGCTTCGCCCGCGTGGATATCAAAAAATATCCCACGGGTGCGTACTACCGGGATTAGTTAGATGCCTAAAATCCGAGGAAAAGTCAATGATTCCTACCGCTGCGCCTGCGTTGTCGGCAACCATAATTATTTTGTCACGCGTAATTTTGAATCTGTGATATCTTTTAAAGTATTCATTCTAATGATATGATGTCCAGGCATTTTTTAATTTGAATTAAATGCCCAATTTAAATAACATATTTTATTGGTTATGTATAAAAAAAATACCGGTCAAAATAGCTTCGAAAATAACAATGAAATTTTTATCAAATTCTGAAAGATAAAAATGGTGACTGTAGGTCATCCTTAGAAGATAGACATATGCTATCGCGGACTTTATTTTTGAACTTTTTAAGATCTACAATTCTGTATAACATAAATTTGATTTATTTCTTACGGCGTACGCGGCGCACGCCAGTAAAGCTCCCAGTAGGCATTATTTTTTCCGACTTCTTCGACAATAATCGTCATATTTCAGCCAATTTACACAAAACCTCAATGTATTATACACAAAAACCTTCCGCATGAATTACTCTATCTATTTAAAAAAACCGCATCAAAATCCGTTGCGTAGTTTTAAAGATCTAAGCATACATAGGGACAGACAGCCCAAAGCGACTTTGTTTTATACTATGTATAGAAGTTGCCAAAGTCAGTTACAGAACTTAGCGATGGAAAGTTCAAAACCCACATCAAACGTATCCTTATTAAAAAAGCATATTATAAAATTAAAGACTACGTTGAAGACAAGGAAGTTTGGAAATAATTCCTTCTGCACATGTGGCTTCCCTGGTACCTCATTAACGGCATAACTATGTAACTGTCTATTAACTGCTCCCAAATTACCATGTTTATTTTTTTACATTCTTCCTTGTCATAATCATCCTAATATTTGACATTATGTACCTACCATTTAATTTCAACACTTTATTAGTGGCGTGTGCTGTGACTTCGGTAGTGCTAACTAACCTCGTACCGTATACAGCGCCGCAGACGTGTAAAATCCAACACACTGGAACTCGAGTTACAGTGTTTTGCCTTGATAGCGCTCATTTGATTATTTCGAGGCAGTTACATATCCAATTTTTTTTTTTTTCATTTTAATGTATGTAGAAGGAGATATGAGCACATACTAAACACTGTATTTTAGTTACATTTATGGTTTGTTATGGCATAACGCTGTAATTGAAGTTACATTATTTTGCTGAATAAGTGTACGCTAGATTAGTTGAAACTCTGAGAAACAGTGTTTTGGATAACCAAACAAACTGGAAACGTCGCGCGCGGCGACATGTCCCTACGCGTAGTAGGTGCACGCTATGCGGGGGGCAGGAGGGCGAAAGCTCAACCGTTAGTGGTCGTAATTCATTGCTCTTGCTTGGACGCTCGGTCGGTGTTTTCATCGACAGCGCGTACGCTGCGTTCTGTTTACGTTCGTTTTGATAAGTTTTTGTAATGCGTAAGAACAATAACAATGAGTGGACACCGTATAATATTGCTTTGTGACAATTTCACTAATAGTCTATTGACTATTAGTGAAATTGTCACAAAGCAATATTATATTTGCTCAAACAATCGGGTACATTTGTTTAAGTTTTATAGAGACAATACACGTTTACTTAGTTAATTCTAATTGTATGGATAGTATGATTGTAAGATGTACATGGCTAGATAAAACGTAAAATTACCTTGAATTTGGTACCTATCACATAATCAGTGGCGGTCCCCCCATAGAAGCCGAAAAGCCCGGCTTGCCTTAAAAAGAGAGCCCACCAACAAAAAAAAAAAATATATAAAAGCAACCAAGTCAATAATCATCTCGCAAGAATTGATAAGAATAATACCTAACATTAAACTCCGCGCTGCACTGTGTCAGCCGCGCGCTTTATAAGCTACGATGCCAGGTTTACGTACTCAAAGAATAATATTTAAATTCCGCGCCGTTTTGCATCACGCACCGTTGCCAACTATCTCGGATGCAGTTGCGATCTCGCTCTAACACTATAGCGATAAGTAGGACGCGAGATCGCATCGTAAATGAAAACATAATTTTTATTCTTTCTCGCTCGCACTTGTGTTGGCTTTTATGAGGCTTTTTTACCACTCTTCTTTCGCATAGAAATAGTTAAGTTTGTTGATACCATTAGTATGTACCTATTTCGCAAAATGTTTTAAATACTAAGCCCGGCTTCTGATTTTTTTATGAATGGAACGAATCGTGCGTTTGATTATGAATAGTAGGAGTAATGACGTGGCAAATTTGTTCAAATTTGTTTTGAGCGGCTAGGTACCTGGTGCACTTTTTTTCGCTTTGATATTTTTTCATTTTCTGTGAATTTAAGTGTTGTGATTAGTTTTGAAGTGATTAAAAAGTTTCTTATCATTGGAATGAATTCGGAAACGCATGCAATTGTTCCTTGTGAAGGACTAAAGTGTGCAATCCTTACTCGGAAAGGTAAATACTTTGAGTTTTACAGACAAATATAATCTCGATAGTTATTGTGGCGATTTCATTCCGCGCTTTTGTTAGTGATTATAGTGTTATTTTATCATCAAAATGGGAATTCGGAAACTGTGTTCGAAAAGGTATGTAACTTGAGTTTTTCGACAATAAGTAACTCTTTACTTTACCGTAACCAACCTCAAATTACTGTAGATACTTGTTTCTCGGAAATAAAAACAAGTATTTTTGTCAGTCGAAAAATAGATTGAAATAGGCATTCGATTGTTTATTAGACAACTTTAGGTAGGTAGCTGGTGCCATGAAAACACATAATTAGTGTTGTTTGTATGGCATTTGTAGTTTTGGTAAACCACTGAAAAACAAACCCTATGTCCTATTATTATAATAACAATAAGTTCTCATTGAGATCACAAAACACAATAATTTTCGTATCGAAGAGATTCTTCATAGGTGTTTTGAAATAAAGATAAGAGTTGGCTATTGTCATTATGATAAATTATAAAAAGTTATTTTGGTATTATCTCATGTTAACATTTTCAATTAAACTCATAAAATTATGCGTACGGCAATAGAACAACAAATCGATCATTTGTTGGGAGCCATCTAGTGGATTTTGATTGAAAATTTTAGCATGTGACAAGTGCATATGAAATAAGGTAAAAAGATTCGGCTAAACGGTGTGTTTACGCGCATTCATTCATATAGATGGCGCTTATGAAAATTACATACTAATGCTTGATAATACTTATTTAGAACTCTTCGCATTTTATAAAGGTTTTCTAATAATGTTGTACCATGAACAACATATGAAAAATCTGTTGGCTTGCCCTAATTTTGACGCCATGGCACGCCGCTGCACATAATATAATGTTATAATAATATTACTAAAACATACTAAAAACCAAAAAAAAGTTTTAAAAGCCCTTTTCTCGAAATAAGTATTTCTGAGATACAGTGTTTTGGATTCACACGTCAGGGCCGGCCCGAGCCCTGATCAGGGCAGAGCGAGATTATCTTTCGCCGCCCTTTGATCGGCACTTTCACTTCACGTAAATTCTACGAGTACTACGGTTTCATGTTAAATAAATAATAAATCCTAAATTTTCAAAAATCATTATAGTTGTAACCTAATATCAACACATATTGAATTTAAATTAAATTAAATTAGCCCTAATTAGTATATACCTGCTTCTTTATTAAGGAAACTCACGGATTTACCCTACGGATTTTTTATATCTTATCTACCATCTCTAGCCACCGCGCCTCTTAAAAGGCGCCATTTTGCGCTGGAAATTGTTTTTCGCATTTGGCTTTTTGGCGCTCCTTGCCGTCTGGTGCCTAGAGCGACCGCTCCACTCGCTCTACCCCGGGGACACTGATCGTATACCTCCTTAGAGTAACCTCCTCGGTAGCTCTAAATTAACTCTCCCACCCGGGTACCTAAAGTTTCCTCAGGCTCTGTCCTGTTTCGGTACCTTCTGTCATCATATGCCTCGGAAAAGGGCGTTTTTCAAAATCAAAATATTTTATTTCACATAAACCTAAATGGGCACTTATGAAACATCAGAAGTTACGTGCACGGTTCAAATTGTTCGTTTTCTATGGAGAAGAACCTGTAAGAAATACGGTTACTCTTTTTTTCTAAACGACACCGTGGTTATAAAGTGACCGTAACAACCACGGAGTGACGGTGCAGTGGTGATGAAAGGTAAAGGGAGGGTCTTTTTTGAGGCGGATTAGAGAATCTGTGATGACCGGAGAGAGGTGAGCAAAGACGGCGCAGGGGCGCGGGAGAGGGTTGCACAACGCGCGCGCACCAAAACTCTTGCGCCGGCGCCCGCGCGACCAGTACCCGCGAAGCAGCCGCTCTGCACGCACGCGTGACCTGCATCCCGCGCACCGCTCGCGCAACCTTTCTGTTCTCGTGTGTCCCGTCGTTCGTGATGACCCCGGCGGCAGCCATCGCGCTGCTGCTGCTAGTCGGTGAGTACCAACCTCACTCACCTCACAGTAAATACATTACTGATGAGTAAATAGAAAGCCTCTGGTGAACTATGCAGCACTTTCATCTTACTGTAGCTAACGCAAGAAAAAACAATCATATTGGGATTTAATTAGGAAGATCGTTAAATCCTACAAGACAAGTACCTAGGTATCATATGTGTGTCAACTTAATAGCTCAGCTCAGACAGGCGACGCATATAATTCTGGTCTATCTATATTGTTTATATGATAAATTAAGCTCATGAAGCATCATAATCTATGCATTAAAAAGTCTTCCAAAACATCGAAAGTAACTGACGTAGCTAAGTCATAGTCAAGTATGTTAGACGAATCTAGTGTTGTGTTTTCATTTTTTTGTAAGAATATCCATAGTGTTAACGGCACCGGCTAAGAGGACGAAGAGCGCACAGCCGCACAGTCCCACAGTCACACAGTGGCGCAGGCTGGCAGGCTGGCAGACAGGCAGGCCAGTGGGTCACTCCACGCGGCACGTTAGCCACAACACATTAACTAAAACCGGCGCTCGAGGCATGTTGGCGCCGGCGCCGAAATAAAATCCTGTGGTACAAATTACAAATATTTCGGTTATGTTATGACTTATCAATATCAGCTGAATTGATTAGGACAAAAAACAGCCGACTGTAGTGTCTTAAAATCTACAACAGGCAAAAAATAATTTTAACTGTTTTTGGAGCTCAGTAAATCAATAACAAAATACTGAGAGAACCTACTTATTTATCCATCTATGGCGCAAGTATTCATTGGGCTCAAGTAAGAGTAACGACATCCTCCCAGGAATCAACGTCGGTTCCCACTTTTAAAAACGCTTTGATGTTGAATGTTGAAGATATCACCAGCTAGGTCAGAGATGTTAGTTTGTGTTGTAGCGAAACATCATTGAGGGAAATAAGCGTGGGCGCGGTGACCTGCGGCGACCTGGAGCGACCGGCGGCCGTGGGAAAGTGAGAGCCGCGCCCAATGGTACCGTGACGCGTCATCTCACACCCTCACAGGGCTGCACTTGCTATCACTAAACAAGTCCTCAGCTGACGAACATTCGTATATACCCACACCGCTCTACATTAGTCCAGCTTACAGAAATCACTGACCCTGTCAGTGGCTAATTCTCTGGATAATCTGCTCCAGACAAGATCTCGTATTATGAAGTGATTCATTTAGTGTAGTCAATAAGATAGTTGTGTAGTTAACAAGTTTGAAAAAGAGGCAGTGGTGATGAGTGCCTAAAGGCTAACCTTTCACATGCCGTGAGGTAAAAGTTGTTTTTCTTAGTACGAGTTGCGTGAAATAACTTTCTTCGCATGGTGTATTATTGCAGCTTCCGTAGTGACTTCCTGACCAAACCGGACACTCCACAGACGCCACATTTGCTCATACGTCACAAATCGCAACTGTCCTCGACAATTACTCGAGACATCCATAATATTGGACGCTTTACTATTCTCGCGAATATTATTTATTTATCTTGCCGAGTCTTAAAGTTGAAAAGTCATCATAATAGGAAGCATGAATTCAGGCATTATAACATGAAGTCATAATAGCCAATCTTCATATACGTATATATTAAGTGTT
This sequence comes from Agrochola macilenta, assembly GCA_916701695.1. Lineage (NCBI taxonomy): Eukaryota > Metazoa > Arthropoda > Insecta > Lepidoptera > Noctuidae > Agrochola > Agrochola macilenta. Next base: position 18,918,139 of record OU753575.1, on the reverse strand, counting down.
TATTCTGAAAGTGGGCAGTGGAGGAGCTCGTGGCGAAGTAACAACAGCCGCACTGGTCGATCCATCAGGTTAAGCTACGCTTGCCGGGGTTGGTCAGTGGATGGGTGACCATCTTTACATACCGAGAATCCTCCGTGCCTCGTAAAGCACGTTAAGCCGTTGGTCCCGGCTGTCATTCGTGGATCTTTGACAGTCGTTACGAGTCGTCAGAAGCCCGAAAGTCTGACACCAGTCTTACTAAGGGGTATCGTATTACCCAGTTACTGGGTTGTGGAGGTCAGATACGCAGTCGCTCCATGTAAAATACTGGTATTCAGCTGCATCCGGTTAGACAACATAGTTGGGAAAAGGCTAGGCAGATTGATTCTGAAAGTGGGCAACGTCGCAAATAGATGTCAAATATTTCGCTGTTTTGATTAATTTGGCAATATTACTGTATAGATATAAGCAATGTCGCTAACTAGCGAACTAGAATATTAATAATGAATTGCGATAATAACATGTTTGAAGAAAAAACGACAACGGCATGGATATCAAATGGGATACATTCTCTGGATTTGACCAAAATTCAGAACGAGTCTTACATAAAGCGCCGAAATAATCCCTTGAGAATGATAGTGTTAGTAAATTTTTTCTTACAATATTGTCCGTTGCCATATCCTGGTAAATTGGTAACGTGGTCAATCGAAATCAAAATAATTGATTTGACATAAACCTACTAGGGCACTTATGACACGTCAGAAGCTAGGTGTACGGTTTCAATTGGTCGTTTCCTATGGAGAAGAGCTGCAAGAAACTTCACGGTTACTCTTTAATAGGTATGGGAGGACAGTGTAGGCCTTCCAACAAGTACCAAATACTTAACAATATAAAAAAATGGAAAGGTATGGTAGTGCTGGTAGCGTCACAGCGTGATGGTACTGGTTGCGGGGTAGTGGTGCCAGCGGACGCGCGTGGCTCGCGCAAGTCTCATTAGCATCAAGTGACATTAGCCCGGCGGGTCACGGGTGGCGGGCGGTGGCGGCGCCACCCAACCTGCTGATCGTAACACGCTATTATTATGCATTTCGTCGGCGCCGGCGCACCAATCCGACACTTTGTTGTTTTGTTTTGTTCGTGTTTACATATTGGTTCGTATCCACTTTATGAAGCAGCTCTTTTTATTATCATACCACTGGATATGTAGTGTATATCTTGAGGACTCTGCTAGTGCTAGGTACAATGTGGTATTGAGACGATCACATTCGATTGGTCTCTTTTCATTATGTTACTTCACTTCCAAGTCAGTATTATTATGAAGTTTTCCGTTGGGCCTTTTTGGCGCAGCCCTGAGACACACTCCCCATCAAATTTCTGCTTACATCGCACTTTACACTTTTTATTTGATTTGAATTTTTTTATCTGCTGTGTAAATTATATTTTGTGTGTTTTAGTCTGTGCTAAATAAATGTATTTTTTTTATTTTCTTCTATATTGTTAGCTTATAGTTAGTGGCTCATCTACAAGGCGGCGGGAAACGCGCGGTGGAAGCTGCTTTCTCGAAGCTTCCGCAAGTCCGCCACCTTCCTGCTTGCTCACTGTAAATACGAAACTGCTTCATCGTGTGCTCAAATTAGACGTTGCACTAATATTTTGATGTATGTGACCTACAACCAATACCGTAATTAAATGAACCGATCGGAGACGAGTGGTAACTGTTGATTGTGCCGACTAGTGTTCACGGGAGGACCTGCTTTACCTGTACCACTTGCTCCACTGACTTTCTGGTAAAACTAAACTGGTAGCACTAGTAGAAAAATTAAGATAGAAGACAAATTTAGATTTACTTACCACACACGGGGTCAACGCAAATACTGAAAATAAAAAACTGTGGTGATTGTCTCTGAGAGTTTAATGGCGGCACTGCGCGTGCAAGTATTATTGATTAACATTTGAACCTTGACATTTGTTTGCATATTATTAAGGAATTCGAACCATACCAACAGACAATTGGCGCCGGCGCCCGCGGTCTGTCGCCGCGATAGCAGTCACTCCATGCTACAGGTTATTTACAAACAGGTATCACTTATCCGAAACCGACGAGCTTTATGATCAGAACATACTAAAACAGAACAAAAATGAGGTATGTGTGTCACGACATACGAAGTTACGACCCGTCTGTCAGGACTTCAGGGCTCACGAGTCTCCATTATGTCATCAAATCCAACAAGTTCCTAGGGTGAACATTACACATAAAACAAATACCTTGGTGCTCAGGCGGCCACGGGTTCATATACTCAGAACATGTTTCATTTCAATCTGGTTCCGCTTTTTTTATTTCTTCCTAAAAAAATGCTTTAATTATTTATTTATTTTCAAAGAACATATTTTATATTCTCTTTTTATGAAGAGAATCAGTTAGAAGCTTGATGCATATATAATTTTATAATATTAATACTAAATATTTGACCTTTTTGTCAGTGTTGGTGTTTTGGCCCAAAAATTAAGGACTCGAATTGTTACAGTGACATTTTTATTTCTCTCTAACTTGTAAAATCTTTCTTATAAGTTGTTTGAGGCTCAGCTGGCCAGCATGGCTCAGCTTGGTCCCCCGTGTGTGTGTGTGAGTGCAAGAAGTGGATCGCGGCGGCTATATTACGTGTTATGTTAGAGGCTGTGGCGATCTCATTGCAGTGCGCCCGACCTTAACCCAGTGTGTGCAGTATGTGGCGCCACAGACCACGCGGGTCCAGAAGGCTCACTCCTCGTGAAGAACGAACTTACTCGCTCTCGCCACTGGGCCACGATCTTCTTCTTTTCGTTTCGACTGTACATCTATCCTGTTTAGGCCCAGGTGTCTTGTCCAGGAGCACCGCACTCGCATGGACTATTGGGTGGATCGATTATGCCCATATTATGCCCTTCTTCGCCAGATTATGTTTGCAGCGGCTTACTTGAGATACAACATTAGTTATCGGCGGAGGACTTTATCTCGTACAAAGGTAGTGGCAAAAAAGGGATTAAAGTCGTTCGTCTATGAGATGAGTGTCAGCGTGGATGGCGCTGCTATTGACTATTCTAACGTCGTAGTGAGTGGTTCTTCTACGAGCGCTGCGTGGCATAGCACCGTTACCGATGTGTATCTATCTGTGCGTACGCAGTCGGAGCGCATTCCTCGCGGGCAGTGGGTCAGGTGCCAACGGTACCCGCACCGGTCCCCTGCACCCCCCCTCCAACCCCCCTCAGCACGAACACCACGCTACGGTACACAAGTGGCGCACACTCGCACGGGAACGATCTAGATGTACAGACACACAGCACCACCACTCATATGTGAAGATGCACGTTTCAATCATGACTCCTGAAACATGTGGGTACCAGCAGCTCGTAAATTGGCTCATATTGAATCGCTTTTAGGTTCATAATGCATGAGTGCTTTTTACTTTATTTTACCGCACTAGTATGGTAATGTGCGCCAAAGCTATTTACTAGTCGGAGATGTGAGCTTTTTTTAATCTCCTCAAAAAGACTATGCCTTTTTATCTGTGTAAATAAATAAAATATGATACTCGTAAATAAAAATAATATTTTTCATCAATATTATATATTTTTCACTGTACTTATTCAAACATTATTTTGTGTTTATTATATTTTTTGCATGGCATGCAAGCCAAGGCATAGTATCACAGCACAGCTTTTGCTACTCAGGTTTCTGCTTACATACGCAGCGGGATGATAAATGTCTCATTTGAAGTCGGTTCTATAGATCTTTTTTATAATCTATGCGAAACAGATTGTGGTTTGTTCGTAGTTAGGTATTTTCATAAATAGCTAAATAGTGATAGTTGTAAAACGCAATGTAACAGTGACACGCTTTCTGGAGAGACTCGTGGACTGCTACTTGCAACAACCTCATTCCAGGGCTCACAGAAGTAGCTCTGCTGTAGTAGCTACCATAGCTATCACTGTCGACGTCAATCCGCGACCACATGCGGATTACTTTAGACGACTATGGCAAGAGACTCTTACAAAACAGGCCATTACACCCTACACTTCGACATTACACCCTACACTTTGACATTACACCCTACACTTCGACATTACACCCTACACTTCGACATTACACCCTACACTTCGACATTACACCCTACACTTCGACATTACACCCTACACTTCGACATTACACCCTACACTTCGACATTACACCCTACACTTCGACATTACACCCTACACTTCGACATTACACCCTACACTTCGACATTACACCCTACACTTCGACATTACACCCTATACTTCGACATTACACCCTATACTTCGACATTACACCCTACACTTCGACATTACACCCTACACTTCGACATTACACCCTACACTTCGACAGGCTCCAGTCCTTTGGAATGTTGACTGTCTTCGACAAATTAAACATCTTTAAATCCAGTATTTATGTACTACTAATCCAGTGGACGTGTCATGTTAAGTGCGACATTTCATCATGTCTCGCTGCGCTAGTGAACAGCGGGAAGTCGTTAAAGTGTGCAGTAGCTCACTGAACACTCACCACACTATCTCGTGCTGTGTTCGAGTGTGTTATGTCACTGAACGTCACAGTTTCTTTCTCTAGCATAAAGGTCGTTGTGACATAAGGCACGGTTCACACGGAACAGTTTCCATGAGCTGTCGATGTCGGTGTGAATGCGCCGTACACGCATACTGCATGCCACTCTTTATGCAATGTTAGTGTCGTTGATGTTACATAGTTTAATTTGCAGATACCTGCTTATATCACTACCACCTTCCGCTATGCTGCCGGGGTACCTAGAAGGACCATCCATTTGAAGCCTTCCTGTCTATTTTCTTGGTGTTCCAAATACGCTAGTAAAGTTTCTGATATACAAAACATTTCGTTACCGTTTGTTGTTATATACAATGACTGGTATCCAATTCGTGGGATGTGCGTCGGCTCCGCTCGGTGAAAGTATCGGCAGGCATGCGCGTTGCACATCTTGCAGTGACCAGCAGACCTGTCACCTGTTACATCTAATAGTTACAGCTATAAGTGAATATATGCACTGTATATGGCGCCGTTGGGTTTTTGACATTCGATATTATCGATAAGTTTCCAGCAAGTCGAATATTGGGATTGGCATAGATATAGTCTTTTCTAAAACTCTGATGAAAGTGTAAACAAACCCTGTTCAGGCAAAATACTTGCGCTATCACTCATTAAAGCGAGTTGGTAACCAATTCATCTGTATTTAGGTTTCAATTTCATACTTCACCACATTCCAACAATGATTGTTTGAATAGCATTATTAAATTGCGTAATTCTACGAACATTTAGGTAATAAAATTAACCTCAATTGCCACATGAAAAACATCTATAAGATGACATAAAATTAGAACTACAGGTTTAAATATTCAAGTAATCAAATTAAAGCACTCAATTTGTAAATGACACTACAAATTGGCTTGCACTAGAACGTTATGCTGATCAATTTGTTTACATTTTAAACAGATACTTTCGGAACAGAGAATATTAGTTGATGGAGTTCGATACTAAGACAGTGGCTCCTCTCGAATCACTCCTCAAGTATGAGTCACGTCCACAAATAAGAGAGCACCTGTGTCGGTGTCGGCTTACACTTAGTAATTAAATATTAATTAGTTATAAATAGCTGTGAGCTGATGTCGTCTTGTATTAATTAGTTATAAATAGCTGTGAGCTGATGTCGTCTTGTATTAATTAGTTATAAATAGCTGTGAGCTGATGTCGTCTTGTATTAATTAGTTATAAATAGCTGTGAGCTGATGTCGTCTTGTATTAATTAGTTATAAATAGCTGTGAGCTGATGTCGTCTTGTATTAATTAGTTATAAACAGCTGTGAGCTGATGTCGTCTTGTATTAATTAGTTATAAATAGCTGTGAGCTGATGTCGTCTTGTATTAATTAGTTATAAATAGCTGTGAGCTGATGTCGTCTTGTATTAATTAGTTATAAATAGCTGTGAGCTGATGTCGTCTTGCTGTAGTGTCGTGTGTCCGGGGGTAACAGGTGTGTTCCGCTCATTTCGCCACTAACACTATCATTTGAAAGCTGGGCGTTTTGGGGGACTGTCTTATGTAATTTTGACGTTCGAAAAGTGCTGATTCTCATCCTAGTTTGATTAAATGACTTTTGAATTTGTTTTTTTTTTAATTTTGAAAATTTTACGTAAATAGGCGGACGCCTTTTTTCTAGTCAGATTATATCGTACCTACTTAACACGGTATCTGCAGAAGGAGGAGAAGTACTTCGTACTTGGACTAGGTACCGAAGAAACCTTCGCGGTGATCGCTGTCGGCACTTCTCAGTGACTGCCGGACCCCTGTTGGAACAGGGTACATGATGAAAGGTGTCTAGTACATGCAGTCAGCAAACAAGTTTGGTTTATACTAGCAAAAATATATAACTGCCTATAAATTACATTGGCAATATTCTGCTCGTACCATGTACCAAGTAATTAATTTAAACTTCTGACATACTTGAAAGACTATTCAGCACACTGTAAATCGTTCGTGTGCTGCCCTTATCTCTGCACTGCTTCACTCGGCAGTCGAGGCTGGTCGCGCTCCGCACTGGCGCGGGCGGGTGACGCATAGGGAATGTTGTTGTTGTTGTCTATTGTCGCTAAACGTTTGTTATCAAACAACTGACATGGTGCGGGTCATAGATAGGGCTGTGTCAGCGAGTTAAAGTGCACGAGACATACCAGAGCATCGACATCATTGTCGACACTCAAAAGATATACCCACTGCTAAAGGAATGCATTGAATAAAATTATAAATTAGCAAAGAAAATCTAGTCTCGAAGGTTTTAGGTTAATAGTTAAAATGTGACGAGAGCACGTACTTACATAACAATACACGAAAATCTGTTTCATACAATTTAACGCTTCTTGTATTACAGCGAGATAAGCTGTTCACTGTATAATTGTGTAATTTCGATAAACGCGGCTTCCATTGTGTCTGTAACAAAATCACTGACCCGTGGCTAGGCGTACTGAATCAGACATGATTTACTTTACAATGTTAATGTATCTCCAGAGCCGATATCAATAAAATTATTGATAGATCGAATGTTGATCGATCCGGAAGTGAAAGTATCGAATAGTTTAATGTAACGTAGCAGATAATCGTTACGACTGGGCTTAAGCGTTAATAAAGGAAAGTGGGTAATTATTGACAATTAGCGATAGATCTGGTGACCTGGTCGTAGTCACACCCTGTGCCAGCGGGCCGAGGGCGTACGTTCTGTGGTTGTATGCCGTGGACACTGACACTGCATGCTTTGCGAACCTCTCGTGTGAGCAATTTGTGCAGTAGCACTTCCCACCAAATCCATAACGCGCTGCGCTTGCACAACTAGTGATCTCGCGATAGCGCGTCAGGCTCGCTGCCGACCCATGCACATGTGGTACATGCTGCTCAACACCATTGTGGTGTGTTGTATGTTACAATACAGCAGCGCTCTGATCATCGGATATATGTCCAAGAGGCGCCACAATTAATGGGCGTAGGCTATGTTCATATCCGCGCGCCCAACGCGTTCAAGAGGCGCCACAATTAATGGGCGTAGGCTATGTTCATATCCGCGCGCCCAACGCGTTCAAGAGGCGCCACAATTAATGGGCGTAGGCTATGTTCATATCCGCGCGCCCAACGCGTTCAAGAGGCGCCACAATTGATGGGCGTAGGCTATGTTCACATCCGCGCGCCCAACACGTTCGAATATAATGAATGTATAATAGTTACCTACTATGGTTTTGTAACAATTGTGTGGGTTCAAGTCTCCATTCTATTGATATACATTTACCGTCATGAACGAGTTGGCTACGCGTCAATTTGTAACACCCAAATTACAGATTAGCTCAGTTCGATGTACATTCCAGCCCAGCAATGTAATGTTTCACGGTGGTCATGAATAATATTCTCGTTTGTTTGGTCTGATTGCAGACTGCATCGAATCGTTACGACTGGCTTGTCTGTAGTGCTGTGTAGTTAATTTCGCTCGATTCGTTCGGTAATGGTAGCTGTGAGCTTCCATGGTGTTCGACGGTCTTGTTTTTTCCGTTCACTAAATAATACGCCGATAATGGGTAATAAAGTCAAAGTCAAACAATTTATTTCAATTAGGCACATAAAAGGCACTTATGAACGTCAAATTTACAAAAAATAGAATTGATTCTAGTCGCCCCTTCCAAAAGGTAGTTTTCGTATGGAGAAGAATGGGCAAGAAACTCCACCGTTACTCTTTTAAAATGTTTTTACAATATTTTGTACACATTAATTATATAATTATATGTGAAGACGATGCATCTAGAATAAGATTACTATACCGCGATAGGTAAAAAAGAATGAAAAAAATAAATAAAGCAATTACAGATAAATTAATTATGTGATAGATACATGGTACTCACATATTTACAAACATTGCAAAATTATACGATATTCCTAACATTTTAACAAGTAATACTAATAAGTCAGTGTGTGAGTTCAAGAAATCACAGAATGTAAAATCAGAGTTATAAAAATTACAAATTATGTAATTAAATAAGCAACCAGTTTGATTTTGTCTAGACTCTAAATTATCGTATGGAGCAGGACCAACATGTTTCCAAGCATTCTTATCTTGGATATAATCCTCTAATTTGTAATATGCTTGTTTACAGAGTGTACTTTTAATATGAGCTTTAAATTTTCTTTCATTTAATTGTAATATATGACAAGGTATTTTATTGTAACATTTAACACAGTACCCCATAAAAGATGTATGTACTTTAGATAATCTGAAAAATGGCTGATCTATTTTATCTTTATTTCTAGTATTAAAATTATGTCTATCACTTATTTTATGAAAAATATGAAGATTTTTTCTTACATACATAATATTTTCATATATGAATTGGCAAGGTACCGTCATAATATTAATCTTTTTAAATAGTTCCCTGAGAGATTCGCGACGATGTAGATTATAAATGGCTCTGACAGCTCTCTTTTGTAAAATAAATATGGATTCAATGTCAGCAGCCCGACCCCACAGTAAAATGCCATACGACATAATACTATGGAAGTAGCTAAAATAGACCAAACGCGCGGTTTCTACATCTGTTAACTGTATTATCTTTCTAACAGCATAAGCGGCCGAGCTAAGCCGCCCCGCAAGAGATGTTATATGAGGTCCCCATTGTAATTTCTCGTTTAGCGTGATTCCTAGGAAAACCGTTTGATTAATAAATTCTAGTTTTTCTCCACTATATAATACCACAATATATACGTTCAAATAACCATAATCAGCACGACTTGATAAGCATCCATAATGATTTCATCCAGTAATCAGTACATTATCACGCTTGCTTTAGACGCTTCCCATCTGAACATAATTGTCCATTGTTCAGTAGCCTTTTTATAGCCTCTCAGTAGGTAAAATAATTAAACAAAAAATGAATTTGCCCAAAAGGCAGTTTTGCATGTCAAAATGTACTAGAAAATAGAATTGATTCTAGTTACCTCTTCCAAAAGGTAGTAGTTATAGTTACTCTTTTAAGTTTAATCATATTAATTATAGGAATTCCGTAGCACGTTTAATTTCAATTATATAGGGTGGCATGGATTCAGTACATGATTCTGAACCCCGCTGCGTTGAAATTTTTCGTCGGTTATTTAAAAAAAATCTGCTGTTCCATGCATTTTGACCGCGTAGGTATTACAGTTTTCTATGAAACAGCTGTTTTTTTTTTAATAGCCGACGAAAAATTTCAACGCAAAGGGATTCAAAAATATGTATCAGTATCCAGAAATGTGTATTAGTATGTGTCAGTAATCCATGGTATCAGTTTTCGCGTCGATGTCCCTGCCACCCTGTATAAAGATCACCAGTGAGTCTCAGTATGATTATGTCAGTAAAATGGCAGGCGAGCAGTTGCTTGTTAAATACAAACACTTAGAATATAAGTACCATGAGTACATTAAGTTTTAGTATTATTGATGAACATTGCTTAGCTTGAACGAAAACACGATATGAAGCGCGTTGACGTCTTTTGTATGAGCGGTTACGAACGACGTACTCCAGTGGTTGGCGGCACGGTAGCATTTTAATGTATTGTAGTTTAACTAAATATATTAACTTAGATCAGTGTAATTAATTACTAATCATAGAGTAATAACGTTCTTTACAAAGTTCTTATACCTACTGTCTTATTCGAATTAGATAAATGTTTACAATTAGGTGACGGGCACCTCAATGTGTTGTGAACTTTCTGAGTTGATAATAAAATTAAATGAATTAACATGTAAAAGTTACGGAAAACTAGTAGTAGTTGTTTTCTCAAGCTAATAATCTGAGAATAATCAGGTTTTATATCTGCATCTGCATACTCAAGTAAGGCACATAAACGATGTTATATGTGGAGATTGCTTGTCTACACAAATGTACACAATCTGTTCACAAGTAAGTATGGGAAAATGGGAATCCACATTTATACACGCTAAAAACGCGCTACGCATATGCAAGCATACATTCACATGCATGCACACACACATACAAACGTATGTATGTGTGATCATGTGAGTACGCGTGGGTGCAGACCTCGCATCTCGTAAATCTCTTTGGTTTAACAACTCGCGGCAAAAATCCGTAGAAAGTAAGCGTAATCCCCGCTCCCCCCGTAACCAGCACGTGCACCCCCCCCCGCGGGGAAAGTGATAGCCGCAGTACTGCCGCGACATACGAACAACACATGAACAACATGTGCGAACAAGTACCATTACCAACTTTTTTATACGTAACATGTATGTACTATACTCGTGTGTGTGAGAATATTTATTTATTTCGTGTAGAATGTTCTGCGATTTCGCATATTTCCATAAGACCGACGGGTCTCGAAACAACAATATAACATGAAGTTTGTTATAGCTGGAGAGTACAGTTAAGTTAATGTGCGAGTTAATAATGATCCATCCAAAGAAAAATCACAAACGCCGTCAGTTTGCCGGTAGGTTTAAGCCCACTATTACTACGATAGACACGGCTACATGCAAACTATACGTTTCCAGTATAAGTTGATCTCGCATTGTATAGGATTTCCGTACAATGAGAGGTCAGCTTGTACTGGAAATGTATAGCTTGATATGTAACCGTGTGTACAAGCAATACGGGGCGACCCTGTTGCCGTTAACCGTGTATAGCTCTGGAGTCTGGCCGATAGACTGCAGTTTAGATTGTATTACCAGTTTGTTAAGGAAATATTCTCAGTTCGTCAGCGCTCACAGCGACCCTGTGACACCGCTGGTATACTACCGTTATCTAACACCTTGAGCACGCTCCCTGTACGAAACACACCAATAATGGCAAACATCTCAACAAACAACGTATTTGGTTGGACACTTCGTAATTACACCAAAACGCTGTTTTCTTCATTCTGTCTCAGCCGTTGATAACCCGATGTGTTTCGGCCTCTGTTTGTTCCTCTTAAGTAGTGTGTGACTCCATGATAAGACACGATCTAAACCTTTACCTCAACCTCTTGGAGATCACTTGTCAGATCCCATCTTAGTTATTTCAAAACAATTAATTGTTTTACTCGCTGGATTTTTTGGATATTAATTTCCAATGTTTACTCTGTTCAGACTTCTGGAGTTCGATGGCTGACTAACGAACTTTCCTGCAATTCTGCAGTCTTGTGATATGAGTCGCCAGCTATGAAGGCACGGGGTTGAGCCGCTACACCTCGCATATCGCACTTGCACGGTCGGCACGTATCCCATCGATGACGTCAACGTCTCTACCGGCGCGCAACTGGTGTCGCCTCATCACGGGACGCACTGTGGTGACGTCACAGTGCGTGACAGTCACCAGACGAAGCACATCTATCTGAATTAGATCGCGGACTGCTTCAACTTTTATTATATGCTTTTGCAAGTTGTTGCACAATGAACCAAATGGTTAAGTTAACCCATTTAGCTGAACGTAACATTGTCGCCTGTCGAGCAACCGTTCAGTTATATTGACACAAACTGCCACTATGTTTAACCATTAGATTGAGAGATAACTGTTGCAGTGGAGATGCGACTGCTGCGAGGCGGAAACATGAAATAGTTGTAAGACCGTCGCTCCGAGTGATTACGTAACGGTAGCTGAGCATGTGACCCGTGACCGCGACTCTGTGACGCGGAGAAAGGCACCTCCACCACTACATAACTACGACACAGTAGGCCCCATCAGTACTGCATTGCCTTCTTCATTCCGTTAGCGGAGAATTATGAATAAGTATATAAAACTTTTTCCAAAAAAAAAACAACCTGCTTCCAAAAGAAACACAAAATAGTGAAAAATGGTGTCTTTGGTTTTAAATTTTTGCTTTTTGCCACCGACTTCCGAAATTAAAGTTATTTTTCACTATTTAATGTTTATTTTAGAAGTAGGTTGTTTTTTTTTGTAAGAAAAAATATTTTTCCTTTTTAGTCGTAGAACCTACCCCACACAAATTCGAATACTACCTGCTATGTAAATAACGGTGACAGGAACTTATTAAAACATCATCCACATACACTCAGTGTTGAAGCTAAATAAATAACTAACGTCTAACTAAACTAACTTTACGTCTAATAAAATCGTATCTAAGTGGACGTTTTCAATATACAGAAATCACAAAAATATGCGTCAAATCAAAACGTGAGAATACTCTGGGGCAATTGTTCCGAAAGGGAGTCCATTTTTGATAGCTGCATTCCTTTTTTCAAGAAACACAAAATACTAACTTCCTTTTTCCTAGTATATACATTTTCGAAGTAGCTATATTCGTTAAAACTAACAAGCATCTACTCGTATTTCCGGCATTAAGTGATACGAGGGTGCGAACTACTGCCATGAGATCAAAATATCAGAGTCTATTGTGTACTGGTAGATATAACACTGTTTGGCACCTATTGTATTTAACAAATTGCCAAATTGTACGAGTATTAAGGATCAGCCCTTAATAAAATTCAAGAAACTCCTTCTTTGTTGCTGGCACAGAAATGTTATTACTCTGTTACCGATTTTATAAATGATGAATTGTAATATTTTGCTTCACTTTATCTTATTTACTATGTAAATAAATTTAGAATTAGTTGATGCATGATCTCATTTTGAATTTAAACACCTAGTTTCTAAATTATCTGTAAGTTAACTAATATATTTTTGTATGCCAACAGGCAGAATGTACTGGGAATAATCTGTAACTAACACCAATATTGTAACACCTGTATTCTATACAAATAAAGAAATTATCTTATCTTATCTTATCTAACTATCGAAAAAAGAATTCTCAAAATCGACGAAAATATCGATGAATATACATTAAAAAAAAAAAAAATATGTCAGAGCGCCGGGCTCACAATCGTCGTCAGAAGGGTAATCATCGATTAAATCGTTAATTATTTAAATGTCTGTCCACGCGCGAAACGCGCGACGTAACTATAATCGCTACGCTTTTCTTAAATGAATTTAGAAGGGCGTAACGAGTCCACAGGTCGCGTTCAATCGATCTCGTGGTCCGAATGGAATTGACTGCCTGATCCAGGCACCTCTGATGCTAAACTCTTATGGTCTTAAAACGTTCCCACGAGAAATACAAGCCGACCAGGCCACGACGATTTATGTCGTCGCCTCTCATATTGGAAACCATTACCCATTCATTAAAATTCAAAAGTCATTTATTCAAACTAGGCTGTGAATCAGCACTTTTCTAACGTCAAAATTACATAAGACAGTCCACCAAAAACGCATTAAAAACAATAACCTCTAAGCGCTAACAAGAACTGGACGAGGTGTGAGTTGACATCATCGTCTCGCGGCTCGCGCCGACATATTAAGTCGAACATAGAACCTCCTCAAAATAACTTTGCAGAAAACCCAAAAGCATAAAGTCACAAAACTTCGAAAAAAATTGAACTGACTATTGTGCGTGAGTATTTCATGTGAAGTCAGTCGTCTTATTGAGTGGACTTTCTGACGATCTATGTACATTGTATTTGGTCGCTCGCCAAGATACGGTCACACTGCATGCGGATCGGCAACAGTTAAACTGAATGATAAGTTAAAATGAACTCATTTTGCAATACCTACAAATAAATGTACGTACTGAGTCATAATGTTGATGTGCGCACATGAGGCCACTTTCTACAATAATACATTCATGTACAACTGTGCTCGGAACTTGTTCTCTAACCGCTGGAGTTTCACTTAAATGCGCCGTTTAGTTAAACTACATAATTTGAAAGAAACCGACGGCGGCCCGCTATACATACGATATCTCCGACGCGCCTGTCCCGAGGAATAAGTAAATATTTGGAAGGAATTATGATTACGCGATGGTTGTCTCACTCGTTGGCACTCGAAAATTGTAACGTTGCCAAAGAAAGCAGGTCGAAAGCGCTGTGTTACGAGTTACGACGGTCGTATGAACCACATGCATAACTTTCGTTCAAAGTCAAACTCAAACAATTTACTTCAATTAGGCACATAAAAGGCACTTATGAACGTCAATTTTACAAAAAATAGAATTGATTCTAGTCTCCCCTTCCAAAAGGTAGTTTTCGTATGGAGAAGAATGGGCAAGAAACTCCACCGTTACTCTTTTAAAACGTTTTTACAACAATTTGTGTACATTAATTATATAATTATAATTATATGTGAAGACGATGCATCTATAATAAGATTACTATTATATACCACGATAGGTAAAAAAGAATGAAAAAATAAAGCAATTACAGATAAATTAATTATGTGATAGATACATGGTGCTCACATATTTACAAACATTGCAAAATTATACGATATTCCTAACATTTTAACAAGTTATACTAATAAGTCAGTGTGTAAGTACAAGAAATCACAGAATGTAAAATCAGAGTTATAAAAAATAACAAATTATATAATTAAATAAGCAACCAGTTTGATTTTGTCTAGACTCTAAATTGTCCTATGGAGCAGGACCAGCATGTTTCCAAGCATTCTTATCTTGGATATAATCCTCTAATTTGTAATATGCTTATTTACAGAGTGTACTTTTAACATGAGTTTTAAATTTTCTTTCATTTAATTGTAATATATCACAAGGTATTTTATTGTAACATTTAACACAGTACCCCATAAAAGATAATCTGAAAAATGGTTGATCTATTTTATATTTATTTCTAGTATTAAAATTATGTCTATCACTTATTTTATAAAAAATATGTAGATTTTTTCTTACATACATAATATTTTCATATATGAATTGGCAAGGTACCGACATAATATTAATATTTTTAAATAGTTCCCTGAGAGTTTCGCGACGGTGTAAATTATAAATGGCTCTGACAGCTCTCTTTTGTAAAATAAAGATGGATTCAATGTCAGCAGCCCGACCCCACAGTAAAATGCCATACGACATAATACTGTGGAAGTAGCTAAAATAGACCAAACGCGCGGTTTCTACATCTGTTAACTGTCTTATCTTTCTAACAGCATAAGCAGCCGAGCTTAGCCGCCCCGCAAGAGATGTTATATGAGGTCCCCATTGTAATTTCTCGTCTAGCGTGATTCCTAGGAAAACCGTTTGATTAATAAATTCTAATTTTTCTCCATTCAATATGATGTCACATTCGCTACTTCTAACATTAGGTAATTTAAATCGAATGCATTTGTTTTTTTATTTATTTAGTACCAAATCATTTACCGTAAACCAATCTTGGACTTTGATTTTGTATTTTGTGACCGTCGGTTTATTTTAAAGATCAATGATGTGTCATCTGCAAATAACACCATCTTCGGTTGATTTTGAAGTAATTGGGGTAAATCATTAATATAAACTAAAAAGAGGAATGGACCCAATATCGAACCCTGAGGAACGCCCATTGCCATTTCAGACCCCAATGAGTTTACGCCGTTTACTTGAATTTTAACTTTTCTATCTTTCAGGTATGATCTTAGTAAATCAAGAGCTGTATTTCTAATCCCATAGTGCTCCAGTTTCAGCAGAAGTGTTTCATGGTCTACGCAATCAAACGCCTTCGAGAGGTCGCAAAAGATTCCAATGGCATCTTGTGCTTCTTCCCAGGCGTTAAAAATGTTCTTTATGAGGGTGACACCGGCGTCAGTGGTACAACACCCTTTTGTGAAACCGTACTGTTGTTCATGAAAGATGGCATGTTTATTAAAGTGACGTAACATTTGATTGATCATCAACTTTTCAAACATCTTGCTGATAACTGGCAGAATTGACACAGGCCTATAATTGTAGGGTTCCTTATTATCACCGGATTTGAACAAAGGAACTACTTTACTGTGTTTCATGAGATCCGGAAAGACTCCTTGGTCTGGTGTTAAATATGAAAGCTAAATAAGGCGCAATGGTTTCGATGATAGATCTACAGACTTTTACAGACATTCCCCATAGATCTTCTGTTGATTTAATTTTAAGATCTTTAAAAGCTTTTATAACAGCCTGGGGGTTGGTATGCTGAAACCTCAGCTCCAAAGGGCATGACTTTACATTTTTTCTAAATAAGGCAGCAGAAAGCGCGGGTGAGGAATTTAAAGTTTCCGTAGTTTTAAGGGGAATATTAGCAAAAAGTTTTCAAATTCGTGAGCTATTTCTACATCTGAGTTGATAGGACCATGTGCAGTCTCTAAGTAAAATTCAGTATTACGCTGTTTTTTCCTACAGGTTTCATTATTTATTATTTGCCAGCTAGTTTTATTTTATCATCAGCTGATTTTATTTTATGGCTAATGTAAAGAGCATTAGCCATTTTGCACACACTTTTAAAAGTTTTTGAATATTTTGCAACATGCTGATGAAAGCTTGTATTATTCATATGTTGCTTTAGGCCATACAGTTCAAAAAGTTTTTCCCTGCTTTTACGAATACCTGGAGTCGCCCAATCACTAAGATAGAACACAACAATAAGAACTTTGTGTAATTAGTTTTAGTCTTTAGTGGAAAAGTGTCAATAAATTGCTCATTTTATTAAATGAGCCAAATGAGTTCAACGCCGAGTTCTTTTCACTATTGTGAAAAGAACTCGGCGTTGAACTCATTTGGGTCACATATATTATTGAAATTCTGAACACATAATTTACTTGCCAAATAATTATATAATTTCTCAATTTTTTTACATGTAATTGCCTAAACCTTATTTGAATTTTTTGTAAAGGCATGTAGGAGCAAAATGTTATTGTTTGTCCACTGTGATCAGATGGCAACTTATTTACAATTTGTTTATGTAATCACAATTACAAAAAATATTATCTATACAAGTCGCAGCAGAAACTGTCACTCGATTTGGTTCAATAAAAACATTTGACAAGTCAAATGACCTAAAAAGACATAATAGACATTATTAGAGTTATCTTCTAATAAATTAATATTAAAATCACCACATATGATAATTGACTTACTACTAACACTAAGTTTCTTTAGCACATCTTCCATTATAGAATCAAACATAGATAGATTCTGGTAACTTGGAGGTCTGTATACGCATACTATACCATGCTTATCAAGCTCAACACAGTACAATTCTTTGGTGTGTTCAACAGACAGTCCGAATATGTCTTTTCTGTCTGTTCTTTCGATTTAATTGAATTTTTGACTAATATTAACTGTGCGCTGTGACTGTACCTAGGCTCGGATCAATATGATACCACCTATTAACACCTATTAACGATGTTACGATCTTAATTGTTATCCTTCTCAATGAAAGTCTTCAATGATATAGCAGCAGAAAAGCGAAATATTTAATTTCACCTGTAAAAACTTTTTGATCTTCTAACGGCTTCTGCTGGCCCGCAGGTTCGCACGATGTACGGCAGTAAAAGTAGCGGGTTTCTAAGCTTACTGTCAGTCTTTCTACACGTGCAGCCTGTGCGCCAACTTCACTCGGAGCGACCTACGCGTTCAATATAATAATGCACTGACAGTACTGCTGCGGCTGCCAAGGCGTTGTAGTGCGTCAGGGATGTATGCGAATAATAATATTGATGGTTTTGCCGCCATTATTAGAAAAAGATTTGCATCCCTGATGACGCGTGCTCGCGGCAGCACCAACAGTATTCTCAGTGTGTTCGCAGATCGGTGGGATTCTCCGATGTTGCGGAGGTGTGATGATTGTTACTAACTCTGTGGACTCTCTCTGAAAATACAAGTTTTCGATTCTACTGATGTTAGCTTTTTTAATAAAAGTGCCAACATATTTTGATGTGCTTCTTATGATGTACGTCTCTCCTCTTTTAACTTTCTGGCCTTTTCTCAAAGTTGGTTGCAGTTACTAAGCTAGGGCCCAAACGCCCAACCAACACGCGACCAAATGGGCTAGGTTAGTTTAAAAATATGTCAGCATAAAATAATAAGATCAGCGGAGGTGTTTAGTACTCGTAGTAGGTAGTTGGCACAGTGCTCGCTGTCAGTGGGACCCTGCCCGCCTTCAGCCAGGCTAGCGGTACACTCGACCTGATATTCCGATCCTTATGTAGATCTGGGTGTTAGCTGCACTACAGATGTGTCGTCATTCATGCTACATCTATTCTGTATATTCTGACGTCTTATTGTCGCCTGCTCTCAATTTACATAATAACTTGAAATCTTATTTCGTTAGCATCGATAGCAAAAATTTACTTAAAAGCATAAATGTGTTCAAGCCACAGACACTGTTGCAAACGTCTTCTTGCTAGACTAAAATTGCATAATGTGTAGGTTGCAATAACGATCGACCTGAATGTGGCGCTCCCACGTCAACACATCGATTATCCATATCGTAATAAGAAAGTAAGTAGTTGCTCTGTGAGACACAGACACGCCCTCGCCGATTGATCGATTGATTTACCACTTTCACTATATCGCACCATACTTCTGCTGCTTGCTCTTTTTTTCATAATAAGACCAAGAGGCCGTGCACGAAATCGACTGATTTTGATCAATTTTGTTCATTAGTTGTGAGAACGGGAAAAAGAATTTGAAGAAAATTATTGGTAATTTGAAAAGTCGAGTTCGAGAGTCGAGTCTTTGTTTTGCATGTGGCTGAAAGGGATTTTTCAATTAAGTATTCATGGAAAATCACAAATTTTCGCAACAAGTTTTCCGAAAAATTACGCGAGACTGACGTTTGATCACTTTTTTTTTACAAGAAATTACTTTTGATTTTGAATAGATAAAAATATCATCAACATTATTATATAGTCTAGTTGCATGTGGCTGAACCACTTTTTTCAACTTCGATAAAAAATATAGCAGAAAAATTATGTTGATTAAACATTATTTTTTTTAGACCCTGTCGGTAATGTATTTTTTCCTATTATGTATTTAGCAACCCATATCAAGAAATTTTTAAATCACACATTAGTCTTCAGCTATCCTTAAGATAAAATCAATTTAATGATTATACAATATCTTCATTAAGTAAATCAAAGGCGAAATAAACCATATTTTCGAGAGCGCAAAAGTGATGCAACTATTAGCAGGTGCTGTGACTGACACGAATGGTTTAGCACCATGAAAACTGTACTTTTATAGTAACACAGACTTAATGGTTCAATTACTTCAAGCTTTCTTACAATTAGATAAGTTACTGACGAAAAAAAAAATGTTTCGTGCACGGAGCCTTAAGGCAGTGTTTGCGAAGTCAGTAGTTTACCCAAACTGCCGGAGACATTTACTGTGCTCCGTGCTGTGTGGTGTTTACTCAGTTCAACTGCACTCACACTTGCAGTAAGTGCAAGGAGCAGTAATGTGTTGTATGACGTCACAGCCGCCATGCTGGCTGCCACCGACGATACACCGCCTATGCACACTCAGGGATACAAATTGTTTATCTTTACTGACAACTTAAATTCTTATATTGTTCGTAAAATCAAATCATAACGGTAATACTTTGTTATATAAAATGGGTTTACGGAGTGTGGTAATCTGCCACAAAATGCCTGACTGTAACGCCTGAGCCAGTGTTACAAATTGATGCAGTTCGAATTTAGCACATAGCACTTTATGGCTGTGCATAGGATTATGTTATAATCTTTACAGGTCGATGCTCCCCAGGTATATAACGCTTTCTGCAGATTTTTGTACCGAACTTAGTTTGTTAATGTCACCAGCCCATTTGTTTGAGGTGGTTCATGGGTTTCTTCAATTAAATGTGGACTGTATATTTTTATAGGTGTATTTTAATAATGCAAAATAATTCGATGCGAAACGATGACCGTTCGCACCCGATTTTGAGGTGAAGTGAGGCGCGATCCGCGTTGGTCGTCGCTCATTGGCTCGCGCCGCGTCGTCGTCCCACGCGTCTCCCGCACCCCGCCTACGTCTCCTGTAGCACTGTGTCCGCGCGTGGACATGCTCCCCGGGTTGAAGCGGTGGTTTCAAAAAAGTGGTAGCGGGCAGATGTTGTTGAAGGCGCGTCGGATTGTCCCTTTCTTCGTCTTCAACTCCGCGACCCTCACGATGCCGTCGGAGCCCGGGTACACCTGCACGACGCGACCCAGCAGCCAGCAGAGAGGTGGAAGCGCCTTATCCTTTACCAGGACGAGGCTCCCCACGTTGATGTCTCCCGATGTGGTAGACCACTTGGTCTTTTGCTGCAGCAGAGATATGTATTCGGTATTAAACCTTTTCCAAAAATGCTGCTTGATGTATTCTACCCTTTGGCATCGCTCGAGTCGACTGATGTTTCCGCTGTCAGTCATCTGTGGATGCGGAACGGACGTGAGTGATCTTCCAATTAAAAAATGAGAAGGAGTTAGGGCACAAAAATCAAGTGGATCAGGAGAACAAGGAGTGAGAGGTCGGGAATTGAGAACGGCCTCTATTTGAGTTAGGCACGTAGACACTTGAATTTAAGAACGGGAATTCTAAATTGCTTCGTGATTCTGGAAGTTGTCCCATTATTGGTTGTACATTTTGTGCCTTATGCCTAAAACACACTACACATTTTTGAACAGTGATTCTGGATAAATTTCTGCCCCCCAAGGGCCAATAGTTTTGACGAATATTTGCCAAGAGCAACTGAGGTCCCGCATGTAACAGTTTTCTGTGAACAGTTTGAAATAAGATTTTAGTTATATGATATTTACTGCAAATGAGTATGGGATGCTTCACGTTATAATCATAAGTTATTTAGCCTGCCTCCGACACGAATTATATCATCTGAATCTAAAAAAGGAGATAAAGATATGAGCCGATTTTTATGAGGCAAGGATTTTCCTAATTTTAAAATAGAATATTCATCCGGAAACATTTCAAACTGTGCATTGCGTAAAATACATTTTAATGATGATTGAATTTCTTGATTATACAGACAACCTACAAACTTATTATTTTTATTTTTTAAATTGTAAATATACCTTTTAATGTAGGCTACAATTCTTTGTAAATGGTTAAAATCTGAGTATTTATTAATTAGTTGTTGTATTACAGTTTGATTAACTTGAATGTGGTAATTATCAGATTCATTTACAAAATAAGTTAGTTCAGGCAAGTCCTGTTTTGCAACATCGTTTGGTGGTTTCGGCCACAGACATTCATCCTGTGACAGAAATGAGGGACCTGCCCACCATAAGCTAGAATCGCTGATATGATCAGCCTTCACCCCTCGAGAAACGAGATCTGCGGGATTGTCTCGTGTTGGCACATACTTCCATACAGATGCAAGGGTGGTGTCTTGTATTTCGTTAACACGATGCCTGACGAAAGGCTTAAGTTGAGTTGATGGTGTGGATAACCAGCTCAACACTATTGTTGAATCACACCAAAAGACGCATCGGCTAATTGGTATGGTAAGGGATTCTTTGACCTTTGTACACAATCTTGCACCTCAAAGCGCCCCACATAGCTCTAACCTGGGCATCGTTGTTGGTTTTATCGGAGCTATACGATTTTTAGAAACTAATAAGCGTACCGTGACTGCATTACAGTTATCAATACTGCGTATATACATACAAGCCCCGTATGCCTTCTCACTGCTATCTGTAAATGTATGTATTTCATTAGTGATACAGTTGTCACATAAAACCCATCTGGGAACATTCAAACAATTTAAAAAATTTAATGCTTTTACAAATGTCGACCACTGATCGGCTATATCCTGAGGAACCTCATCGTCCCAGTCGCACTTACTGACCCACAATTTTTGCATTATAATTTTTGCCTCAACAACACATGGACCAATTAATCCCAATGGGTCAAAAATTTGTCTGATTATAGACAATATGTGCCTTTTTGTTATTGTTTTGTGACTGTCAATATTAATGGAAAATGACAAAACATCTGAATTGCATATCCATAGTAGCCCTAAAGTTTTAGATGTGTAATTATCCGATAAATCTAGATCGAGGCAAGAGTTATCCTCTATGTCTACTATCTCTTTTAGAATTTCGGTACTGTTAGACTGCCATTTTCTCAAATTTAATTTCGCTGAAGCTAATATTGTTTTTATTTGCTGGCAAAGTTCGATTGCGCCACGTATAGTGTTTGATCCACTCAACAAATCGTCTACGTAAAAGTCACGTTGGATACTACCTTTTACGTGCTGATCCTCTGTGGCCTCAGCAAGGCTCACAAGGCACTTGGTCGCAAGATAAGGTGCAGACGCTGTGCCATATGTGACTGTATTTAATGTGTAAGTTTTGAGAGGCTCAGACGGATCTTTCCTGAATATAATGCGTTGCAATGATCTTTGACTCGAATTTAATTCGACTGCTCGATACATTTTTTCGATATCCCCTGAGATTACATATTTATGTTGTCTAACTCTCAGTAAGATCGATAGTAAATCATTCTGTACAGTAGGGCCTACATATTGAATGTCATTTAGTGATAATCCTGATGTTGACTTTGCTGATGCATCGAAGACTGTTCGCAACTTCGTCGTTTTACTGGATTCCCGCAAGACCCCATGGTGTGGCAAGAAATAACTAATATTGTTTTTATCACTAACTGATAAATCGCTGTCCTCAGTCATATGACCTAATGTTTGATATTCATTCATGAACTCAATATACATAGCCTTTGTAAATCGGATCGCGTTCAAAGCGTTTTTCTAATGATAAAAACCTACGTTTAGCCGCAGCGTATGAGTCACCGAGAACGCTGACATCCGCCTTGAGTGGCATAGTGACAACAAACTGGCCATTCGAGCCACGGACCGTATTTAATTGAAAACTTTCTTCGCAAGCGCGTTCCTCTAAAGAAAGGCAATGCTTAGGTGATATTGTATCCAGTTCCCAAAACTTATTTAAGTCAGGACAAGTGATTGTTTCTGAAAAATTACAAACATGTGTTTGTGTACGCGAGGGAGTAGGTACGGTACCCGAAATTAACCACCCTAATTTGCTTTCACACAACTTCGGTAAGTTTTTTCCTAAGTTGATATGATTGGCCTGAATAACATCCCAAAATAGTTCGGCTCCTAACAGGATATCAATGTCTGACGGAACATTAAAAGATGGGTCCGCTAAAAACAATCCTGATGGAATCGGTACGTTATCGGTATTTATATAGGATGCTGGCAATCTCCTAGTAATCTCAGGGAGAATGAGACAGGTAATATTAAAAGAATAATATTCGTAAGAGGATTCAATAGTTAGGTTGCAAGAATGTGTACTGTTACTGGTCAAACTATTTATACCTGTGCCCTTGGAGCTGGTACCAACTCGAGACAATCCCAGATCACTGCAAAGCTTGTCGGTAATGAAGTTGGCTGTGCTTCCACTGTCGAGTAGGACTCTTGCGTTATACCTTTCGCCTTTGTCACTCACCACCTTCACCACAGCTGTGGACAGTAAAATGTGTCTCTGAGAAGTAGGCTGTATGTCTGCAGAAAATGATACATTATTAGAGGACATAGTAGGCATAGGGTTATTTACTATTTGAGCCTCGGGTTTATCTAAATGTAATAAGGTATTATGGCGATTTTTACAGTACTTACAGCGTGTAAATCTACAACGCTTTCCAACATGGCCAACACGTAAACAATTCATACATAATTTGAATTCCTTTGTTTTCTGTACTCTTTCTTCTACTGTTAATTTTCTAAAAGCTTCACATGAATAAAGAAAATGATTTTGAGAACACAAAGGACAAATAATTTTATTTTTGTCTCTCTCATTATTATTTGTTTCTTGTTTTTGTGATGTAACAATAAAACTTTTAGATTTATTACTGCTGTTTGGTTGCACGATATCTATTTTCTTATTTTCTTCTAAGGTTTCTAATAAATCAGCCTTATTATTCATAAATGTACAAAACTGAAGCAAATTTGGTGCGTCAGGTAAAGTATTACGGTACTGTTCCCAATCCCTACTGGTAATACTATCTAATTTTAATGTCATTAAATAGATAATGAGAGTATCCCGGGTAGGCTCATTCAACAATGTTAATGCTCGTATATTTTTATTTGTGGCATCAACAAGGCGGCGTAGAGCAGCACTGGATTCATTGGTAATAGGCTCTGTGTTAAATAGTGCCTTGACATGATTATTTATTAATAGGCGGTTGTTATCATACCGCTCACACAATAAGTCCCAAGCTAACCCATAATTTTCATTTCTAAAGTCTATATTTTTGATAACTTCAGCAGCTTGTCCCTTTAAGGAAGCACGTAAGTAATGAAATTTGTTTATGTTATCAATGTTATTATTATTGTGGATCAAGGATAGAAAGGTGTCCCTATATTCCAGCCAACACTGATAGCTACCATCATAATGAGGTAAATCTATTTTAGGCAAACGTATAAAGTTGTTCTTGGTCCCACCTGTCTCCTCGGAGCCTGATACGGAACCTGCAGAAGCCTTGACCTGCTGTTTATGTTCAGCAGAAATAACCTTCCGCGCCATGGCAACCAAGGTGTGATAACTTTCTTCAAACTTGAAGCGATCAGCGTAGGCATCATCGGGGTAGTCCGATAACAGCTCTAGCTCGGTCTGCAAATCATTGAATTCGTCATACAATTTTTCAAATTTGCTAAATCGACTTTCTAGGTCGAGTACCTGCAGGTCGGTTAATCGATCACTGTTTTCCAAAGCGTTGAGATAATTGGTGAAATTAGTAACCTTTGCCTTCATCGAACTGCGCTTTTTAATTAGTTTGTCTGCCATCTTGCAATAGGGAAAGACCAAAGAAAAGTTGAAAGCACAAAACTTAAATAATGAGCATATCACGAATGCGAGTAGGTAATGAATAGGCGCACACGCACACACACAGCAAATGCGGTCTAACAACTAAATAAATGCTTTTAATTAGCCGTTATCTGTCCCGCATGTGAAATTCGTGCAAAATAAGCTAAAAATGTTATGCATCAAAATGGCGTCAATGCGATCGCCACTTTGTAGCTGAGCGAAGTGTAACATGCGAACTGTGCGAAGTGATTAGCTTGTGCCGACTCAAATAAAGGAAGATAATTGAATTGGAATAAAAAGACTAATGCAATAAACGCACAGAAGTGTAGAATAAAGGAAAAATTGGAACGAACTCACAACACGCCCTTGTCCATATCCAAATAATCCACTGGAGACTCCAATCTCTAGATGGTATATGTAGTTGTATGATGTAAATCTTCACTCGGAAACAGCGATGTCACGGTACGGCACAATAGATCGGCGCACGTGTAATCCACTGGTGACTCGTTTTTCCAAGATATTTCAAAATCTTCACTCGTAGACAGCGATGTCACGGCACAATAGATCGGCGCACGTGTAATCCACTGGTGACTCCAGTTTTTCCAAAATCTTAGCGATGACACGGCACAATGGACAGGCGCCCGTGTCTCGGGTCAAAGTCCGCGTCGCCGAATTTTTGCAGTTTTATCTCGGCACGACGATTCTTCTTTGCCGGTGGAAGGACCAATGTTTGAGGTGGTTCATGGGTTTCTTCAATTAAATGTGGACTGTATATTTTTATAGGTGTATTTTAATAATGCAAAATAATTCGATGCGAAACGATGACCGTTCGCACCCGATTTTGAGGTGAAGTGAGGCGCGATCCGCGTTGGTCGTCGCTCATTGGCTCGCGCCGCGTCGTCGTCCCACGCGTCTCCCGCACCCCGCCTACGTCTCCTGTAGCACTGTGTCCGCGCGTGGACACATTATTTATAGGAGATAATCAAAAGGTTCAACTCTTTAGTCTCTGACGGTACCTGGAGGTATAGAGGAGGAGAAGAATTGTAGTTAGCGCATGTCTGCGGTTCTCGAGTGAAGTCGGTGCTCTGTGAAAGGTGCGTGCTCTGTTTACTCGAGTATTTATATGCCTCTTGAGAAAGTATCGGTGCGTCACGTCGTTTACTATGACTCATTAAGTAGGTTCAAATACCTATTCGATTGATGGTACAGCACTTACCTTGCTGTTAATCTAATCATATGTTTTAAGTGTTATAAAATTCATTATCGAGGGGTGTGCGGTACTCGTATATCTAGAACCTGTCTTTGTTCATTATTGCGATTCTATGTGTCGTAATCTTCGAAATAATGTTATAGTTTGAGGTCGTAATATAACGGATGGCGTAGAATAGGGCTGGTTTAGAAGAGTAGCGTCAGCGCAAGCTACCGATCTATTGGGTTGGGGTGGTCAAGACTGACAAACAGCAACATAATTTCGATTATTTGTTTATGTTGCATCTTTTAGACAGAAGTGGTTTCGATAAAAATCTTTCTAAAGAGCGTTCCTTTCGACACTCCTTTGATCTAGTTTTGGCATAGTATATCTTCAGTTCCTAAAGTTATTTGTAAAATATCCAAAACCAACAAATTAGCTAGCAGGGCGGGGGACCTTTTGGGCACGCCACAATTGCGATAAGTCCCCTGTTTGAGGAGTGGCTAGAGATGCGCTACGACGTCCTCACCTTCCGCCTGACGCAGGTCCTCACCGGACACGGTTGTTTCGGGAGGTTCCTGTCGACAAATAAGGCGGGAGGAAACGCCCGGGTGTCACCACTGTGTGGATCGCACGGAGAACACGGTGGAGCATACGGTGGAGGTCTGCCCGGCTTTGGCGGGGCACCGCCGTGTCCTTGTGGAGGCGATCGGCGGCAGTGATCTCTCGCGTCCGGCCCTGGTCCTGGCCATGGTATGGAGCCAGAGGGCGTGGGAAGCTGTCACCTCCTTCTGCGAAGCAGTAATGTTCGCGAAGGAGGAAGCGGGGCGCGTGAGGAAGCGGAAAATGTCGTGCCCTCACGCGCCTATCCGCCACAGGAGACGCCATGGGCGTCGGCGTCGGGAGTCGCAGGCCGATTCCCGGCCACTTTAAGCGCGGGCTTGCAGACGGTGCGCAATGGGCAGCTCGCCGTCCAATAAGGACTAGGCCCGGGTCGACGGCGCGTTGTGTCTCACGCGCGCCTCAAAGAGATGTTAGCACAATTGACGACGTCCGTTAGGACCGATGTCTGCCGGGGTTGCGGGAAAGTCCGAAAGGGATACCGTGGCCCCTGGCAATGTACAGGCAACTGAAGGAACACGGGTGGATTTTAGTCAGTAAGAGTCTGACATGCCCTCCAGCTCCACCCAGAGCAGGAGAAGTTATTTGATAACTTTACAAACACAAAAAAAAAAACGGGGTAACACTTGATTTTTTTGTTTTTTTTTTTAATTCAAAATTAAAGGGCTTTGTCGCACATGCGATTGTGCCGCCCTGGTTGGTTTAACAAAATCATACCAATTCCCATTCATACTATGAGAACCTTAGCAAAGCTAATTTATAAAGTATTCTAGCAGCATCAGACAATGGCACAGCTAGAGCGCTATTACAGTAACCTATCTCTCTAATTCTACAATCCAAGCTATTTTTAAATTCCTCGTTGCGCACACACTCGGTTAATATGTGATAAACATCATCAACAGAATTACTACAAAAATCACAATTAGTCGATGTTGATTTTGCCATTAGGTATAAGAACTTATTACTCGGGAGCGAATAACAATCCCGTTTGATATTAGGTATAAAGTTAGTAAAGTAAGGAGAAAAAATTACAGGAATTCCATCACATATGGCCTGCTTGGCTAGTAGATCAGCAATATTGTTACCTCTTATTCCGATATGTGATGGAATCCATCGAAGAACTATGTGTTTTCCATCGGATTGTAGTTTCAAAATATTTTTTAGTATAGTGTAGGCTATCGGTGTTCCTCGAAATGTCGAGGTATACCGAGCCAAGTGTTGGAGCGAACTTCTGGAGTCTGTGAGAATAACAATATTGTTTTGATGGATCGATTCTACATACGACAGAGCTTCTGCGATTGCAAGCAGTTCTGCTTCCATTATACACACACTGGCATTAATTCGGAATTTCATTGTGTTTCCCTCAGACTCATAGAAGGCGGCCCCAACACCGTCACCGTCCTTAGATCGGTCTGTAAATATTTTAAAATAAGTTGAGTATTCGGAAGTAATGTAATTAATAAATAAATTCCCCAAGCTAACAGGATTGTATTGCCTTTTTGGTGTGCTCATAAAACTTACGTCGTGTTTTATAAAGTTGTTGCTATCTATATTACTAACCCATGTATTCAGAGAAAACATATCTAATTTATTACTGCAATGAACTTTTAAAGTGTGTAGTGAGTCATGAACCAAGATTAACAGGGGGATTCTTTTGTTTTGCCAATATGAAGAATTATTACACAATATAGATAGCTCGGAAAGTAAGTTAATACCTCCAGTATTTACCTGCAAGGCTTTCGTTTTAAGCCAAAATTTGCTAGCCAAGAATCGTCGACGTAGATATAACGGTTGTAGGCATAACTCGCTCTCCATCACGTGTATGGGTGTAGTTTTAATAAAACTACCCACTACTCTCATAGCTTGGTTCTGTAGTTTATTTAATTTTTCCAAGTGAGTTTTTGCACTGTTGTCATAGAAAAAGCTTCCATAGTCAATACGGCTTCTAATTAAAGATATATAAAGTTTTCTTAAATATTTTGGGTGCACACCCCAATTTGAACCGGCAAGTACTTTAATAATTTTAATGAATTTTAGAATTATCTGGCAGACTTCATTGATATGCTTTCCCCACCTAAGAGAATGGTCCAACCACACACCAAGGTATCGAACCGTATCAACAACCTCCAATCTATTACATCCAATTGACAAGTCAACTGAAAGTCTCCTAAAGCCCCTGCTAAAAATGCAAATTTTACTCTTATTTGGTGATATATTTAGATTTAGGGTATCAAGTTGACTACGTAAGATATCCAACGCTTCCTGCAACTCAGCGGCTATTTGATCGGAGTTACGAGAAGTCAAATAAAGCACATAGTCATCGGCGTACTGCGAGATAGGTACTGAGCTAGGTATTGATTTACAAATATGGATGGTCGCAATATTAAATAGCAGTGGTGACAAGGGGTCACCCTGGGCCAAGCCCCTTCTGGCAATTCTAGTGACGGTATTATCCATGCCATTTATCGTTAAATATCTTTCCTTAAGAAACTCCCATAGATATCTACAGTATTGTGCTCCCACACCAAGTTGGTCCAAGGTTAACAGAAGGGTAGTGACGTCAACGTTGTTGTAAGCATTATCAATATCAAGGAAACATCCGATCGTGACAAGCTTTTTAGAGAAACCAATTTGTATTTTTGAGGTAAGTAAATTTAAGTTATCTAAACATGAGCGCGCTTTCCTGAAACCTATAGTCTCTTCAGCAAAAAATCCTCCACTTTCTAGATACCACTCAATTCTCTTATTGATAACGGAATGAAAGATTTTACATAAACAGGACATTAACGAAATAGGTCTTATTGCGGAAGCGGAAGTCAATTCTCGACCTGGTTTGGCGATTGGTACTATATGGACTTGGCGCCATTGCTCAGGAACGAAATTTAAAGAAAAAAATAAATTATAAAGTTGTATCAAAATATTTTTAGCAAGCTCCGGAAGATTTTTAATCATCGAAAAAGAAATATCATCGCAGCCCGGTGCGGTATCTTTAGATTTAACACATTTGTCAACTTCCTGTCTTGTTATAGCTACTTCCAACATATGATTTTGAGAACAAAAATTAGGTAGTGGGGGGCATGTAAAATCGGGAGCTAAATTAAAAAGGACTTGTTCAGCCAACTTCTCGTCCACATGGAGACCAGCTGAACGGTAACCCTTCAACCAGCGCATGCGTCGCCACAAATCACTAACCGAAGTGACCTCGTCCACTGAAGAACAAAACGTTGGGTTTTTTCTAAAAGTACGTTAAAGCCAATCGTCTTTCCGCCACCGCTTTAGATAATATTGGAGACCAATAAGGTTTCGGTTTAAATTGACTACTCGGATTTTGGTTAAATTTAAAATAAGGGATATTTACATCAGCGGCTCTGTTGATGATATCTAAAAAGAAATTATACGCTTCTTGGGGACTTACAGGCAATATACACTCAGCTATACTCTCTTGAATATAGCTACGATACTTTACCCAGTCGGCTTTTTTAAAGTTTCGTTTTTTATCGATACGTGGTACACAGTTATCCAACATCTTAAGTTTTATTATCATGTGGTCACTGCCTAAGGACTCATTAGTTACGTTCCAATCAAACACTAATGATATGTCTGAAGAAACTATAGATATATCAGGGGCCGACTTTTGTAAAATTCCATTAACTAGCTTTACACGAGTCGAGTTCCCGTCATTCAAAGTAACGAAATTATGGTCGATTAAGGAGTCAAAAATTTGAGTACCTCTTTGATCTGTTTTCATGGACCAACTTGAGTGATGACCATTATAATCTCCCAAAATTACAGTTTTAGAGTTAGCTATAGCAAACAACGAGTCCCACTCATTTTGTGTAGTACGGACGTTAGGTGGGCAATAAATTGAGATAACATTTTGAATGTAAGTGCAATTAATAATCTTGACATGGACCATTTCAATACGCGAATTTGAAACAGTAATATGACATTGTTGAGCTTTGATGGATTTATGAGTTAGAATTGCGACTCCTCCATATGAGTCAGCTCTGTCGCAGCGAAACACGTTATAATCTTTTATACTAAAATAACAGTTAGAATCCAACCAAGTTTCGCATACCGCCGCAATATGAACTTTTTCCAAAAACAGAATTTGTTCCAAATCTAATTTTTTGGGTAACACGCTTTGTGAGTTCCATTGCAAAATGGTTATTTTAACAGTCTTCATTACGGAAATATTTTTTAAAAGAGGAAAAATCTTTAGGTATTATCGTATTTAGGAAACAAGATATTGCCCACTCCACGCTAATTTGAACAACAGATATAATTTTGACCTTGAAAGTATCATTTTTCACCAATAAAATATATTTAATTTTATCTATAAGCCATCCAAATGAATCTTCTTCCGAATCCTCATTTTTGCTATCATCCTCTTCCCCAGTTGCGTCTCCCCTGCACGTATCCTCCTGAGAGTCCATATAACAATCCTGGGAATGGGCAGCTTCAGATTGGGGCGCTTTCTTTTCTTCTTACTTTTCTTTATTGTGTCTTCTTCTTTCTTCGTCTGTGTTTTATCCATTTGTGGTACATTTTTGGTTTGTTGTCCGTTTGTGGTATCTTCTTGGGTGAACCCTGTTTCTTTACTTGGTACAGGGCGTGCTGTTTTTTGTGCGAATGTAGCTTTCGATTGTAATACGGGTGACATAGGTGTAATTGAGGTAGGTGCTTGCATAACTGAGACTGTCTCATGGGAAGGTGTAAGTGTCTGCTTATTGCCGTCTGTCTCGTAGGAGGATACAGGAGGAGGTACATACATATCCAATGCTTTTCTATATGAAACATTAAAGTCACTCATAATACTACGTATTTTCCTTTCCTTAATGTACATTGGGCAAGTTTTGTCCAATGCCATGTGATTATTTGTGCAATTCACACACTTAAAAGAATTTGTTTCACAGTTATCGTGTTTACCTCCGCATTTCGGACAAACACTTTTCGTTATGGGACACATTTTAGCAGAGTGACCGTACCTCCAGCACCTGGAGCATTGCGTAACAGAAAAAACGTAAGGTTCTACCAGTACTCTCATTTCGTAAATGAGAACATAAGAGGGCAAAGATGGACCTTCAAATCCTATTCTCCATGTCTCACTGTCGATCCAACTGGCTGCTTCTCTGGCTCTTCGGTGTAGGCGTCTCACATTCACGACCTTGTATGTACTTGATAAACATGAAAGCAGCTCATCCTCAGAAATGTCTAAGTCGATATTTTTAATGACTCCATATGATAAACCAACTTCAAAAGGCCGCTGGAACCTCCACCCTAATCCTTTAAAATGTTCGGAACTCGCTAACTTCTCAGCGCTGTCGGCATTATTAAGTTCGACAGTGATTTTGTACGGATTTATATGTTTTACTTTTGTTATGTTCATTATGCTTTGTTCCTTAAATAGTTTAGCAAGTGCAAATTGTTTAGGAAATTTATCTTTGCAAGTGACACGCAATTCCGTTATCCCTCTTACCTGTCTCGTCCTGGTTTTACTATTTCTAACTTCGCTCCATTCATCATCTTCTCTTCCTCTTTTCGTAGATCGCATTTCATCTTTCGACGTCTCATTACCCTCAATCTCAAATAATTGTGTTGTGTCTTCTAGATGTGTATTTTCTTCGTCCTCCATAGTAATTGTATTGATTAATTCTTCATTATGATTCTCGCCTGTACTCATTACTCATAAGGTGTAGATTCGCGCGAGCGATAACCGACCCGGCCGAACGGCCGACCGTTTAGTGCACAATAGATTACGAAGTAATTAGCTAATTACTGCAAAAAACACGTCTAAGCAACACCGTACGCGCTTCGATTGAGACACTTGATTCTAACAAAAATTTCACAATATTTTTCGACGAACTTTCCAAAGCGTCCCACACTATGGGATAGATGAGGAAAAATAAACTCCTTTTTTAGGGTTCCGTAGTAAACAAGGAACCCTTATAGTTTCGCCATGTCCGTCTGTCTGTCTGTCTGTCTGTCTATCCGCGGCTTAGCTCAGAGACGGTTAGTACTAGAAAGCTGTAATTTGGCATATATATACATATTAATCATGCCACAAGTGGTAAAATAAAATCAAGAAAAATATTTTTTTTTAGGGTACCTCGCCTACACGTAAAGTGGGGTATCGTTAGAAAAGTCGTTCAAAAATATTGCGAGTTTGATTCAGTGATCCGTTTGCGAAATATTAAGCTTTTAATTGTTTTTTTTTGTTAGAGTCAAGTGTCACCCCCCTCCCTGCCAGCTAAATGGTTGTACTTGGATTTGTGAAAAAATTCACAGCAGTAGTATACAATAACGAAATTGAAAGGAAAACTATCAGAGCTAAGTAGGCTGTACAGGTTAACGAGTAATCGACCAACTCAAATTTGCGGTTTAGTTTAACTACAATGTTAAGTTTGTTCTTGGGATAAATTCATCCGAACTACGGAACCCTTCATTGTGCGTGGTCCGACACGCACTTGGCCGGTTTTATTATGATTTTATTTGACGACTGTTTCGGCGTGATTAATATGTATACCCATGCCAAATTACAGCTTTCTTGTACAAACAGTCTCTGAGGTAAGTCGCGGACAGACAGGCGGACGGGGAGAAAAGACGAACATGGCGAAACTATAAGGGTTCCTTCTTAACTACGGAACCCTAAAAAGTAACCACTGTAACGGGCGATAGTTAATTGGTCGGGTTACGATTACATTAGCATGTTCTATTGCTAGTTAACACCCAAGTGGATTGCGAGGTCGTCCTTATTTCGTGGCTACATTTACACAGACTCGTACGTTCACCTCAGAATAGATCTGCCTGTGTTACCGAAGAGCCCACCGCTGCAGCACACGAGCATCGCCCTTATATCTTTACGTGAGAGTCGTGTGGGAGTGCACGTGTAAGTTGGCACGTACAAATAGTTTAGTTTTTGTGTGGCCTCATGTGCTGCGAACACTTTCTTGAGAGCACTTTCTCCCGCTCCGATGTGGATCACTCATGACACACACATGCACACAGATGCGCACGCATGTGTGTATGATCACATATGTACCGAGAGTCATTGAGCGAATAGAGCCGCTCCCTGGCTGGGTTAGATGCAGGTGATACGATTGCAGGTGATCCGGTTCGCGAGGTTGTGTCGCGTCTATCAGGACCACTATTTGTTGCTTGCGGCTTCCCCCGCGTTCAAGTTCTGTGAGGCATTATGTTTTTATTCAGTGCTCAGGTATATAGATGACACACCGACCTTTAGAAAGAGACTATCACACAAATATGAGTCGCGTTATGTAAGGATAAAGTTGAGCAGCTCGATATTAATATAATATGTGTGTACACAGCTCACAAAGTCGACAATCACGACGGCGCTGGTAGGGGCGCCGCAACTGGCACAAGGCGAGCTGTGGACATTTGACAGCCGCGAGATACGAGTTCAGTGGCGATACCGTACTGTATACGTGCGTACGTAATAGCGCGTAACGTGCACTAATATGATTGTATCTTCTACCAGTGGCAAACATATAGTCTGTAATAAGTTAAGTGTGCTTCCCCTCTCTTACTATTTTGCTGTACCAGACACGAAAAGGTCTATAATGACCATACATAATCTTATTATTTTATTTCTTAAGAAAACTTACAGCTACGATACAGGGAGTTGACAGTTAGTGAAAGAAGGCCAATTAAAAGTTTTCACTGACAATATTAGGGTAGCACAAGAAACAGCAGACAGGCAAGCGGAAGTAAGAACAAGTAAGCACTCGTATAGAATTAAGAAAAGACTGAACAGGGTTTAGTGATTTTCAAAGAAGTTTGTACACAGTCTTTTTTTAAGTTTAGGAACACTGGTGGAAAATAAATCAAGATCATCAACACTCTGACACATCGAGTTGTAGGATGCCCTGCTAGGTCTTATCATATATGAGTTTTGTCGATATATGCACCGCACATACGGAACATACAGAGGTTGATGACTCCTTAAGGTGAAGGATGGAACACGCAGCCCAATTTTGCTCATCAATTCAGAACAGTCAGTTGAACCTTTAGCCAAATTGAACAAGAATAAGAATAAGAATAAATTTATTTTGCAAAGTATACATTCAAGTGGATTGAAATCCTAGACCTCACACTAGGATTCCCTGTGTTGTGAGATCCAGGCTCCTTCGTTCCGTTAACAATTTTACATAAAAGGTAGGTACATTTAAAAAACTTAATAGATACATTTAAAAAAAAGAGTGTATGCATATGCTTGGTGTTGTGGTTTGTGTTAGTATTGTTGATGTTGTAAGAGTGACTGTATGTTATAGATATATAGTGAGTGTACGTGTATTTGTGAATTGTCAATGTGTATTACTGTGAATTTTTACTTAAGCTAAGAAACTTTCTGTCATGTCGTAGTCCAGTGTAAGAAGCCAGTTTGTTATCGTCAGTCTGCAATTTTAGAATACCATGTCGGCAATTTTTCTCCGCTCAATTAGTGGAAGAATGTGAAATTTCCTACAGCGGCTGAAATAATTAGGCAAATAGGTTTTAGATCTAAACTGAATGTACTTCAAGAACTTCTTTTTTTTTTTATTTATTTTTTATTTATTTATTCAAAATCTGTATTAACAATAACATACATAAAGTCTGCCAAACTGTATAACAGTTTGTCGGCAGTTATAACAGTTTGTCGGCAGTTTTGAATACTTTCGATGCGATTGACATAAGTATTATAAATAGGATTCCATACAGGTGAGCAATATTCGAGATGACTGCGCACAAAAGCACAATAAAGTATTTTGAGTGTTTTAATATTGTTTAAATCGGCTGATATCCTCAAAATGAAACCTAGTGCCTTAGAAGCTTTTTTAATAATATTATCAATGTGTGTGTCAAAAATAAGTTTCGAGTCAAAAGTGACGCCTAAGTCTCTAATCGTATTAACTCTGGCTATTACAGTGTTGGCTAGTTTATAATTGTAAAGAATAGGTTTAGGTTTACGAGTGAAGGTACACATATAACATTTCGAGACATTTAGATCCAAGCGGTTGACCGTACAATACTCTTGGAATCTGTCCAGATCATGTTGGAGACGTTCAGCATCTTCATAAGTTCCGATTTCACTTAGAATCTTCATATCATCCGCAAACAAAAGAACTGTTGAGTTAGAGACACAAAAAGAGACGTCAGTGATGTTGAATAATAAGGGTCCCAAAAGCGATCCCTGTGGAATCCCTGAGGGGGTAATCATAGTTCTCGATGAGTATCCATTAAGAACAACAGTTTGACATCTGTTGGCCACATAAGATGAGAAGCACCTGAAGAGATTTCCACTGATACCTATAGCCAAAAGCTTACGCAGAAGTATAGCATGATCCAAATGATCAAAACACTTGCTATAATCTGTGTAGATTACATCTACCAGTGTGCGACGAGCCATACATTCAGTCAAGTAGTCAACACAAAGAATGAGATTGGTGGTTGTGGACCGACCTCGCAAGAAACCATGTTGGCGGTCACTGATGCTTAGTTTAAGACAAGCATAAAGCTGCTTGTAGATTATCTTTTCCAGGATTTTTGCGAAAATGCATAGTTTGGATATGGGCCTGTAGTTTTCCACGAGGTCCCTAGGCCCTTTTTTGTGGATCGGAGTGATCAACGCCGACTTCCAGATTGTAGGTACCTCACCTAAATTTAGGGACCGCCTGAACAGAAGTGAAAGAGGAGAAGTCAGACTTTTGGCACAGTTGAGTATAAAAACTGGCGGGATATTGTCTGGTCCTGCAGATTTAGATGAGTCAACTCCTTTAAGTAGATTGAATACTTCTAATTCATTAACTACGACTGAATGTATGTCCGAAACATTATCGCTCAACTGAATGTTTGAACCCTGCGCATGGCCATTGGAAAGATCGGCGTCACCGTTGATACCTACAGCAAAACCAAGAAAATTAGAATAGAAATAGTCGCCAAACATGTTGCAGATATCCTCTCCTATATTAGAGGTGCTATTTCTATATTTAAGTAAGGACGGAAAAGCATTTATTTGATTTTTTGATTTTACGTACGACCAAAACATTTTGGGGGTCTTAAAAATGTCTTCTTCAATTTTAGTAATATAGCAGCTAAACACTTCACTTTCAACCTCCTTGGCACGCCGTCGGAGCAAAATAAAAGACTCATGATCAGACAGGTTTCCGTATTTCTAAAATTTTGCGTGGTAATTCGCTTTTTCTTTGATAATTTTTATCAGAGGCTGTTTGAACCAGAGAGGGTATCTGCTGCTTGGAAATACCGTCTTAATAGGTACAAAAGCATCACGTAGTTCATTCAGAGTGTCATAGAAAAAAGATCAGGGATTAGGCATCTTCGAGTGTCCTAGTGCTCTATTCGTTGAGCCAGTCGATCTGGCTCAGCCGGTGATTAATGGCCGTATAGTCGGCCGATCGATATAAAAAATGTATACGAGGACGCGCAGGAAGAGTATGAAGTTCCACGAAATCAGCAGACACACAGAGCCCTATGATGAGGATCTTCTGGCACCAGAGGATCGGCGCAACTTGCTACTAAAACCTCGTTATTAGATAAAACTAGATCTAGTATTTTATCGTTGACATTTACGTGAGAATTGTATTGAAAAATATTGCAGACTGTAAAGTTATCAAACAAATTGACCTGAACATGACCTTGGATATTACTAGGGCAAACAGACTGACCATCATCATCTGGTTCCCAGTTTATATTTGGGAGGTTAAAATCTCCAAGAACTAGAAATTTATCAGCGGGATGTTTCTGAACAATATCTGTTAGGTTGTTAGAAAAATTGGTTAACTGACCTGCTTGGGAGTGGCCAAGATTTTGATTGCAGATGTAAACTACACAAATATGCATTTTATACGATACTCGCGGTCTCTTCCTATGTAGGGTGAGAGTAACCCACAAGTCCTCAGCAGACGAAAACCATTCACTGCGGAGATCACTGATACGTTCACGTCGCACTGCAATTAGCACACCACCCCCCAAAGTTTGTTTCGTGCTAGAATAATTTCTATCGCGCCTCCACACTATGTAACGGTCGTCAAACAATTCATTGTCTTTAATACTCTCAATAAGCCAAGTCTCAGTTAAGCAAATGATATCGTAGGTATTAACACACACATTACGATAGAATACTGACGTTTTTGTACGCAATCCCCGAACATTTTGGTAAAACACACTAATAGGTGACATCGCAAACAGAAAGATTACTAATGAATAGTGCTCTAACAGAAATTGAAATGTGAGGTACATTCAGTCTAAAGCAAAAAGTTAAATTATGATACATTAAGAAATTTAGCGAGATCAAACCGATTACAACCTTAGTTCCATGCATATAGGATTCAATAGAGAAATAGTCAACACCGAGAGATAAGAGAACAAAAGGGCAGCGGTAAAGGAATGCGCATAAAAAAATGGCACCAGTGTTTCTCAAACTATTAGCGTAGTGCGTGTGAATATACAAATATGACAAATTATAAGATTGACACAACATTTTTAATTCAGAAACTTTTTTAAGTCCTGTTCCGTTTTTATGGGTTGGAGAAGTAGCATTTTTATTTGTGAGGATTTTGCAACCAACTACCCACGTGTATAAAAAACCTCGTTCTTTAGCAAGTATTTTCGTTTTGTTCAACAGCATTTTGTTCTCAAACGTTAGATGATCATTGACGTAGATGACACTGTTGGACTGCAGGCCCAACTTGCTTGCAGTTATAGATGATTTAAGTTTTTTAGCAGCGGCCACGAAATCGTTTTTGAGGTATCTGTTGTGAACTGAGCAAATAATATTTTTATTCAGTTCATTGTTTCGCATTAGTACTCTCGCAATGAAGTTTATCTGCCCTTTAGGGATACTGCATCCAATGATCACACCGACTCACGAAGCGTATGCGTGCGGCCGATTTGCTGTCTACCGTACGAATGTTAGAACGAATGTTAGTACGAATGTTAGAACGAATGTTAGTACGAATGTTAGTACGAATGTTATATTTGAAGTTACCACTCAATGCAATTCTCTACCACTCAATGATTAAGTATTGAGTATGGTAACATGTACATAGGGAAATGCATTGCAAGTAAGTGCTAATGCTCAACAATATTGGTCGTTAGGGAAAATAATTTATTTATATAGTAACGTACAATGGTACAAAAGGAAGATTTAATGCTAAATTCTAATTCAAAAGTTATTTATTCAAAATAGGCTGAGAATCAGCACTTTTCAAACGTCAAAATTACATAAGACAGTCCCCCAAAAACGCCCGCCCTTCTCCACTTCCTAGTGCTTAGCTGGGGAGAAGAAGTGGGGCAACAAACTCCCCAGCGCACAGCTGTCTGTTCAGTTAGAAAAACATGATTCTATACAATAGTAGTTATGCAAAATAATGTACATTATGCAACATAAAACATTAAATTAAATTATTTGCTATATGTCAGCTAGCACACGCCAATATACCAACAAAATAATCATCGAAATCTATACTCAAGCGAAAATAAAAAGTAAACAGAACATAAGAGGGTTTATCCTAAAAGTTGGCAACGTCGCAAATAACTGTCCAATATTGACCTGTTTTGATTCTTATAGCAATATTACTGAATAGTACGAGTAATAAGAAATGTGGCTAACTAGCGAACTAGACTATTAATAATGAATTGCATTTATAACATTGAATTTGATGGTGTACCCATTTTAGGTGTAAAAAACGCATTTGGAAACTTTCCAAATAGATTAGATTTTTTACATCTAAAACTAAACATTTGGTGTTATGATATTAATGATTGCATTTCATAATTAATATTTTAGTTCGCTAGTTAGCCACGTTATTTATTTTACACAGTAAATATTGCCAAATTAATCAAAAAAGTGAAATATTTGACATCTATTTGCGACGTTGCCCCCTTTCAGAATAAACGCTCTTAATACCCGAATGAAAGCTTCCAGGCATAAAGGACGTACCCGCTTACATATAGCTATTAAAGCTGTAACTCGAAGTCACAAATGATAAACTAGGACCATCGAAGTAAAAATAAATAATATAAATATACAGTTAATTACTAATAACAATAACAAAACCATGGACAGCAAGACGACCAGTCACCACAAGCAGCACCCGTTCACGAGCATAACGCAAAGATCAGCCATTACCCTCCTCACCATATTTGAGGGAAGGAGGCAACCCGACCCCCGACGCTACCGCAAGCAGTGACATCTAAGGGAGCATGACGAACTTGCTGCCGGTTGCTCAGGCAATAATAAAATGATCAATTTGCGAGGTCGCTAGCTTACTACATATTGCAATACAACTCATTAAAACTGTAATGAGTGGATTATGTCAATAATAAGTGAAAAAAATAAAATAAATTGACTTATACGGTCAATTGAATTGAATTGTCATTGGAGTAGCTTAATTATTCCCAAGCCTTATTGTCGTCTAAGTAATCTTTAACTTTATAGAAACCTTTTGACATAGTTTCTGTTTAATAAATTATTTAAAATTGTTGAAGCTCAGTTCTTTAACATGGCTTCGGAGTTTGTTGTAAAAACGTATACTTTGGCACTTAAATGAATTACAAATTTTTTGGACCCTAGTCCTGGGCACAATAAATAAGTATTTTTGTCTAGTATTTATGCAATGAATGTCGTTGTGTTTAGAATAGAGATTAATATTCTTTTTTACATAAATCAGGTTCTCATATACATATTGAAATGCGAGTCATTATGTTTATTTCCTTAAATTTATCCCTCAGTGAATGCCTACAACTTAGGTTATATATTGCTCGAATGGCTCGTTTCTGCAGCACAAATAAAGCCTGAATGTTGGCTGCATTTTCCCACAATAAAATGCCGTATGACATTAAACTATGGAAATAACTAAAATATACTAATCGAGCTGTCAAACATCAGTCAAATGACGGATTTTATACACCGCGTAGGCTGCAGAGCTTAGCCGCTTCGACAATTTG
Organism: Agrochola macilenta; assembly: GCA_916701695.1. NCBI lineage: Eukaryota > Metazoa > Arthropoda > Insecta > Lepidoptera > Noctuidae > Agrochola > Agrochola macilenta. The sequence goes on along the minus strand of OU753575.1, from coordinate 18,877,216 downwards.
GTTATATGTGGGCCCCACTGAAGCTTTGAATCCAAAGAACATAGTGGTGTCTACAAGATCCAATTCTGTCCCATTTACTAGTACATTGTCTCGCTGATGGTGGCGAGTGTGTTAGATCATTCGGTTCCCTACAAAATGGTTGAGCTGGATGATGCTGATCCATGCGTCATGTTCGTGAACGGGCGCCGACAGTTGTGACTGGTCATCTCTTATCTGCCATGGCTTATTTTTAATCTTATATTTTGAATTGTTTTGATTATTTTTTGTACATTGTTCTCACATATAGAAGCAACAAGAATAATGTACCCAGGATTTTGTAATTTTCTATATTTAAAAGAGTGTCCTTGGAGTTTCTTGCCCGTTCTTCTCCATAAAGATCTACGTTTTGGAATGGGCAACTAGCTTCAACTATCTGACTAACTGACGCGACTATTTGACAATTCAAAAGTGCCTGTAAATGGTTTAATTGAAATAAATGCTTTGAGTTTGAGTTTGAGTTTGATTGGTTTTCACCTGCTTAACGTTAGGTGTCAGAAATCTAATACATTTAGTCTTTTTCTCGTTTAAAAGTAAATTATTAACACTAAACCTTTACATCGCCGGTAACTGTCTGTTGTCACTTAAGCTTAAATATAAGTGACGTGTCATCTGCAAATAACACTATTTCATGACTGTTCTTTATAAGGCAAGGTAGGTCATTAATGTATACGAGAAACAAAAAAGGGCCAATAATTGAGCCCTGCGGAACTCCCATAGTGACAATAGAACCCTGGGAATACATACTCAAATTTTTGAGAACCGCAATTGATTATCATTTGATCAATTACATTTCGTAAGCAGACCATATCGAATCTAGAGGAATTGTTTCACTTCAAATGTGTATCAGTCATCTACGTGACATATTTGTGTGCGCCGCGCTACCGGCGCTTGTCGTGCTCGCGTCTCGTGCAGAGATGATCACTATTAGAAAGTGATCACTAATCTAATGCACATAACATTTATACATACAATGACGTTTTTGTGGACTTCACTCTCAATGGACTCATGGAAAAGCTGCATCTTGTTCATTTGTTAATGAAAGCGATCACATACGTCGATTCATACGATTTTTAAAAGCTGATAAAAAAGGCAGGTAATTAATGAGAAACCGGTTAAACAATACTTTACAACTTTGCGAAATTAAAAACATCTAAATCAAATATTTTATTTCACATAAATCTACATGGGCACTTATGAAACGTCAAAAGTTAGGTGCACGGTTCCAATTGGTCGTTTCCTATGGAGAAGAGTCGCTAAGAAACTCCACGGTTACTATTGAAAAAAAAAGGGTTATTAGGAATGGGAGGACAGTGTAGGCTTGTCAACAAGTAACAGATACTTAACAAAACAGAAAATGCTCTACAAATCTACCTAATCTATTAAGCCTACAACGTTCTCACATAAAAAATATAATTGAAAATAATCTATATAATAAATAAAATAAAAAATCTATTTAAACCAAATGAATGATTACTATTACAACTGTAACAAATCTGAATTAATATCCTGTCCACAAAAACCACTAATAAATTGTTGAAATTAGAATTGTAGGTACTCGTACGTATATACTCGTACAGGGTGGATTGTTCAGATGGGGCAGTAAGGACAGCTACCTTAAACGTTGTAGCTACAGGAAAACGGTCTTAAAAGACTGTCCTTAACTTTTTGAAAGATTTCGATCCGCATTCACAGATTTTGAAAAAAAAAATACAGTCGGCAAGAAAATGGGCAGTTGTCACAAAAACTTTTTTTGATGCCAATCGATCCTGTTTCTTATAAAGATCAAAAAACTCTTTTGGACCAATTGAGGTATGGGGGGAACCGATCACTTTTCCGAATTGTTTTTGTTCGAATTTAATTTTACCGAAAACTATTGACCGACGTCTTTTTTGCTATATGCATTAATTGACATATTTTTAGATCATCGAAGTGTCATAGGTATTATTTTACCGAACTATATTTCGCCGATTTACAAAATAACTTTTTGCTATTGGCCGAAGCCTCTTTTGAACTTTTTTCATTTGCTTAATGATTTATTTACCATATTTTCACCACACCGAAACAATATTTTTCAATATTAAATAAAAATAGTGTCATAAAAAGTCAATAATATGTTGTGCTACAAAATTTAGTGACAAAAACGAATCGCTGAAAAACCGACTCCACGTAGTCTTGTCTGCCCTACCTCTAGAGTGTAATTTAAGCCCGCGTAGGCGCGGAGGGGTGGGGTGGCCCGTGAGCTGAGCAGCAGGTGGCTTAAAGGCCCGTCGCCGCGGCTGAGGCTGGCTGGCTAAGCCGGCCAGCAAACCGAAGCTGCGGTGGTGAGCGTTAAAAGCATCTGCAACGATAAGCTCGCGTGGGGCCGCCCAAACCCCGCAGCGCCAGAGCCGTGACAGGAACAACGCTTGCTGCATGTTGCACGCCTGCGTGCATGTTGTATGCTTGTTTGTACGCTGCATGATTGCTTGCATGCTGGATTCCTGCTGGCATGCTGCATGCCTGCTTGCACGCTGCATGCCTGTTTGCATGCTGTATGCCTGCTTGCATGCTGCATGCTTGAAGCAAGCATCCTTCCTTCACTTCCATCCATACCTCGTGGTATAATAACTGTTCGGAAACATAATACTTCGAACAAATGTTATTTCGGCTAAGTGTAACTTCGGTAAAAAGATTTTCAACCAAATGAAACGTCGGAGTAACGAAAAATATCAAATTGATAATAGGTCAACTGATACAGTGGCATACGTGACTTCGATGAAGTAATAAAAACGAAACGCTAATAGTTGAAAAGTTTTAGGTGAAATGAAATTCGGTCAAATATTTTTCGAACTTATGATAGGTAACCAGGTATGAGTACTAGAAAAGTCAGAAATCGCAAAAAAAAATCCCATTCATTTCGTAGGAAATGTGACTCCAACTTACTGTTTTACGATGATAGACTGGCCGAAACTAAACTAAAACAAATTGAACTTCAAATTTCGAACAAAATTTAGAACCTTTGTTGCTTTTGAAAAAAAACTTCTTACATGGGTAGTTTTTTTTTGTTGCAATTTCCTTCGCAATTTCTGTCTTTTTTAGAGGACAGTCTTTTTTAACGTTTTCCAAACAAGTCTGAAAGTTATAAATAATTTGAGGTAATTTTTAGACATCCGTACCTCAAAAGGAAAATACGGAACCCTTTTAGGATCACATCGTTGTCCGTCCGTCATTCTTTCACGACCCTCAGGAACGCGTGGAGGTATCAAGTTGAAATAACATCAAATACGAACATATAACCCTTGAAGTTTAAAAAAATCAAGCTTCTGATTTCAACGCAATAAAAAATACGGCCATTTATACGACATAATTATTTTGATACTCGCAAATAAATCAAAATCTACAGGGTACTTCCCGTTAACTTAGAATGATGAAATTAGGCAAGAAGCAAGGTCTCATAACACAATGTGACATTACCTGAAATACCCTAGGTTGATAAAATTTTCGTTTTTCCTAATTGTGTTAATATTAGTGTTTGGATCGGTTCCCCGTAGGGGGAAGAACTGTGCCCCTCCTTTCCGCACAGTTCTGTAGGGCTCGTCCCAGACTGGTCACCCTCCCACCGATATAAGAAAGAGAAGCATTCCCATAAACTAAACTACCTTGTTCCGTCTCGGAAGATTAGGAAACAAGGATTGGACAATGAAGTTAATATTGGGAATTCACAGTTAGTAAACACAAGTATTATAATATGAAGCTAAGAAGACAAGAGGGTATGCAAAAGTATATAATATAATATTATGTTTTAGTATTATAAATGTTGGAACGCTAACGTCTCCTCCTCTCGCAGTTGAGCACCAATATCTGCAATACAGACTTGGTAAGGTAGAAGGGGTAAAGGGATCGTTACGCTTGTACTTTAAATACGATTACGTACTACTACGTTAATTTGTCTGTTTACAATATACCCACTTCAGTGAGATCGGGAACCGTATAACAACGTTTGCCTCATTGTACGTGTCCTGCTAGACCTAACGCATAGAACCTCTGAGGAACTAATACGATTCTAACGAAACACGCTCCTTAAGCACTAAATAAATGTTTTACTCAATCCTAAGACAGAGTACTGCGAAGTCCAACTGTCATTGAGGAAAACAAGTTTAATATTGAATAGTTCTAATCGCGTACTAATATGAAAGACCCTTACGACAGCCTAGCCCATTTTTACAAAGTTAACACGAAACTAGCACAAGCGCACCATAGACTCAGTCTCTAGCAGAATACATTACGATCGTACCTGGTGAACACCGAAGTGGTAGCTCGTCACTTCATATTTCCTTAATCTGTCCCATTTAGAGGATGCTTACAATGTAATCGGCAGCCGTGTGGATCGTCCTTATCGACAACGGGGCGTTTCGATCTAGGCATCCAAATGACGTGTCTCGCTAATATAATTTGTGAGAGGCCCGAAAGCCGGTTGTAGAGGTTTAACGAGACACGATTTCTAGCGTTCCTTAGAACGAACTATCGATTCAGTATGAGATACTTAGTGAAGCCTAACCCAATTCCCTGGAAATATGTGTCAACACGCCTCACGCAAGGTATTCTGTGGCAAAACCTTTTCGGAAACAGAAATCGTCACTAACGTTTGGTTGTTTTGTAATGCAATTACAGATTGGCCTTATAGCCTAGATCAATTCCAAATGACCTGAGAGTATTTATGGCTCTGCCTTCCAAATGTCGTGCGTCATCTCCAAGTCAACAGTCGGAGCATTACTGCCCAGTCAAGTATGGTGGAAGGCCTTCGCCATTTCCCTATAGCCAACTGCTAGTGACAATAATCTGCCAAGGTACAAGGATCTGCAAGGATTAGGATATGGACACGTAATACACGAGAATGTAACATTAGTTATAAAACACGATACTAAATAAGTGTTGAGTTACAAGAACTTATGATACGTGAATTATATTACCAGCCTAGGATAATTATTATAATGAAATACTCACTCAGTCGCACTCACAAGCACACACTCACCCAAACGCACATCAAACACGCGCACATACTCGTACTTCGTTAAATACTACATTAATCTAGTCTGGGCGTCAACCCAACTATATTTAACTTAATAAATAATACTCGCTATCTTGCGACAGCCCACTTGGACAATCATGGCCTCTGGTATTCAACAAGTCTGCTAATATCACTCGCTTAATATTACGTCCACACCCTACCGTGGTCTAAAACCAACCTCCCCACTTCACCCGCTTGGACTCTCGCGTCCGTAGTCTTTCGTGATCTCGCACCAACCCCCGGACTTCCTTCCTCAGTCCCCTAAATTCCTAAAAAATACCACGTTGACGGTTTGGTTGTTTCGCAGAATTGGTTTATGACTCTTTTTGTGCACAACTTCTTAATTGTTTTAAAAGGGTCGGTATGAATTGCCTTACTAGATCTTTACCAGATGTTCGCTGCATTCTCAGGGATGGTGAATCTTTTGAGACCGTCGACGAGTTATTATTTATATACATTTTATTATAAACCATACAAATATTTTAGCACAGAACATATTAAGTTTCGGTCGGCCCGGGTACGTTAACAGTACGAGAGCGGTTAAAGCATTCTAGCTAGGTGCTAGCTAGAATAATAAAATAATTAATCCAATAATATAACTGCAGTTATTGGATAATTGATAGTTACATCGATGGAAGCATCGGCTTTGCATGACTTTTGAAAGTTTGGTTAGATCCATCTTCATAACTTGTTGTTTAAAGTTTCAAGCATGAAAATCGAGAGCTGGAAGTTTACATAGAAAGAACCGCATGTTGACACCCCTGCTCTCATAATATTTGTACAAAGTGGCCACGGATTGCTACCCATAAAATATAAATGGAATGGGTTTGTAAGAGGTTCAATATTGTTTTAACATTCTAAAGAAATAGGATATTTTGTTATTAATTAGGGTAACGTGTCGAGCTGTCAACCCATAAAATTGAGATTTAATGTGTTCTTAAGAACCTCGAATCGGCCCTTAAGTGACGGTTTTAAAATAAATATAATAATATATTGTTATTAAGTTAGAGTAAATGGCACACAGTCACAACAAGTAAAGGGAAAAGTCCGAAAACCGATAATTTGTAGTTTTACCACACAAAAAAAAATCTTTTACAAACTTACACTTGCAGAGAATTGACCGTAAAGTATATCGATGTATGGGATAGCGATGTACATGTTTTTCAACTACAATGTTTGTTTGTTTTTGAGATAAATTCATCCCAACTACGGAACCCTTCATTGTGCATGGTCCGACACGCACTTGCCTGGTTTTTTTCTCAGAACGTCGGACATCACAAGCAACAAACTATCTTGTTCTTATAGTAAATAAAATTATAACGCGTATTCGTTCGAAGTTTAAATGTTTTGTTTCTGTTTGGCTAGTCTGTCTATCATAATAAAGTATGTTGGAGTTTTTTCTTACAAAATGTATGGGAAAAGTTTTTTTTTCGATTTATGCCTTTTCTAGTACTCAAACCTCAGTTGTTCTACTAGAGTTTTTTGATCCTTATAAGAAACAGGATCGATTGGCATCAAAAAATGTTTTTGTGAAAACTGCCCATTTTCTTGCTGACTGTAAATTTTTTTCAAAATCTGTGCATGCAGATCAAAATTTCTCAAAAAGTTAAGGACAGTCTCCTAAGACCGTTTTCTTCTAGCGACAACGGTAGCTGACCTTACTGCCCCATCTCAAAAATCCACCCTGTATAATGTCAAATAATGAAAAAAGAAAGTTAAAAAATACCGCCCTAGTGCGTATCGGACCACACACAATGAAGGGTTCCGTAGTTGGGATGAATTTATCCCAAAACAAACTTTACATTGGAGTTGAAAAACATGTTCTCTTTTATATCGATATACGCCACGGTGAATTTTCTAACTGCAAATACAAGACAGTCAAAGCAAAAAAAAAAAAAAAAAATGTGGTTAAACTACAAATGAATGATCTTCGGATTTTTTCCTTACTTGTGAAAAAGGGTCTTGACAGACAGACAGACGGACGGACAAAGAAGTGATCCAATAAGGGTTCGGAACCCTAAAAACGAGCGAGCCTACAGTAATAGCATAATTATGATGTGTAACATCTCACCTTGGTAGTATGCAACATTAACATTAAATCCTGAAAAAAATAATGCTTCAGGTATTATTTGAAATGATCGTAACGAAGAATAATTATTTTTAATGAACATTGTATTTTATTTTATTAACACTAGGAGTAATGAATCTGCCTAACATTTTTCCAATTATTTGGGGTCAGCTTCCAGTCTAGCCGGATGAAACTGAATACCAGTATTTTACCTGGAGCGACTGCCTATCTGACCTCAACAACCCAGTAACTGAGTAAGACTGATACCCCTTGGTATGACTGGTTGTCAGACTGGATTCTGGCGACCCGTGCGGCTGTTATTACTTAGCCACGAGCTCCTACTTTTTATTGAAGACAGTTATTTTTTATCAATTTGGGGGAGAGCTGAGACAATGTTCTAATTAATCTAAAGAGTATCACAATTTCATGTCTAAGGGATATGAGGGACGAGGGACATGTTTTTCATTTCACATTGATCTGTTACCTTATATTCATTTGTGAGTTCTTATTTATACCTAGTTAGACGAAAAATTATACATATATTGTTATAATGTATTTTTATGAGTAAGTTTTTAACGGCATTCTTGAGTATGTATGGCTGCAGTAAGATGTAATCCAGTGCATGTTCGCATTATAAACTGGTCGCTAATCACAGTAATTTTGTGTCATCAGTTCGTCGCACGTTGCGTCCTCTTTCAGTTTTTATCTGAGCATCTGTTGTTTACATAATATCCTTCTTTGAGTAATTTTCAGTTCAGTATTGCTAACGTGTGCACATTGCTCGCAGGCGGCGCCAATGCCCAGGTGCGGTATTTCGGCAAGGAGTTGGGCCCCCTAGCCCCGCTGCAACACGGCGTGCGCGGCCGCGTGTTCGCGGTGGACTCGCGCACACTCTACCTGCAGGACTTCCACTACGACGGAGAGGGACCTGGTCAGTACCACACACACTCACTTACCTACACCACTAAAAATAAAATAATTTTAATTCTAAACGATTGCTATTTTAAGTTAGTAGGTACTAAATTAGGTTGATCTTGCAATAATTATTTTATGTGTTTATTTTAAATTATTTATTTTTTCGTTTATCGATGCTGAACCTACCCCTAAGCTATGGCACGCATTTTCTTTAACACCCTGTATAATCCTATCCTAGTATAAGTTTATGTTAAGGACCAAGTAATAAATAAGGGCATTATTCATAATGCCTGCGCATTATGAATAATGGCAAGCTACTTAGGGCGAAATAATTAATTATAATTTGAACTTCCTTATTTATCACATTGTTTCCTCGTCATTATAAATATTGCCGTGTGGGCTTTTAATGGCAATCTGATAATACCTATACAGGTATTTTAAGTTTTCTTCTATATTATGAGTCTGATTATTTAATACTGTTTATGGTATAGTTCTTTTTATTAAATTTAAAGATTATACGAGTACTTCTGTGAGTCATCTATATATATAAAAGAAAGTCGTGTTAGTTACACTATTTATAACTCAAGAACGGCTGAACCGATTTAGCTGAAAATTAGTGGAAAGGTAGCTTAAAACCAGGAGTCTAACATAGGATACTTTTTATCCCGGAAAACACCCGCTAAAGGGGTGAAAATGGGGAAATTACAAACTGATGACTGGATTTGGATGAAAATTTTCAAATAGACAGGTGAGATACTGAGATAAAGGATAGGATACTTTTTATTATCAGGGGGATGAAAAGGGGTGGGATAGGGATAAAAAATGACGAGTATCGATGGTATCATTTCCGAAGTTTTTGGGTCGTTTATTTTAAAAATGATATCTATTTTTAAATCCGAAATGTTAGAAGTAAAATATTATCATCCCTTAATGGGGCGGAAAAGGGTCGAAATGTCTAAAAATCAACATTGATGTCGTTTTCATGGTTTTTCCCATACATTGTCTAAGTTCTCAAAAAACTAAATAAATGAATAGGTATATGTTTCGTGCTTTCTAAAAAATTACCAGGGGCATGAAAAAGGGGTGTGCTAGGGATAAAAATGTAAAAAATTGATATGGGTATCATTTTCGAGGAATTTTGGGTCGTTGATTTCGAAAATGACATCTATTTTAAAGAGGGTTGAAAAATGGATGTGATACGGGTAATAAATGTGAATAATTAATATGGGTATCATTTTAGAAGTTTTTGGGGTCGTTTACGAGTATTTTAAATATCTATATCTATTTATTTATTTAAAAGAAAGTGGACCGATTTGGCTGAAAATTGGTGGAGTGGTTGTTTAGAACCAGGAGCCTAACAAAGGATACTTTTTATCCCGTTCGACCGCGTTCCCGTGTGACGTGACATAAAACGTAAATAAAACGTAGTATTGCAAAAACGCATCTAACATGGACTAACAAAACGTAAATTACAGCTAAACGGTATGGTTGAAAATTTGATAATCATTTATTTTGTCAAAAATTACAGCTAAACGTCTATGGTTAAGTATGGTTATTTTATAATTATTTATTTTGTCAGAAATCAACAATCAGTAATATAGGAAACTTTCTATTCCGTTCGACGGTACTTGTTGATAGGCCTACACTGTCCTCTCATACCTTTTAAAACTGTAAAACCATTTACTTTTTAAAGAGTAACCGTAAGTAAGTGGAGTTTCTTGCCGGCTCTTCTCCAAACGACCAATTGGAACCGTGCACCTAGCTTCTGACGTTTTATAAGTGCCCTTGTAGGTTTATGTGAAATAAAATATTTTGATTTTTTGATTGACCACGTTCCCGTGTAGGGTAGGTAGGGTAGGTAGGATAGGTAGGATAGGTAGAGTAGGTAGGGTAGGTAGGGTAGGTAGGGTAGGTAGGGTAGTTAGGGTAAGTAGGGTAGGTAGGGTAGGTAGGGTAGGTAGGGTAGGTAGTGGTAGGTAGAGGTAGGTAGGGTTGGTAGGGTTTTTTGTATTTGATTGATTGCGGAACAAAGTTCGCCGGGTCAGCTAGTTTATTTATAAAAAGAAAAGAGGTTTTATATATTTTTGTGTTTTTTTTTAAGTTTAATTTAACATTTAATTATGGTAAAATCATTATAGGTCAGCAGAGTGTCTATAAATAAAATATCTTTAATTCAGACCTTAATTAGTCCATAAGTTGTGAGTGGTTAGTGACAGATTGTGCTTATAAGCTATGTTAGTGTTGTTAGTACACTAACAACAATACAAAATATTCGAGCTAATTATTAAATAATCAATAAAAATATATAATTTAATACAAAAATAAATAAATAGATTGACCTAAAATTATAATCAAAGAATAAATAAATGAGTAATAAAATAAATAAATATAATAACTAATACTGTTTAAAATAAATAAATAGTATTTTTTATTTTTTATTTAGTAATAAGCTTCCTCTCTCCTACATACTTATTTAAAGTTATTCTGTGCCCGACAGGGTCCATAATTGTTTCATTTTATTTATTCCTACCACCTGTATGTGTACATTATGGATTGCAATAAAGTTAAATTGAATTGAAATTGAATGAATACTATCAAAGCTGTGTTAAAATGAATTACCGAAAAGAAAACCAAACTTCCGAAAAAATACTAAGTTTACGAAAACATATGTTCTGCTAAAATAATAATTTTCTTAAGCTCTATAGAAACCAGCTTAATTTCTACAATTGGATAAAGAATAACTTTTTAACTCACAATTTTAATGAAAATAACTACCTACCGGTAGGTGCGTTCGGGTGCAAAGGTGAATAATTTAAAAGCAAAAAATCCTTTAAAAAAAAAAGCTTTTATTTAAATGCTCTAAAAAGAAGAAAATAAAAATTTATTTTATAATTTTAACTATCATCTATATACTGGATGGTTCGCCATATTGGATAATTATTATTGAAGCCTTATCATAACGACCCGGACCAAGCGTATGCTTCATTATTTAACCTCATCAATTGTGAGTTTAGGAAGGTTTTCACCGCAAAAACATTGCCTGTTTTTGTCCGCGTTATATTTAGTGATTGGGCAACACCAGGTATTTACAAAAGTAGGCAGAGGTTATTTGAATTGTATCATGAAAAAACATATAACCATGATGAAACTTTTAAAGAATTTGTTAAGAAATATTCTAAAACTCTTAAAAGAGCTTGTTCCTCCGCAAAAGCCATACACATTAAAAATAAAATAAAATCTTCTGTAAATAAAATTAAAACAACTTGGAATATTATTAATTCAGAAACGGAAAGAACGACAGTACGGAATCGTGACTTCCATCTAAAAATCAATAATGTAGATATTAAGGCAGACGTGGAGGTGGCAACTGAGTTTGAAAATTTCTTCACTAATATTCCCATTTTAACAACCAATACTCTGTCATTGTCGTCCTCCACTTCTGTTTACTCAATACTTAAAGAATGTGTACCAGAATGTGACAAACTTTTTGAATTTACAATTATTACTGCTAAAGACATTATAGAATCTTTTAATTAACATGATGTAAAAAAAACTGCTGACCTTTGGGGATTATCAGTACATACCATGTCTTCAATAATTGATGTTATTTCACCCTTTTAGCAATCGTTTTTAACTCTTGTATTGCATCTGGTGTATTTCCTGATTTGATGAAACTTAGCAAAGTGATTCCACTGTTCAAATCTGGCAGCACAACTGATCCCACAAATTTTCGGCCTATTTCGATATTACCTACATTGAGTAAAATCTTTGAAAAAATAATTTTAAAACAAATGTTAGGACATTTCAATGCACATAATTTACTTCATTTGAAACAGTTTGGTTTTACAAAGGGTTATTCAACTACAGACGCGGGCGTGGAATTACTGAAGAGCATATTCGAGGCCTGGGAGAATTCGCAAGATGCTGTTGGTATTTTCTGCGACTTGTCCAAGGCCTTCGATTGCGTACATCATGATACTCTTATCAGAAAACTGTACCATTATGGCATGAGGGACAAGGCTCTTGACCTTCTGACTTCTTATCTGAATAACAGAATTCAGAGGGTCAATGTTAATGGCAAGAGATCTGCAGGATCTGCGGTCACCATAGGCGTTCCGCAGGGTTCAATTCTAGGTCCTTTCTTATTTCTAATTTACATAAATGACTTACCTTACTACATAAGGGATAATCACAAGATCGTATTATTCGCAGATGACACTTCCCTCATTTTTAAAATCAAACGTCAGTTAGTCAACTTTGAACAAGTCAACGATGCACTCTCTAAAGTTGTGCATTGGTTTAATGTAAATAATCTTCTCCTGAACGAAAAAAAGACTAAACTCATTAAATTTTCAACGCCAAATGTCAGGCAGCTCACTACCAATGTTCAAGTTAATGGAATAGAGTTGGATCCTGTTGAGTCAACAGTTTTTCTTGGAATAACTATTGACGGTAAATTACAATGGGGCCCACACATAGAAAAATTGTCAGGAAGACTTAGATCGGCCGCCTATGCTGTTAAAAAAATTAGACAGATAACTGACGTAGATACAGCCAGAATTGTTTATTTTAGTTACTTTCATAGTCTTATGTCATATGGAATTCTTCTTTGGGGAACCGGTGCGGACATTAATACTATCTTTGTTCTACAGAAAAGGGCTGTTCGAGCAATTTACAACCTAGGTCCAAGAGATTCCCTTCGAGAGAAATTCAGAGAAATAAATATTCTGACTGTAGCCTCACAATATATTTTTGAAAACCTATGGTATGTACACAAAAATATATCAAATTTTAAGAAAATGTCCGATATTCATAGTTTAAATACCAGGAATAAACACAACCTTGCTGTACATTGCACACGTCTCCACAGAGTAAGCAACTCGTTCATGGGTCAATGTATACGCTTTTACAAAAAACTTACCCATTAAACGATTTAAAAGCTGTATTAAAACCAAACTTTGTAAAAAGGGTACTATAAAATTTCAGATTATTTAGAAGATAAATAAGCTTGGGATTGAGTTGCTCGTTATGCTAAGCCTTGTGAAAACCATAAAACATGACATTTTAATTATTCATCACAATAAACCAGTTTTTGTACACATTGACATTGTTGAAAATTATATAAAAAATGACACGATTACTTTGTAAAGTATTATATTATTTTAATTATTGTGAATGTGAGGAGTATGTGGATATTTTTTTTTTTCCCTTTTCATTTCCTTTTTCTTTCTCAGTTTTAATGATGGTCTGGCAGTTTGAGTAGTTTATGCGGCCTACCCAAATATCCTTTCCTTGGTATTGTTCGTCGAGTTGAGCTTCTTAAGTTCTGAGTTGAGCTCCACGATTACTGACAAATGCTTGCACTGACTGGACAGGTCCACTCAAATCTGTGTGGTTCTTTCCTCAAAAGACCATTTCAGACACTAATCTACATGGTCCTCACATGGCTTGACCAAGATTATGTCTGGACTTTAAAAGAGACTGCGACCTCTGAGTTTGTTTCGGCCTTTCTTCTCAGAGTAGTCAGATAGGAAACACCGACCTCACCTAGCTTATTTTTAATATTTTTTTATATGACGTGTAAATGTGATTCCGATATCCTATTTACAGAATAAACAATTTCATTTCATTTCATTACAAACTGCCCGGGCATTTTTTACAGTGTCCTAATAATCACTTGGTCCTTACCATATATATAATATAATCCTACTTAATTTATTATATGTATTTAAGTTTATTATACACCGTGACGTTTTTGTCGTCTTACAAAGGGCCTTTCAATGTACCAGACATAAAATACCTCTAGGAGCAATTAAAAATTGTTACAATATAATTATATATATTTTTTTAATTAATTTTTTGTAGTCATTGGATACATGAAGTGGGCTGCTTTTGTAAGACGACTAAAATGTCACGGTATATTATATCCTGCTAATATTATAAATGTGAAAGTTTGTATGTTTGTTACTCAATCACGTAAAAACGGCTGAACGGATTTGGATGTTGTTTGGCACACATATAGTTTATAACCTGGATTAAGACATAAGATACTTTTTATCCCGGTAGTTTGTTCCCGTTGGATAATTACCAACTTCCACGCGGGCGAAGCCGCGGGTGGAACCTAGTTTATGAATATTCTATTATATCGAAAGCCCTATTTAATTTCATTCTTATTTCAATTTTAATTGGGGACGACTTTACTTCGATTCAATTTTGTACTGTCGAAACCTTACTAGATGCAAAAAAAAAAAAAATACGATATAAATACAATATCTCCAAAGTTCAATATTGAAGGTAATTGCGTAAATATAATGCAGTGTACAGCTTGGAGGAATCCGGCGCTATGAGCCTTCGGTAATAACATCAGCTGAGATCAGGCGCACTAACAATATGTAGGAATATTGAAATTGCATTATGTGTGCGTAAAAGAAGGAACAATACCAGCTGTTTTCGGTCTGTTTCATCTGGTATTGTTTGTGGCTAGATGTAGTGTGGTACATAATACAAGGAAACGTTCCTACTGCCTGGATACGATATACGCCACCCATAGCGACGCTACGTTTCTGTGTTGATAAAACCAGCTTAAAAGCACCATCTTTTCACCCGTTCATTGTTGAATAGAGGCCTCCTCACAAGCCGCAACAATAAATGATATTGAGGAAGATCTGACGGTATCAACATGTAAACGGAGCATTGCTTCCTTGCGGAGGGCTATGTAGAATAAAGGCCGCCTCCCAAACCGCAACAATAAATGATTTTGAGGAAGCTCTGACGGTATCACCATGTGGACGGAGCGTTGCTTCCTTGTGGGGGGCTATGAGCGCTCTAAATCCTATTCATACGCCAGGCTGCCACGAAGTACAGTAATGGTTTTGATTTAGCAGATTGGCACAGTACGTAGATCAATTTAAGCTGCTGTTTCCTTGACTGTACATATGTCCTAGCGGGTTCAGGCCGCTAATCAGCTTACGATCACGACTGACTGGTTTAACTCTCTGTTGATAGATAGGTGTAACACTGTACCTAAATTGACAGCCATTTTAATTCTGGCTAAATATAAACAAGGAATGTTTGCCGATTGTGATCAGTCAATGTAATGTGCGGCTTGCGACAACAATAAGCAATGGGCAAACAATTAGAACTATTAATTGGTACAAGTACTTGCTTACAGATTGTGATCACGTGTCTAGAAGGGCCCAGTACTTCAAGTACCTATAAAGGTCATTATATTATAAGTGTAGTCCGCTTAGATAACAACGACTAGCAATCTAGCAATCAATCTAGCAATCAATCTTGCAATGAATCTAGCAATGAATCTAGAAATCAATCTAGCAATCAAGCAGAACTTTACTACATCCTATTCATCCTTGCTTCGATAGCTTCGTTGGTTGAGTGGTCGCAAGAGTGAATGTTTAGGGTGTGTGTCCTGGATTCAATTAGCAGGTTAGGCAAAAAGTTATTTGGTTATTACAAAAGGAATTTATAGGTTTATAGCAATAGGCTTGTTGTATTACATGGGACTTAAATAAAACTGTCAAAATGTGTGTGTACTAAGTATATATCTTTGCCTAACCCTACGGGGGTAATACAGAGGTGATGTTATGTAATGTTAACTATGTAAATAGTATCACAGTGGGTGGTTTAGTAAACACACTTGCGTTGACCTATAGTATGGAGCCGAATGTTATTACAAGAAATCTGGTCACTATGCGCTGTCCATTCGTTTCTTACGCATAACAGAAACCTCAACATATTAGTAACATACTAATGTAACTTAGTTCAGTTGAACACTTGATGGTGATTTTAAACTACTGCTTGTCAAGTTGTCTGAAGCTCAGCCAGTAAAAGTACAGGCCTATCGTGAAAGTGTGTCACTCACTCCTCGCGCAGTACATCAATACACAACACCGGTAAGTTATTGATAAGTTGCGTCTGGCAGGCGTATCAACCACACGAACAAGAAAGAATCAGCTGACTACTTACCTCACAGTTGACGCATGTACGATACCTAAAGTGTAACGTGTGATAAAATCAGTAATTAATTATGATATTAAGGGTGGGCAGAGTCAAGGTAATAACAGGTAATGTTACAACCCGAACACAGGAGTACAATAATTGTGCATATACGAAAAATGTTAACAAAAAACATAGCGACTATTATTTTTGTCTGAAAGTTATAAAGTTCGACCAATTTTATTCTGAAACAAAGGTGATAAATAAGGCAAAGTTAGGCGGGCGGCATACGAGAGCGTCATAGACGTGGCACGCGAGGAGCGTGGGCGTGCCTTGCAGTGTCGTGTGCAGGATTCCTAGCGCGATATATAGAGTGGGCGTACTCTGGAGACAACTCGCAGACAGCAGAAGTCCACCTCACTCACTACCAATAAAATAAAAATTTCCCGCAAGCAGATACAGGAATAAAGGGAGTTATGTTGTTGCCGGTAAACCGTTTGCAATCTGAGATAAACATATAAATTGATTGCATTTCAAGGAAGGTGATAGTTGTGGGAAATGTGTTGAAAGCGGGAAGAACAGGACTGTTGTGGCGGTGCTTCGTGAAGGCATATGTCCAGCAGGCGGCGTTTTGTGGCCGCAGATGATGGTGACAAGGAGTGGGTCACACACAGACACAAGCGCTAGAGTTACCCTTCTGCATCTCTCTGTGTGGCACACCTAGTTGCAGCACAAAGCGTGGAACGTGACGTAATTAATGCCAATTTAACGCGTCCCCTCCCCGGGTCCGTCATACCTTTACATACGAACTGTGCGCGCCAGCCGGGGCGGGGATTCCTCCCGCGGGAGATATGCTTTGGCCCTGTGTTGGGTGGTCCTGCTTTGCATACCGGAGCCTCACAGCGTGACGTCACAGAGGCAGCGGTAGCACGCCGCTTTGTTGCAAGTATTGCATTAAGTATGTCTTGGAAGTGACTTTGTTCCTTTATAGCTTAATTCTTCCCAACCCAGGCAGAAGTCCGAGCATTATTTTAATAGGATACACAAATCCATCCGGTTCAATTGGCTGAGGGTTCTCTTAAATTGTGTCCAGCTCATGCGTGTCCAATTTGCTTAACAATCAGTTTCCCTCACTGTGCATAGCACTCCAAAGCCCGGACAAACAGACTTTCATTTTGTCGATCAACTATTTGAAATCGACAAGCGCGCTTTTTTGGTAAGCCAACCCGACGCCACTAAAGTCACTCAAAGTCACGTTTTATAAAAGAAAATATTAGGCGTTGCCATTATGCCAGCAACGCCTAATATTTTCTTTTATAAAACGTTTAAACGTTTTTTTTTTTTTTTTGTTTTTTTTTTTTTGTTTTTTTTTTGTTTTTTTTTTAGCTTGTCCCTGAAGTGAACTGTGAGCGAAGTAAGTAATGTAGCGTGATGCTAATAGCCGGCTGATGAATAAACATAGAGTGCCCGTGCGGACACGACTCCCTGGCTGGACGGATTTGTATTATACTACACACAAATATATAAATTCACGCTTGTTGTCTCAACGACAGCATTGTATAATACCCACATTTTGCTAGTTATGTATACCTCTCATGTAACGAACGAAAGACAGAACCTATCACAAAAGCCGCATCAATCCAACTACACTCGCGGCTGCTATTTATATCTAAGTAACAATTAATTTCTGGTTTCCTTTTCAACATTTTCTTCAATAAAGTTCTAGAATTATATGGATTGCATTCCATAATAAACTTAAGTTAATTGCATCAATTTCAAATGCAAATTCAGTCATTAATTATGAATTCAATTTATGATATTATTTGTGATTCGTGATATATCTATACTAGCTTTTGCCCGCGACTTCGTCCGCGTAGAAGTCGAAAATGGTTCTAACAGGATTTTTATTGGTTTTTTACGTTATTAATTTTATTATAACATATAAATTATTATGTTAAAATGTTTGAATAATTATAAAATATAACAATCTTTATTATAGTGAGTGTAGGGATATAAAGATTAAATAAACCTGAAAAAAAAGAAGTTATATTTTATGAACACGATCCTTTGATCTGGCGAAAGTTACACGGGTGTATTATCTTTTTACAACGAAATCGAAATACTACACCTACCGCAGTATTTCTTTGTAAACAATATTTTTTGTTTTTCTTTCGGGTGCTGGAATCACCAGGATACTCTGGGCGCTTACTCTGGAGCATGCCACATACCACAGTATCACTGGCCGTGGGAGAAGCAGCTTTCCCTCAAGTCTACTCCCGCTACCTTAAGAGTTTGACCTTGAGCTTTGTTTATAGTCATTGCGAAGCATACTTTGATGGGAAACTGCACTATCTTGAATTCGAAGGGGTAATTTGACGGTGTTAGGGGAATCCTAGGAATAAATACAGACCTCTGTAAAGCTTAGAAACCTTCAAATGCGGTACTAATATGTATAGTACGGTGACTTTCGATACATTCGAATTTTAAAGAGTATTTGCATTGCAAGCACCAAGCCTATATGTGAGTTCAACCTTTTTTAAATAAAATCGGATTGACTTTTCAAACATGTTAATTTAAATCAAAAGCACTAAGGAGTATTGATATCAACTTCGAAGCAAATCACTCCCAAAATAACTTTCTACCCCTATTTAACCCCGTTAGGGGATGAATTTCAATAAAATACAAAACAGGTCTTCCATTAATTCTGTTAAAAAATGTTTATGCAAAATTTGAAGTAGATTGTACCAAGGAATCACGTTGTCCCATACAAACTTTGCCCGCCTATTCCACCCCCTTAGGGGTAGAATTTCGAAAAACCATTTCTTATCGGATGCCTACGTCATACAAAGAACACACCCTCCAACTTTCAAGTCTCTACGATCAGCGGTTTAGGCTGTGCGTTGATCCGTCAGTCAGTCATTCTGGAAAAAGCATTTTATATGTATAGATAGATTATAAAACTATGCTTGGTTCCCACTGACATACTAACTTCAAACGTTGTCTTCTATGTGTAGAGAGCTGAAAAGTGTTAGTGTAACGTCATATAACATACGGCAGGCTGTACAGTATAATTAGTCGGCGTTTGAGCCTACTGATACCGCTAGACTAGCGATACCGGTTGATGCCGTCCGATACCGTCTGAAACGGACAACGATTAGCCCTTGCCTGCCCAATTACTGACCGGACACACTGGCTCACTTATATCACACTCACAACCGTGCTGAATTTTATTTTATTTCAACACTACATGGTTCAAATTGTTAGTGGTGGTAGTGTTAAATTATTATATTTGATAAAATGTGTTCTACAGCTTTGAGCCTTGAATGCAATGTGCTTATTTGTGGAATGACCCCAGAATATAATACCATACTTTATCAAGGATCCCACGTAGCCATGGTATGCTGCAAGTACAGCAGAAGTGTCTACCGTTTTTGCCAGCATATGTAGGGCATTGATTGCTTATTTAATTTTTGATTTAATGTATCTTCCGTCCGTCATTCATTCCATTCATCATTCCATCTTTATGTGTCTTCCAATTCAAATTATAATCAATTGTCATGCCTAATTAAGAGGGTTTATCATGCCTAATAATTTACCTGTTTTGAATCTTATAGCAATATTACTGAATATAAATAAGAAATGTGGTTATCTAGCGAACTAGAATATTAATAATGAATTGCAATTATAACATTTAATTTGATGTTGTACCCATTTTAGGTGTAAAAAACGCATTTGGAAAGATTCCAAATAGTTTTTTTACATCTAAAACTTAATATTCGGTGTTACGATATTAATTATTGCATTTCATAATCAATATTCTAATTCGCTAGTTAGCCACATTTTTTATTTTCACACAGTAATATTGCCAAATTAATCAAAACAGTGAAATATTTGACATCTTTTTGCGACGTTGCCGACCTTCAGAATAAACGCTCTTAAACGTGTACTTTCTGCGGTGTTCTCCGTCTATGAGTTCAGTATGTTCAATACGGCAATTTTTGACTATCGCGTATTTTATTTAGAGTTTGAGTGCGGTCACCGTGTATACAATAGTCAATATTATTCTTGCGAGTTAATTAACGTGCTTTCCGAACACTACTGGAAATGAAACAAAATATAATCATGAGATGACTTTATTTAATAATAAATCATAGTTTGGGATAAACCATAGATATAAGAAAGAAGTTATTTATATCTCTATGGGATAAACTCAGTTTTTTTTTTCTTCTCTTTTTGTTTGACATTTTCACACTACCATCGTGTGTCAGTTGCATTACCATGGTGTGACAGTTGGCTTACAAATACGTCATAATCGGCTGACAAATGCGCTAGTTGCGACTTTCATGATTATGGCTAAACCTTAAACCTTAAGCGGCGTCCCCACAAGGGCCGCGCGGCCCTAGTGGGGACGCGGCTTTAATCATGAAAGTCGCAACTAGCATAATGCCGTTGATCTTGCTCAAATGGGCGTTACCGCTGAGAATGCCCCGCGCACCCCCTCATCATAATTACGCGCGAAACGATCATAAAGTTTATTTTTGCAGGGCTGCAATAGTGCCATGACTCGCGACGCTAGCATATTTCAGACCAGTGGTTCAGAATATTTTTAGGTTAAAAGTTAAATGTTATAAAAAAACAAATACAATACTTGTGTAAATTATTGAACCACTAATGTGTCTTTAAAAAAATATTTTTTACAAACAAAGAACTCGTTGTAGTGTTACTAAAACACACAGCTATAATCAGACAAGAGTACGAATTTTCACAAAAAAAATTGCTGTTACACAAACTCTTTGATAGTTTCCGTTCCCTAGATGGCGCTTTTGACAAACAAAATTTATAAGATTTGTAAAAATGAGACAGACACTCAGTTAAATTATATTCAGTGGTAACATCACACTGAATACACTGCTAATAATTACAACGGAATCAACCGAATACTTACAGCCTTAGCCTTACTAATAAACATTTACGCACGATGTATACCAGGGTTATAGCATCAACGTTACCAATAAACGCTATTTGACGTTTCAGTTGTATACATCTGGTGTAACAGATGCTTTAAAACAATGAGATATTGCACAAACGTTATTCAGCCCTCGGACCTTGTATAGCAAGCGTGTAACCTTTTTTTAACTATTTGCTTTTGACGTATTGAATTTGAAAACCATGGATTATTTACAATATTTCGATATTTTTGATGAAATTGATAATGAAGAACCACCAAGAAAAATAAAATGTTACAAAACCGTTATGACCCTTTCTGTTTACAAGAAAATGAGTTTCGGTTGAAATATAGCTTCAGCAAACTATACGCAAGAAAAATTGTTGAATTAGTTAAATGTGATATCGAACGGAAAGCTCGAGGTGGTGGGCTGTCAGTAGAACTTCAAGTTTGTGCTGCTCTTAGAACATGGGGTCGACAAGAAGTTCAAGATGATGCAGCCGACATTCATGGACTAAGCCAGCAATCCATCACGAATGTGTGTCGGAGAGCGGCTTTAGCTTTGGCTAATAAGGCATCACGATTTGTATACATGCCTGCGGCAGTGGCAGAACAAGAAGATGTCGTGTCGGGATTTAGAAATATCTGTGGATTCCGACAAGTAATAGGTGCTATTGATTGCACGCACGTGAAAATTAAAAAAGTAGGTGGAGATAGTGCTCAATACTATATAAACAGAAAAGGATTTTCATCGCTGAATGTCCAGCATGATGCAAGAATATTTAGAGAGAGTAGATTACGACAGCGATTTGAAAATAGAGAATTTAATGGCATTTTACTGGGAGATTCAGGCTATGGTTTAACAAATTATTTGTTTACACCAGTACACAATGCTTGTAATGCAAAGGAGGAAGCTTACAATCGATCTCACATTTTAACGAGAAATACAATTGAAAGATGTTTCGGAGTTTGGAAACAAAGATTCAGGTGTATTTTACATGGATTCAGTGTATCACTTGAAAATGTTAAGTTATATATAGTAGCACTTGCTATATTACATAATATTGCCATTGATATGAATGAAGATATTGATTTTCCAGAAACTGTTGCAACTATGAATAATGCCGGACAAAATGTGCCAAGTAATGTTCCTGACAGTATTACTGGCCAAGAATCAAGACGAATATTTATTGAAACACATTTTTAATTTTCTTATTTATTATTTCTTATAGATTCTAACTGAGCTATCTCAAATTTTAACTTCTGCATGCGAAGATTAGCTTCTTTTTTTAATAAATTGTGGGTTTCTAACATTTGTCCCATTTTTAAATTATGCTCTTCAGTAGAAAATATATGAATTTCCATATTTTTTTTCATTTTGAGTTCATGTTCCTCTCTAATGCAACTTAGAAGGACATGATTCCGTTCTTTGGCAAACTCCTTATCCTAAAACAAATACAGATAATTTATACAATCACAATTTACTATTATGTTTATGACACAAGAATTGACACCTTTCTATTAACAATAAAAATCTTACCAAATGTTTTGGTTTATTGTTATCATTGAACGTTAGCTTTCGTTTCAATACAGGTGGCTTTTGATATGGGATATTTAATTTTGATGATATTGGTGTTATATTCTGGAACAAAGACAAAAAATTGTAATTAATTAAAACTGAAATTAAATTTGTAAATTATTACTTGGAAAATATGGCGATGTAGTTGATTACAGTGAACCATATTCACTCTAAACTTGAAGATTGTTTGATGGTAGAATAGAAAAACATCAACGTATGATCAATATTACCTTACCTCAACTATATTTTCAGTATTAGCGACTGGTGTGAGAACAATTTCTTGAGTTCTAATACTAGCTTCCAATTCTATATTTTGTTTCTGAAATAAATGTAGAATAATTAAGTATAAACAGAAAGTTGCACAAATGTCACAAACATTAATAACAATTAGATTAAAAGTGGGTGAAATTCAGTTTCTTAGATGCAATTATACCGTTACAAGTTGAGCTACTAAAAGGGTGTTAGACTTAAATTATCTTACCTTTGGACTTATGCTAATGCCATCGCTGTCAAAAACATTAAAATCTGTCTCAAATTCCTGTGGAATCATGCTCAAGATTTCTAAAGTATCTGGATTTGGACTAGGAGGTTTTCGTCCACCACCAGTGCCCTTCATCAATATTTTCACCTCAGACATGTTCTTTTTTGCATCTAGTTTCATAGTACGCCACTGTTGTTTTAATTCAGCTAAATCCCTCACGCGGTTATTTAATTCATTGAACCTGTAAAATTTATATAGTTGCCAATTACACGAAAGTTTACAACAACACCTATTATGAAATATACCACGTTTTACAAACCTTTGCGATACTGTTTGCCAAGCTGCTATTTTACTTTTATTTGTATATGTATCCGTGTTCTTATTTTCTATAGTAGACACAAACTCCGTCATGCAGCTTTTTAATAAATTCTGAAAAAATACGCAAATATTGATGTCCTTAGTTTCAAATCTATTTGTGAACTTTGTTTATTTTCGGAAAATATATTTCTTACCTTTTCTATTTTATCCCAATTCGCAGACCGTTTCCTTTTATTTTTCACGTCGTTGTTATTTGCATTTGCATTAGTTTCAGCCATTATTGCAGATAAAAATCTCTTCACAATTTTAAAATTTACTGAACTTTGCGATATTTTAAAGTTCAAGATTGACTTTGACAGCTTTCACTGGTTGCGTTCTTAACATAATGCATGCATCATCATTCTTTCATGAGTGAATTAATAATAATTTATTTTTTTAATTCGTAAAAGAACGCTAAAACAGTCGTTTTGAAATAAAATCGACGTAATTTTTTTTTTTTTTTTTAATTTTTAAGTTATGAATGTTTTCCCAAATGAAAAAACGTCACTGATATTACGCAGTACCAGTTGCAGAACGCACCTTTTAATGTTGCCAGTGGTTTTTGTCATAAGCAGTGGGTAACTACTCATTGTTTAAAGACTGACAGCCTTACTAATAAACTTTTACGCACGGCGTATACCAAGCTTATAACATCAACGTTACCAATAAACGATATTTGACGTTTCAGTTGTGTACATCTGGTGTAACAGACGTCTTTAAACAATGAGATTTTGTACAACCGTTATTCAGCCCTCGGACCTTGTATAGCGATTGTATAACCTAAAATATCTAGTTGCCTTTGTCGTATTGAGTTTTAAAACCATGGATTATTTACAATATTTCGATATTTTTGATGAAATTGGCAATGAAGAACCACCAAGAAAAAGAAAATGTTACAAAAATCGTTAAGATCCTTTCTGTTAGCAAGAAAATAAGTTTCGGTTGAAACATAAGTTCAGCAAAGAATATGCAAGAATTTTTTTAATTAGTTAAAAATCATTCGTTTCAGCCATTCAATATTGTAGAAAAAAAAAGCCGCGTCCCCATTAGGGCCGCGCGGCCCTAATGGGGACGCGGCTTAACAGCTTTTACGGTTGCGTTCTTAACCTAATGCATGCTTCATTAGTGAATTAAAAATAAATATATTTTTTATTCGTAAAAGAACACAAAATCAAAATCAAATCAAGCAGTTTTGGAAATAAAATGAACGTAATTATTTAAATTTACATTTTTCAAACTTATAAGTACAAAGTTATGAATGTTTTCCCAAATGAAAAAATGTCACTGATATTACGCAGTACCAATTTCAGAACGCATCTTCTAATGTTGCCAGTGGTTTTTGACATCTGCTGTGGGTAACTACTCATTGTTTATGCACTGATTATTGGTAAGGGTAGTGTGTAACGCCTATTCACAGCTTATACATTGTATAAAAATGGAACCGTTAAACAGATGTTTAACTTATTTTTATTTTTAATTGCGCGTTGTAGGGTTTTGGTTATAACTTCTTGGTTTTTAGGAAATTGTTAAGTTATTTTACACCAAAAAGTGTCTGACTAATATCATAAACCTACCCTGTAAAAGTTTTATTCAATAATTGTTCATTTAAGCTTTTTTTACCATTTTTA
Source organism: Agrochola macilenta (assembly GCA_916701695.1). Classification (NCBI taxonomy): domain Eukaryota; kingdom Metazoa; phylum Arthropoda; class Insecta; order Lepidoptera; family Noctuidae; genus Agrochola; species Agrochola macilenta. The sequence continues at coordinate 18,852,204 of OU753575.1, read as the reverse complement.
GAAATCTTATAAAATGTCGAAGATTTTGAGTAACAGCAATTTTTTTTTGTGAACACTCTTTCCTGATTACCTATAGCTGTTTTAGCAATATTTAAAAAAAAATACAACCGACTTCAAATAAAACACTACGGAAAGCGGTGGCTTTGGATCTGTATTTTAGTTTTTTGCCACCGACTTCCGAAATTAAAGTTATTTTTCATTTTGTTGTTTTATTAAGTGAGACAATGGCGCGGTGCGGGCGGTAAGGAAATGGAGCAAGTGTATTTCGCAAAAATGCAAATAAAATTAAATATTAACTATTTAATAATAACTAATCAATCACTGGATGCAGTTTGGCATTTCAAATTTTGTGGTATGGTTTTAATTATAATTGTTAATGAAGATTTTTAAAGATAATTGAGAGGTGTTTGAAGATTTTTTTGATGTATTAAAATAATGTTTAATTATGTTTTGAGTGCCATCACTGTATGCAAAAAAGACTTGAAAATATCGTTCTTTTTTTTTGGTATTTTTATACTTACTTTTTTATTTTTTATTAAAAAAACACCTTTTTGACCGTTATCAAGAAATCTCTGCCTTAAAAAATAGTACATATCTGCAACAATGTGACATGTTATTTGTCGTTCGCAGCGGCGTACTTCTACGTGGGCTCATCGGGCTCGCCGAGCGCGGGCACGGCGGACGCTACGCGGCTGCGCGACGAGCGCGGCGGCGCCGGCCCGCTGCGGCGCTACGGCGACGAGAGCGTCACGCTGTCCCTGCCCGACGGCAAGACGCTCAAGGACTACCGCTGGTTTGCCGTCTACTGCGACGAGTACTCGGTCAGTATAGAGAATGTACAGCCAGGGAAATGTATTATTTAGCAGATTACAGACATTTAACGAAGCCGAGAGTCACTTGTTCTTCCCGTCATTGTGATATGTTTGTTTGTGCTGGACCATACCTAAGAACCTTCTGGTTATGGAGATATTGAAGGTCAAAGTTCCAACTTTTTCGGTCGTCTTTTTACGATAAATCAAATCAAATCAAATCAAATCAAAAGTCATTTATTCAAACTAGGCTGAGAATCAGCACTTTTCGAACGTCAAAATTACATAAGACAGTCCCCCAAAAACGCCCACCCTTCACCACTTCCTAGTGCTTAAGCTGGGAAGAAGAAGTGGCGCAACAAACTCCCCAGCAGCACAGCTGTCTGTTCAGTTGGAAAAACTTGATTCTATATAATAGTGCTTATTAGCATAAGCACAACTAACTAACTAATATATAACTCATATAGAATCAAGTTTTTAATAAATCAAGTTTTGATTCTATATAATAGTGCTTATGCTAAAATAATTTACTTTAACACAAATTGCAATACAACTCATAAAATAAAAACATTTTAATGAGTAGATTATGTCAACAATAAATAAAAACAAAATTAAAATAAATTGACTTACAGTCAAATAAAATAATCCAAAATAGTCCAGTCTAAAATACTTGTTTGTTGCTTGGGGTACATTGGAGTAGCTTAATTAGTCCCAAGCCTTTTTGTCGTCTAAGTAATCTTTAACTTTATAGAAACCTTATTGACATAGTTTCTGTTTAATAAATGATTTAAATTTATTGAGGCTCAGTTCTTTGACATGGCTTGGGAGTTTGTTGTAAAAACGTATACTTTGGCACTTAAATGAATTACAAATTTTTTGGAGCCTAGTCCTCGGCACAATAAAAAGTATTTGTTTCTAGTATTTAAGCTATGAATGTCGCTGTGTTTAGAATATAGATTTATATTCTTTTTTACATAAATCAGGTTCTCATAAACATATTGAGACGCGACTGTCATTATGTTTATTTCCTTAAATTTATCCGTCAGTGAATGTCTACAACTTAGGTTATAAATTGCTCGAATGGCTCGTTTCTGCAGCACAAATATAGCCTGAAAGTCGGCTGCATTTCCCCACAACAAAATGCCATACGACATTACACTATGGAAATAACTAAAGTATACTAATCGAGCTGTTTCTACATCAGTCAAATGACGGATTTTATATACCGCGTAGGCTGCAGAGCATAGCCGCTTCGACAATTTGGTTATATGTGGGCCCCACTGAAGCTTCGAATCCAAAGTAATACCTAAGAACACAGTGGTGTCCACAAGATAGACAGTTGTAATGTAATTTATCTTTATAAACCCCCAAGCCCCCTGTACAATAGGCCCCTTGTACCGTTGTAAGCACAATATTTTGCGTGCGTTACATTGCATTACGTAAACAGCGACTTTTCACAGCAAAAATAGTCGCTTACCAGCAAATGTTTTTGTGCAACTTAGTTTGATGTACAGACTAACAGCCTTACTAATAAACTTTTACGCACGGCGTATACCAAGCTTATAACATCAACGTTACCAATAAACGATATTTGACGTTTCAGTTGTGTACATCTGGTGTAACAGACGTCTTTAAACAATGAGATTTTGTACAACCGTTATTCAGCCCTCGGACCTTGTATAGCGATTGTATAACCTAAAATGTCTAGTTGCCTTTGTCGTATTGAGTTTTAAAACCATGGATTATTTACAATATTTCGATATTTTTGATGAAATTGGCAATGAAGAACCACCAAGAAAAAGAAAATGTTACAAAAATCGTTAAGATCCTTTCTGTTAGCAAGAAAATAAGTTTCGGTTGAAACATAAGTTCAGCAAAGATTAAGCAAGATTTTTTTTTTATTAGTTAAATATCATTCGTTTCAGCCATTCAATATAGTAGAAAAAAAAATATCTCCATTATTTTATAATTTAAATCGTACTGAATTTGACTTTGAGATATTTTACTCAGAGTACTCTGAGTATTTTGACGTTCAAGATTGACAATAACAGCTTTTACGGTTGCGTTCTTAACCTAATGCATGCTTCATTAGTGAATTAACAATAAATATATTTTTTTATCCGTAAAATAACGCAAAATCAGTAGTATTGGAAATAAAATTAACGTAATTATTTAAATTTACATTTTTCAAACATATAAGTACCAAATTATAAATGTTTTCTCAAGTAAAATAATGTCCTTGATATTATGTAGTACCAATTTCAGAACGCACCTTCTAATGTTGCCAGTGGTTTCTGTCATAAGCAGTGGGTAACTACTCATTGTTTAAATACTGATTATTAGTAAGGGTAGTGTGTAACGCCTATTCACAGCTTATACATTGTATAACAATACAACCGTTAAACAGATGTTTAACTTATTTTTATTAGTAAGACTGTTAATGTGTGGTGTACTCGTACGACTATGTGATGGGTCTGTTTACACCCTGTGTACAATTAGCTAGCATGTTGCAGATAGCTAAATGTCAACAATAAATTACTAGATCTAGCTTTAGCTAATAGCGAGGTTTCAGTAGCAAGTTACGCCGATCGACTGGCTCAACGGAGTGAGCACTAGGACACTCGAAGATGCCGTATCATTTCTCTATGATACTCTCAATGAACTATATGATTATTTTGTACCTATTAGGACGGTAGTTCCAAGCAGCAGATACCCTTTCTAGGTCAAACACCCTCCGATAAAAATTCTAAAAGAAAATGCGAAGTACCACGCAAAATTTAAGAAATACGCAAACCTGATCTTCATCTTTTGTTTTGCTCCGACAGCGTGCCAAGAAAGTTGAAAGTGAAATGTTGAGCTGCTACGAGTATATTACAAACATAGAAGAAGACGTTGTTAACACCCCCACAGCGTTTTGGTCGTACGTAAAATCAAAAATACTATGTATGTATGTAAAATCAAAAATACTTACTATATAGAAATAGCACTTCAAGTATAAGGAGAGGCTATCTGCAACATGTTTGGCGACTATTGATATTCAAATTTTCTCAGTTCTGCTAGTATGTAGTATCACCGGCGGCGACGATCTTTCCAATTGCCATGCGCGCTGATGCGCAGGGTTCAAACATACATTTCAGCGATATTGTTTCGGTTATACATTAAGTCGAAGTTAATGAATTAGAAGTATTCAATCTACTTAAAGGAGTTGACTTATTTTAAACTCAAACTCAAACTCAAAGCATTTATTTCAAATAAACCAATTACAGGCACTTTTGAATTGTCAAGGGGTCGGTCAGTCAGAAAGATGAAGCTAGATGCCCATTCCAAAGCGTAGTAGGTACCTATGGAGAAGAACGGGCAAGAAACTCCACGGACACTCTTTTAAATCATAATTATGGTTACAAAATATTGGTTACATCATTCATGTTGAAGTTATACATGTGAGAACGATGCAAAACGTTAAAAGCGTCCGTAATAAAAATAAAAATTCAAAAATTAAATTAAATTAAAATAAGCCGTGGTAGCAAAGAGATGACCAGTCCCTACTGACGGCGCCCGTTCACGAACATGACGCATGGATTAGCACCATTCAGCTCAACCATTTTGAAGGGAGCTAAATGATCCAACACACGCGCCACCGTCAGCGAGACATTAGAGTGAGCATGACATACTCTCAGCCGCCAAGGCACATTCAAGTCAATGAAAGACATACCCAGTACCTAAATGGTAACTTTATAGTCGGTACATAGTACTCAACATGTGCTATGCAATTATATAATGTTAAGAGATTGAATTTAAACAATGCAAAGATAGTTTTTAAAATCTTCAGCAGCTCCAACAGTATTTTCAAATGCTAATCAATTAGTTTAAGCGCCCTTGTGGAGCAAGACCAGTGTTGAGCCAAGCATTTTTATCAGCGATATAATCTCCCAACTTATAATATGCTTGGCTGCATAGTGTGCGTATTTAAATCTGCAGGACCAGACAATACCCCGCCAGTTTTTATACTCAACTGTGACAAAAGTCTGACTCCTCCTCTTTCCCTTCTGTGAGGTACCTAAAGGGCCAAGAGACCTCGTGGAAAACTACAGGCCCATATCCAAACTATGTATTTTCTCTAAAACTACAGGCCATATCCAAACTATGCACTTTCTCTAAAATCCTGAAAAAAATAATATACAAGCAACGCTTGTCTAAAACGAAGCATCAGTGAACGCCAACTCTGTCAGTATTTGTTCAGTTCTTTCCATGTAAGTTCGCACAACTAAGGCTTATAGATACTATCTAAACTGCCGTGGGAAGTCGATAGAGATCGGTTCGTAAGTAAGTATTACCGAACGAGGTCGCCATCCCGACTCACCGGTCGAGCCGCCTATAAACATTGAACAATATAGCCTGTCTGTGCTTGTGACCGTACAGCTGGTCATCTGTACGAAAAATATAGCACGGTTGTAAAACTATGTTTAATATTTCATTCTATTCTCTTATTAGAGCTAGACATAGATTACGTTTTGCGGGAAGTGCGGAATTGTGAATGTTCCACTCAATGTTGTTTGCTGCCATGTGTAATATGTATATTAATATCGGGAACTCGATAAGGACACAGAAGCGGTTCTCAACCAGCGGGTTGTGGCGCAAGCAAGGAGAGTGGCGCGGGTAATGACCGCTTGAAGCGTATGAACGCGTTAAGCGCGGTACTAGCTTCAAGAGATAGCTGTAGCGGAATCGTTAAATTGTTGCAATAGCCTTTAAGGTTTTCTAAGAATTTTACTTTAAGCAGTTTGGAATTGAAAGGAAAACATAAATAGCCGTGAAATGCTTTGGCGGATAAATTATACTTTTTTTTGTATGTATTTCTACCCGATTAATGGCTTGCCCTTTGTCAAAAATGCACCCGTAGAATACTGTCCTATGATAATTATGTTACTTTGTTTTTTATTGTTTTTTAGTTACGTATGTTTAATGTGTGATTTTCTGTGCGAAGAGGAGCTCGTGGCTAAGTAACAACAGCCGCACTAGTCGATCCGTCAGGTTAAGCTACGCTTGCTGGGGTTGGTCAGTGGATGGGTGACCATCTTTTCATACCGAGAATCCTCCGTGCCTCGGAAAGCACGTTAAGCCGTTGATCCCAGCTGTCATTCGTGGATCTTTGACAGTCGTTACGAGTCGTCAGAAGCCCGAAAATCTGACAAGTCTTACCAAGGGGTATCGTATTACCCAGTTACTGGGTTGTGGAGGTCAGATAGGCAGTCGCTCCATGTAAAATACTGGTATTCAGCTGCATCCGGTTAGACTGGAAGCCGACGCCAACATAGTTGGGAAAAGAAGGCTAGGCAGATTGATTGTTTTTTTTTTCCTGTGCGAGTCTCAATAAATACTTTTTCTTTCTTTCTTTCTTTCTATGCTACAAGTTATACAGTGATATCATTATCTAATACAAAACCGGCCAAGTGCGAGTCGGCCTTGCCCACGAAGGATTTCGTTTCACCGTACAATATTTAGCAAATAAATGAAAATACTAAACGAATAAGACTTTTCATCCTTAATTTAAAAAATCGCAATGATTAATTTGTATTTCATAATAATACTATGAATTACGCCCGCTTGTTGCTAGGGAAAGCCAGAACGTTACTGGAACGCTGTGGGCTCTGTACATACCGATTGAAAAATGTATTACCCTCGAGTACGAAGACAATGCTTGTGCAGTCCCTAATCTTCCCTATCAACGATTATGGTGATGTGTGCTACTATGACCTGAATGCAGATCTACTCGATAAACTTGACCGTCTTCTTAATAACTGTATTCGATTCGTTTTCAATCTGCATAAATATGATCATGTTTCTGCGCATCGGTCGCTTCTAAAGTGGTTGCCTATACGTCAGCGCAGAGAGCAAAGGGCGCTGACCACCTTGTTTTCATTTCTTGACTCTCCGTCTTCCCCTACTTATCTAGCTCCCCACTTTCAGTACATTTGCGCCAACCACAATAGAAATCTTCGTTCATCTCACAATCGTCTTCTTCAATTACCCACTCACCGCACAGACTTCATTCACTCTTCTTTATTCATTCAGTCTATCTTTCTGTGGAATGCGCTCCCCTAGGAAATCAGGATGGCGACCAACCGATTATCGTTTAAAGTTAAAGTTCGTATCATCATAACGGTAATGTTTTCTTATTGATTGTCTTAGTTGTTTTAGTATATTTATGTGTATTTATTTGTACGAGTACTTATATTTGTATATATAATTAGGCGTATATATTATATTTATAGTTTTTAATACGAGTAGATATATGTATGTATATTTAAATAAATATTGATTCCTCAATTCTCGCTATTGCACCTGCCACTGTTTGTCTCTGCATCACCCAAAGGTTGACTGGTAGAAAATACCTATGGCATTAAGTCAGCCTCTGTACATTTGTGTGCTTGAAGTATTAAATAAATAAATAAATTAAAAAGTGATTTTTTGCAGTTGCAGAAAATCACCCATCTATATATCTATATATACCTACATATAAAAGAAAGTCGTGTTAGTTACACTATTTATAACTCAAGAACGGCTGTACCGATTTAGCTGAAAATTTATGGAGAGGTAGCTTAAAACCAGGAGTCTATTATAGGATACTTTTTAGTAGGGTAGGTAGGGTAGGTAGGGTAGGTAGGTAGGGTAGGTAGGGTAGGTAGGGTAGGTAGGGTAAGTAGGGTAAGTAGGGTAGGTAGGGTAGGTAGGGTTGGTAGGGTAGGTAGGGTAATGAAATGAAATGAAATTGTTTATTCTGTAAATAGGATATCGGAATCACTTTTACACGTCATATAAAAAAATATTAAAAATAAGCTAGGTGAGGTCGGTGTTTCCTATCTGACTACTCTGAGAAGAAAGGCCGAAACAAACTCAGAGGTCACAGTCTCTTTTAAAGTCCGGACATAATCTTGGTCAAGCCATGTGAGGACCATGTAGATTAGTGTCTGAAATGGTCTTTTGAGGAAAGAACCACACAGATTTGAGTGGACCTGTCCAGTCAGTGCAAGCATTTGTCAGTAATCGTGGAGCTCAACTCAGAAGTTAAGGAGCTCAACTCGACGAACAATACCAAGGAAAGGATATTTGGGTAGGCCGCATCAACTACTCAAACTGCCAGACCATCATTAAACAATTAGTCCTCAGATTCACAATACGTGATTAAAATAATATAATACTTTACAAAGTAATCGTGTCATTTTGAATATAATTTTTGAATGTAATAGGGTTCCGTTTGGTACCCTTCTGGTTCGGAACCCTAAAAAGGAAGAATAGGAGAGATTTTGTGACAGAAACAGATAGAGAGAGATAGTTATATCTTTCTTCTCTCTCATGTAACGAAATATGCCTAAACGTGACGCGTCCTTGACTCTTACTCGTACAACTTACTCGTACTCTCGCATAGATCAGCTTTAAACTTCACCCCCGCCACCGAGACCCTGCTCCCCGCACGCTTCCAGTTACACGTGCGAAGCAACACTACTGAGAAACTGACACGACTAGCGTGTACTTCATCAAGACGCCTATACGACGCAGCATTGTGCAGCGGGCCAGTGGCACACTGGTCAAACGATTGGAGATGCCACGGATTTTAATTAGGCATCTGAGTATCGCTTACACAGTCATCTCCCGGTATGTAAGGCGATCATATTTACCATCCAGCGGAAGTTACTGGTTCCTTCCGTATCCTGGTCCTTGAAAATACCCTGGAATTCAGCAGACGCCATCCAACGCAGGATTTCACAAGTGAAGTGAGCCACAACAAGCTATGAATATTCAGCGATAGAGTACCTACGGTCAACCACATCGGTGGTGACTCTGAGCTACGAAAATCGTCCTTACGGTAACGCAATAGAGGCGCTGATATCAATTTGTTACAATAGATGCATGGTTGTCGGTACGCGTCACACGACCGGTCAACCAACAGTTTTCGACACACACTGCTTCTAATATAAACAGTGACTCGTAGGTCGCGTGTCGAATACTTTAGCTGCAAGCATTAAACATGCTTAGTAAGGTGTATGATGCACGTAACACCCATATCCTGCATGTTTCATGTTCGTTATGAAACTTCTCTTGTGCAAAACCATCAGCGTTAATTTTAATCGATCTTAATAATTCCGAACACTAAATTGCAAATCTTGATGTTAATTGAAGTGAAAGGTTGATAACAACCTTTCATATATATAGAAAAAAAATTAAAAAAAATAAATAAAAAAAAAATGAAAGTTAAATAAATATGAAAAAAAAAAAAAAAATTTTTAATGAATATTTAGATATGTATTTTTTTGAATTATAAAATTCTAGAAGAATTAAGAAGACGCTACATAATAATGTATGAAGCACCAACAACCATCAGCGCAGTTTTAGTGCGGATTTAATAAATGTCTATATTAGTTGCTAGCTTTAGCCCGCGGCTTCGCCCGCGTGGGTGTCGCAAAATATCCCACGGGAACGTAGTAGCGGAATTACATACCTAATAGCCGAGGAAAATGTCATTGAATCCTACTTCTGCGCCCGCGTTGCCGTCATTCCAAAACCATAATTATTTTGAATAATTATGTGATATCTTTTAAACTATTCATTTAAATGATATGATGTCAGCCTTGACATCGGTTTACTAATGTTTCCCATAATTTAAAATGCAATAATTTTATATACCATACTTGTATTTTCCATAATTTCATTAGAAATAACGCTTCAGTTGCCATAATCGTGAAATTACCTAAAATAATTTTCAATAATTTCATTGTTCATAATCGATCAAGTGTCATAATAATTTTTTCAACACACTTGCTCGTAAAGTAGCTCTTATTGAACCGTTTTTAGGGTCATAATTCAGTGTATTAAAAACGCGTGCTTTTAACTTTATATTATCGGACTAGTGCTGTAATGCCACAGATAACTAATCAGGGTTTGGTTGCGACTCGCTAAAAACAATGCGAGTAACACAACAAAGTACAAGTACATTGGACTTGCCTGGGAATTGAAAGCGATACCTACGTGACATTGATTAAATACGCACTAATTAGGATACACGTATTATCACACCCACTTTAACATCCTATGCGTTTTTCTTCTCTTTTAATTAAACTATTTTAATTAACAATAAAAGCGAAAACTGGAATAAATTTTCAATTTGTACAAAAGTCAAACAACCGACCATAGGCAACCGACATCTTTTTTATCCCGCCTAAATTTATCTTGTCATTGAAATGCTAGTGATTGACGTAATAAATATCGAGTATTTGTTCAAGGAGTATTTTATTAATCCTTAATTAAAAAAAAAACTATTTTAATGTATTTATCATTATTATACTGCCAACAATCGTGTTTTAGGCTAGGATTTTCAAGATGCTGTTGGAGCTAGCCCACGTTTAAAGATGCGGTCCTATTTCCTTATTAAATAATGTGGTAGGTCTATATGTATTATGGAAACCCCTCAACTTTTAGAATATTATACTGCTTTAACACTGAATTTATTTATCTTTTACATACCAAACGTACGTAAGTACCCGCGCTATCTTGTTCGTTTTCACGGTTTTAACTTCGAACATATTTCAATGGATTTGTTTTTTATGTGAAAGTTACTCAATATAAAAAATACTGATGAAACACTACATACAAAAAAAATCGTAACATCGAAAGTACGAAAACGAAAATATCATACTACCACATCACTAAACCATAGACAATTTCTAGCGGCTATTGTTGTTTGACAAATTTTGAAACGCGACATGGCAGTATGGAATTAGTAAGTACTATCATTGCAGCATAGAATTTGTATAAAGAAATTGACTTTGAATACATGGAACTAGTATGAACCTATGGGTACTATTATATGAGCATTCTCTATTTTAACCCGAGCAGAGATTTGTGCTTTGTTTAATCTCTTCAAAGAGACTTCTTGCCTTCTATGTTAAGGGGTTTGGTTCTTTCCTTCAGGTAGACCATTGTGCGTGGGTACTTCTTGCTTTTTTTATGCCTACTGTGTAAATAAATAAAATATGATACATTTACATAATATTTTGCTTTCACTACATATTATCTTAATTTGCGTATTCAAATTATTATTTTGTGTTTATTATATTTTATATAGGCTGTTCAGCGGTTTTGCCTGTCTTTATTTACAAATGGAAAAAAAAACCAGCGCGCCATTTTCCGTAAATATTTGTTATCGTTTTTGTTTTGTTGTTTTATAAAATACGAAAATCTAAACTATTGACACCAACCGACGTACAACAGTTTTTAAAAGAAGCTCCGATTGACAGTACCTGGCAACAAAGGTCAGTTGAACTTTATAAATCTAAATTATCATCTCTGTAGTTACGTTATTCCAGCATAAGTTCTTACAACAAGTCTGTTTTTTTCGTCGCAAGTTTGTTGAAAAACGTCGTATGAAACACGTGTGCATTGATCATTACCCACTCATTCAGCACACTCGTATCATAATGTACTATAATCCATAAATTTATTTGCTATATTTGTCATTTTCAATAATGTCGTTTTCCATTACATTTATTCACCATAATATTAATTTGCCCCTATTAGCACAACAATGCTAGTTCAGTTGATTAATATTAGGTCCCCACCTTTTCATAGGGGGGAACCCAATATATGATTATGATTATACGATACAGATATTTTTATTCAAAAGGAAACCTAAAAATAAACCTAATCTACCATGCATTCTTGCTTTGCAAAAGAGGAAATCTAGCACTCGGCGGCCGCTGCTGCGGCACGCTCGCTCGCCTTCGCGCGTTGTTCGGTCACAGTTCTAACCTAACCTAACCTAACCGTTTCGAATTTGACAAACTGTTTATTTTCTAAAGATTGTTTGCTGTAATAAATCATTTGATTACAGACAATGACAATAAATGCCTTAATAACATAATTTTTTGTACAAAACAATAAACGTTTCTAAATCATATTAAATGTTGCCTATGTCAAGTATCGATTATGTAATGTGTTACTTATAGAAACTAATGATTATAACACATGTTATTATGGAAACTTATTTTATGGCAAATAAAAGTTATGACTAATAAGTTGATATGACAAGCGTTATTAGTATAAATGATAATAGTGCAAGTAAATATTATGAGGGGGGACGATTATGGAAAACAAAAATAGTACAAATAATTTATGGAAAACAAGACAACACCCTTGACATCATATCATTCATACTATATTTAATTGGATAAAGATTAATATAATTCCGGTCAAAATAGCTTCGGAAATAACAATTTTCTTTAAATCAAATTCCGAAAGATAATAATGGTTACTGTGGGTCAATGGCTCCTACACACTATGCCGGCGGCAAGACATGTCACAGGCTGATTGTTTGATTCGTCATGTTACAAACAGCGCCGTCCGTTTACAAACGCTGGCGGTTTTACAAAATGTCTAAGGCAAAATGGAAATTGTCTAGTCACTTTATAATACGAGTATGTCACAAAATTTGATGGGCAATTCAAACGGCGTTTACAAAATACCGCGGCAAATTGAGGTTTTTAGTTATGCGGCACGTGAAAAACGCAAGGCGTCCCTGGAATCTGGTGCTCGGAGGACTCCTGCGGAATATTATTGGTACAAACTTGTTGAAAATATTGAACTGCAACATACAATTTAATGCATTCTTTTTTATAGTTTATAATCTAACGGAAATAATACCAACAAATTGTGAACTGGTATCAAATGTGCGTGCGACGTAACGCACCTTGTGCTAATACTAAATAGCATGCCTCGCTGTAAACAACTTGGAAGTAGCGCCCGCCGGCGCGGCGACTGCCGCGGCACCGCTCGCTTCGCCCCCTCGGCTCGCGCGTGGTCGGTCACAGTTTTAACCTAACCTAACCTGTTTCACCGAGTTCATAATTTTTCGATTGTTTATAATCTAACAGAAATAATAACGATAAATTATAAACTAACGGTTCTCACGAGTTTACGGTAACATAATAGGTACCTGATTGCTGGAATAAAGTATGATTTGTCCAATCCGTGTTTTATGATGGTCACCAATAACAATCATTGTCGAAATTATAACAATTGAACGAATTGCCAATTTACCTTAGGCATTTTGCAAAACCGCCAGTTTTTGTAAACGGACGGCGCCATTTGTGAAATGGCGAATCATACTCGTACAATTTTCCTGCAACAGACATAATTATGCCATCGCGGATTTTTGTTGAATTTTTTAAGATGAAAAATCCTGTACAACATAAATTTTATTTATTTGTGAGAGATAAAAATAAAATTTATGTTCTACAGGTTTACGCGGCGCACGCCAATAAAGCTCCCAGCCGGTATCATTTTTTCCGACATCTTCAACAATAACCATCATATTTCAGCCAATTTACACAAAACCTTAATTCATTATACTCCAAAACCTTCCTCATGAATCACTCCTTCCATTGGTGAAACCCGTTTGAAAATCTGCTGTTCTGTAGTTTTTGAGTTTATCGCGTTCAGACAGACAGACGCGGCAGAGGACTTCGTTTTATAAAATGTAAGGATAAGGATGAAATGGCTATAATACGTCACTATTTACGTATGTGATATGTTTCAATCTGCTAAACAATACATTTCCCTGACTGTACGCAGACAGGGTGTTATAACATCATGCCAATAACATTATTTTTGTTTCTCTTGTATATGGCGACATTAAATGGTCGGTATATCATACTGCCGTCAGATTGTATTGGCCAACACTGTTAAGTATGGAATCTGCATCAATTTATTTAATGACGAGCTTCTGCCTGCGATTTCGTCGCGTGGAAGTTGTAAGACACGACAATATCCGTATATTATGTAATTTTCTATATTTAAAGGAGTGTCCTTGGAGTTTCTTGCCCGTTCTTCTCCATAAAGATCTACGTTTTGGAATGGGCAACTAGCTTCAACTTTCTGACTAACTGACGCGACTATTTGACAATTCAAAAGTGCCTGTAAATGGTTTATTATTTGAAATAAATGCTTTGAGTTTGATACTTACGAAGATTGAAAACGAATCGAATGCAATTATTGAGAAGGCAGATTTCCTCAATAAACTTGACCAGTTTATTGAGGAAATCTGCATTCAGGTCATAGTAACACACATCATCATAGTCAATTATGGGAAATATTAGGGACTGTACAAGCATTGCCTTTATGTGTGATGTTCCGGTAACTTTTTTACTGACGGTTGTCACCTGCCTTCGCTAGTCAAGACAAGTGTCGAAATGCAGGCCAAGATCCTTAACATCGGAGCCAAATGGAATGACTGGGTTGTCAAAGATTACAGGTGGCACAGTTAAGCCATTCAGCTTCCATAAGCTGTGTGGGCTCCCTATTATGATAGCCTGACACTTGATAGGGTTAACCACCACCCTAAATCGATCAATTCGAGAAAGTTCACTCATTCTCTATACAAAAGGGAGGATCCTTCGGGTCGGATCTTCGGACGGGTGGGTAATTGCCCGACGATTTCTGTCGGAAAGTTATATATATACTGATCGCGTGGTACAATGCTCGATGACCTCAGTAGAGCTTCCGAATGTGTGTTTCTTAAAATGAACATGGACAAAACGAAGATCATGTCGATTGCCCATGTAACACCCACCCTCATGAAGATCAGAGACTCTAAACTCGAAGTTATGGACGATTATATTGACTTAAGCCAAGAAGTCCAGTTAGGTAGGTCCAACTTCGAGAAAGAGGTAAAGCGTCGAATACGACTCGGCTGGGCGGCGTTCGGAAAACTGCGTGCTATGTTCTCGTCGCAAGTACCAATGCTTGCGCGATGCAGGATTTTGTGTGATGTGTGGTCTTTGATGCGTAGTTCCCATGTGGCGATATAGTTGCTGCCACATACTCAAATAACAGCTACATTTTTATAAAACTTCCCTGTTTACTACGTTTGTAGTTCTCAGCAGCCAAAATATACAGTGAAACACGTATCGAAATATGGTTTCTATCATAGTTGCTACTATAGATAAAGTAAACGAGGCAAAATGAGTTGTAAGGATCGTAGCAGGTGCCGTTCTGTAAATTCTGCTATGGGAAGAAGGCTTGAGTTTATATTTGTATGTATAAACATAAAGATCATTGATTTGTAAAACACAAGAGTATACACACACATGGCATGCAAGATGTTACAATCAAACTATATCAGTCATGGTTTGCCAACGGCATACAAGTATAAATAGGTAGATTATTACATAAACATCAAATAATTATAATCCAATATTCAAATAATGATTTATTCCAGATTAGAATTAAAAAAAAAATGTACTACAGAATAGTGTCAACAACTCATTATCTATACATATAAAATGCTTTGTCCTGAATGACTGACTGACGGATCAACGCACAGCCTAAACCGCTGATCGTAGAGACTTGAAACTTGGAAGGTGTGTTCTTTGTATCACGTAGGCATCCGATAAGAAAGGATTTTTCGAAATTCTACCCCTAAGGGGGTGAAAAAGGTGGGCAAAGTTTAATAATAATAATAATAATATCTTTATTTCCAGTTTTACAATTTTGCTTAAGCCACTTGGCATAACATAATAAATTTGTCATAAAAATTGTAATGGGTTAATGCAGAGTTATACACCTCTGACACCCAAGCTAAGATTAAACTTGTGTTATGGGTGTCAGGGCTCTCAAGTTAACATTGGTTAGACATTATAAAAATTCGGAATTTCTCTGTGAAAAACTATCGACAGAAAATAAAGTTTTTTTTTTTTTAATTTTTTTTTCAGAAATTAAAACAAAAAATATAAATAAAGAGAAAACCATTTGTATAGTGTGTGTTGTGAGTGTGTTTTTGTGTTGTGATGTGTAGTGTTTTCTTGTGTTATATTGTGCTATGTAGTGTTGTGTTGTGTTATGTTGTGCTATGTAGTGTTGTGTTGTGTTATGACATGTTATGTTGTGTTGTGTTGGAAGGTGGGAGTATTCGAGGGTGTGCCGGACAGGGTACTGAATAGGGTGTGGGTTAAATGTACGTATTGAGAATGTTTTCAACCTCGTCATAACTAAGGGTCATTATCCATTTATAGACTTTACCTTTGCAATCAAATCTATTGAACGCATAGATGTTACATTGTTTGTTCACAAAATTGTATATTCGACTACCAAGGATTCTGAAATGACGTTCCGCAAGTTTCGTTCTGTGCCTCTCAATGGTACACACGTTTGTGGTCCTACGTTTTATCAAGCGATTGGGATCCAGCTGCAAAGAAGCATGTTTGCGCAACGTACAGTTTAGCACGAAGAGCTGCCTCACGGTCAAGACCTGACATTCTTTGTACAATTGAGTCGTACTATGCCGAAAGTGTTTAAAGGTCATAACCTTGAGGACAGCTCTCTGCGCCCTTTCTAATTGTATCATACTTGTCTTCGATGCACCGCCCCAAACCGTTATGCCAAAAGTTAATATTGACCGGCAAAGGGAGAAATAAACCATGCGTAAGGTATCTGCGTCAGCACTATACCGCAGGCCCCTAAACACGGCAATTAGTTTCCTAACTCTGCCAGACAATACCCCAATTTGAGCATTCCATGATACGAGGTTGTCTATTACTACGCCAAGGTATTTCACACTTGCTTTTCTTGTCAGGGGAAGGCAGGAGCATTGGTTTGGGTAATCATTACAATTATTATGAGCTTTAATTGAAACTGTGTCATCAGGTTGCAAAGTAGATTTAAGAGAGAAAGTGATGAAGTTGGTTTTATCCACATTTAAAGTTAAACTATTCGCCGACAGCCAAGACATAACAATTCCAAGAATAAATTCTGCTCTCTCTCGGGCTTCGTTCCAATTTTCTGCATGGACCAGAAGGGCCGTATCATCAGCATATGTGTAAATGGAACAATTTGGGAGTACTAAATCACATAGACTGTTTACATAAACCAAAAAAAGTGTAGGCCCCAAGATAGAACCTTGAGGCACTCCGAAGGATAATCCACACTCATCACTAACATACTCGGTGACTTTAACGCACTGCGTTCGCTCAGACAGATAACTCGCAAAGATAGAAAGTGCAGGGCCCCTAACTCCAATTCTCTCCAATTTTTTGAGCAGGATGGGGACAGAGACAGTGTCAAATGCCTTAGATAGGTCTAAGAATAAACCGAGGCACTTAGACTTTTTATCAAGAGTCTCAACAACTTCATCAATCAGGGCCGAGAAAGCGTCCTCACATGACTTCCCCCTACGAAAGCCAAATTGATTGTTGGAGAGAATATTATGGTTTAGTTTGTATGGGACAACGTGATTCCTTGGTCCAATCTACTTAAAATTTTGCATAAACATTCTTTAACAGAATTAATGAAAGACCTGTTTCGTATTTTATTGAAATTCAGCCCCTAACGGGGTTAATTAGGGGTAGAAAGTTATTTTGGGAGTGATTTGCTTCGAAGTTGATATCAATACTCCTTAGTGCTTTTGATTTAAATTACATCTTATTTTGACACATATTTGAAAAGTCAATCCGATTTTATTCAAAAAAGTTTGAACTCACAAGGCTTGGTGCTTGCAATGCAAATACTCTTTAAAATTGGAATGTCTCGAAAGTCACCGTACTATACATATTAGTACCGCATTTGAAGGTTTGTAAGCTTTACAGAGGTCTGTATTTATTCCGAAGATTCCCCTAACACCATCAAATTACCCCTTCGAATTCAAGAGAGTGCAGTTTCCCATCAAAGTATGCTTCGCAATGACTATAAACAAAGCTCAAGGTCAAACTCTTAAGGTAGCAGGAGTAGACTTAAGGGAAAGCTGCTTCTCCAAAAAAAAAAAAAAAAATATTTTCATGTTTTTTTAACCTTTAAATATATAATAAAAATTGTTATATTTAGAGTATTCAAACATTTTAACATAATAATTTACATGTTATAACAAAATTAATTACGTAAAAAACTAATAAAAAATCCTGTTAGAACCATTTTCGACTTCTACGCGGACGAAGTCGCGGGCAAAAGCTAGTAGATAGATATTAGTCTATTTAATGTCAAAGTAATTAGGAATACACAAATTATATTATTTCATCATACAGAAATTCGTCAGTGCTGTAGAAAGGCTTTCTCTAAAAGAAGGCTTTATAACCTGCTTCTTAATTTATCCGTTGTATATTCCTTCCAATATTTTGCCAACATATTATAAAGAATTGGCGCCATAAAGGATATACTTTTATCTAGGAGTACTGTCCTAGTGCTGAAAGTACCTACTGGCTGGCTAAATGGAGCTATTCCATAGAGCTATACAATTATTTTTGTTAATACCCCGCCGATTTTAGTTAGATTCTTTTATAACTGTCATCGTGATTGTTTTATGTTATTGGAAAATCTATTCACATAATAACAATTATAATCAAATGAGGTTCCAGTGACGAAAATGAGACACTGACTCCGGAATAATTTCGTTCTAAAGCCACAATTATACGAGTATGTAGTAGATAATTTGTTGCCGGATAAATATAAATACTGTACTACTAGGTATTTATTTTCTCGCAGTCAATGGTAAAAAGTAGAGTACACAACTCGAGAAAAAAAAAACATCTCGGTACTTGTACCTCTCGCTCCGCTCAGGATTCTACTCTAGAATCCTCCGCTGCTCTCGAAATCCAACTTAGTCCCTCGATTTAATTCCCTTATCTTTTCACTAGTTCTAACAATCTACTATTTTTTCAAGAGATATCTTGAGATTGTTGTTTTCTAATCATTTTATCATTGATTCTATAGAATTGTTAATGTCAGCTTTGTATGTGTCTCTATTTTTACTGGCAATAATTGTAAAGGTACTACCTATCAACGGCAAAAAGTGTCATTGGGTGGTCGATAATTTTGGGTAGGTCATTAATATAAAGTATAAAAAATAGTAAGCCAAATTTTCTTCCTTTCAGAGCGAAAGGAAGAAAATTTGGCTTACTATTTTTTGATTTATGAATTACTTGATAAAATATTAATTATACGGAAAATACCAGTCTCTATGCAAATATTAATTAAATCATTGATATTTCTCCTGCTACTGATTGTATAATTTATGTTGACCATCCTATCGTATCGTATGTACTTTTTTCTTTGCATTTTTGAATTTTTTTAGGGTTCCGTACATCCGTCTGAAAAAACGGAACCCTAAGATGATCCCTCGTGTGTCTATGGCTGGCTAGCTGTCAGTCTGTCTGTCTGTCTCAGCCAATTTGTTCCAAATCTACTGGACCAATTTATTTGAAAAAATTGTACGCATACGAATTTCTATGAACACGGACGTGTAACGTAAATAAATGAATGTTGAATATATACTTTTCGGGGGCAAAATGGAAAATAAAAAGAGAAGTTTTGCAAACCGTGTGATATATCAAATGAAAGAGCTTGTTGTGAGGATCTCAATTTTTTTTGGAATAATTTTAAGATTGACCATTTTCTCTATATACCCAGATGTTTTTTGAAAAAACGCAGATAATAGTTCTATACATAAAGATTACCGGAAAACCTATAAGAAGTCTATGGTCTTAAAATAACATGGATAATCACTCAATACTGTGCGTACAAACTTACGTTTGCAGTTGGAATATATGGGAGAACATGTTTTTCAACAACAATGTTCAGTTTGTTCTTGGGATAAATTCATCCTAACTACGAAACCCTTCATTGTGTGTGGGCTGACTTACTACGAGCTAGGAAAAAATAATCTTTTCTTTTCTTAATCAATGACGAAGCCTTTTTTCCAGATCCTGATATAGGATTAATTTTGTCAAAGAAATAATTTATTGAGAGCATCTGCAATGTTAATGTTATTTATTTAGATATTAAGTTCTGTTTACGTTTAGTTTTTTTATTTCGGCCTGAGTATAGGAATCTTTTTTTTGTTCTTCTAACTGAACAGACAGCTGTGCTGCTGGGGAGTTTGTTGCGCCACTTCTTCTTCCCAGCTAACGCACTAGGAAGTGGTGAAGGGTGGGCGTTTTGGGGGACTGTCTTAAAGTTCACAAGTTCACAATTCTTTTAAATAGTATAGAGTAAAACTAAGTAGTTAAAACGTAACAAGTTTAAAAAAAAAAAAAAAACTTCCTGCCATAAAACTGTCTTTTCTGTTTACTACTTAGTTTAATACCACGTGACACCCATTCCGGTTTTCTGATAGTATTAATTGTAAAATACTTTTCGGGAAAGTATAAGTTATAAAATAATTAAAATATGTAAAGAATAGATTTATACGCTACATTAGGCTTATAAATTTTATAAATGTCCGAAAATTATAAATTACTTAAGCAATTTTTAAATTTTGTCATATTTTCATCGCAATAATCACGTTCTTTTACCTGCCAGGATTTATGTTACACTTTCTTTGTACTGGGAGTATCATAAATTGTGCTGACTGGTCCGAAAGAGCTAGTTATGAGTAGTCGAACTATTGTTTTTCGAAATTGGGACCGTGTCGAAATAATTAACTGTCCAAATTCATTATGACACCTTCATTGAATTAAAGAAGATACTAAATACAGAACCCGGAGTATTTGAATGTTGCGCGATAGAGTTCCCTAACTTTAACACTGTCCTAGCTTGTGTGCATAGAGTTCCCAAGTTAATAAACCTGAACTTATATATAAGGATAAATAACAAATTCTCCTAAAAGAACAAATGAGAATTGCTATCATAATATTGTCATTGTAGGGGATTTTATTATCGAAATTTTAAAAAGGAACCTTCAAACTAATTGAGTTTGAGTGCCTTTTACTAAACTATAATTTAAAATTAGCTGTGAATCAACCTTAAAAGTAAAACTTGCTCATAATTTTCGCAAAGCATTTAAGGGTGAAGTCTTAGAACTGAGTGTCACGTTGATAGAATGCCTTTGAACGAAGATTAGATTTTACTTTCGTTTTAAACAAATTAAAAGGCAAATCTAGCAAAGAAGAGGGTAGCCTGTTATAAAAGTTTATACCAAACCCAACAAATGAGTTATTAACCTAATGAAGCCGGTGAAGGGGAGCTCATAGTTTGTCCTTATTTCTAGTGTTAACATTGTGAAAATCACTGTTTTTAGTGTATAAGTGTATATTTTGCCTAATATATAAGATGTTGGCGAAGATGAATTGAGAAGCCACCCGTGAGGATACCAATATCTTTGAAAAAATCTCTTAGAGAAACTCTGACACCTAGCTGGTAAATTGCTCGAACAGCTCGTTTTTGAAGGACAAATATATTTTGAATATCAGCAGCTTTGCCCCAAAGCGAAAGACATAACGCTATGAAAATAACCGAGCTGTATCGACGTCAGTGTATTGTCTTACTTTCCTGACGGCGGCCGAACTGAGTCTTCCCGCTAGGATCGATATATTATTATTTGGGCCCCACGGAAGTTTGGCAGCTACTGTTATGCCTAGAAAAACTGCCGAGTTTACAAATTCAAGCACCTCTTTATCTAAGACGCTATTGGCTCCTAGATTTATAACATTTGGTAGGGCGAACTTTACTCATTTCGTTTTCTTGGCATTGAGAACTAGGTTATTTGTCGTAAACCAATCCGTAACCATTGGGAGTGCACTGTTTACATCGTCAAAATCTTGTCTATTCCTTTCTACTTTCAAAATAAGAGGTATCATCTGCAAACAGTACATCTTCACAGAGAATGGTAAGTCATTGATATACACTAAGAACAAGAATGGACCCAGTATTGAGCCTTTTTTTTTTGTGGGTGGGAAATTATCAAATAACTTTTCCCGCTCTGGGCGGAACGAGAGGGCGTGTCAGACTCTTACTGACTAAAACCCAACCGTGTTCCTTCAGTTGCCTGTACAGTCACCAGCATAAATATATGACTATGGGCAGCGCTGCAAAATTATCTGATCATCAATTGAAGGTATATATATATATCGATACTTAGCCGTTAAAAATATGTGACGCCTTACAGCCGGCATAATAATCTTTTGCCAGTAACAGCATAAGTATCGGATCGGACCAAGTAAAAGTATCTGATAATACACGAAATCAAAATTATGTGACATGTCATCAGCACAAATATCTATCTACTGTAAACGCATAATTATCGGATCGCATATAGACTGCATTAATATCTGACACTATTTACAGTCAAAAATATCTAAACATTCTGCAAGAATGAACTTTATGTGCCTAAACATAGAGTCGTAATTTGAACAAAACTGTATGACGCTTCTCGAAAAGAGTATCAACCTGTCATTTATGCTTATGGCGAAAGAATAATATTCAATCCTTTGTGTGTGACAGTTGACATTACAATCGAGGGAACGAAATTTCTTATTTTGAATATTTATAAGCAATAAATACCACCATACCATTTATGGCATTTATAACCAATGTAATCTCCTTGCTAAAAACTCTTCTTGTTTCAAATGCTGTCATCAACAGTTCCTTATTTATTTTAGCAATGAAATCTGCTAAAGTCGTGTCATAAAACGTGAGACAGCGACATCAAATGACAGGTTGATACTCTTTTCGAGAAGCGTCATACAGTTTCGTTCAAATTACGACTCTATGTTTAGATTTATAAAGTTCATTCTTGCAGAATGTTGAGATATTTTTGACTGTAAATAGTGTCAGATATTAATGCAGTCTATATGCGAACCGATAATTATGCGTTTACAGTAGATAGATATTTGTGCTGATGACATGTCACATAATTTTGATTTCGTGTATTATCAGATACTTTTACTCGGTCCGATCCGATACTTATGCTGTTACTGGCAAACGATTATTATGCCGGCTGTAAGTCATCACATATTTTTACCGGCTAAGTATCTATATATAATTATACCTTCAATTGATGATCAGATAATTTTGCAGCGCTGCCCATAGTCATATATTTATGCTGGTGACTGTACGTTGCCAGGGGCCACGCTATCCCTTTCGGACTTTCCCGCGACCCCGGCAGGCATCGGTCCTAGCGGACCCCTTCCGTTGTGCTGACATCTCTTTGAGGCGCGCGTGGAACACAACGCGCCGTCAACCCGGGCCTAGTCCTTATTGGACGGTGAGCTACCCATTGCTCGCCGTCCGCAAGCCCGCGTCTACGGTGGCTGGGAATCGGCCTGGGATTCCCGACGCCCAGGGCGTCTCCTGTGGCGGCTTGGGGCGTGAGGGCGCGACATTTGCCACTCCCTCATGCGCACCGCCTTCTCCTTCCTTCGTGAGCATTACTGCTTCGCAGAAGGAGGTGACGGCTTCCCACGCCCTCTCACTCTGTACCATGGCCTGGACCAGGGCCGGACGCGAGAGTTCACTGCCGCAGTATTGAGCCTTGAGGTACACCTAACTGAACTGGTAGCCCAGAAGATTTCACACCATTAACATCTACACATTGGGACCTATTATGTAAATACGAATTTATAACGTTACTCGTATGAGCTTCGTTTTGCACACCGTAATGACGCAGTTTACGCAAAAGCGTGTCATGGTGCACGCAATCAAAGGCTTTGGAGGGATGTTGTGAATGTGTATATAGTTTTTATTATTAATATTAAAGTATATGTAAGTATTCCAAGTTATTATGAAATACGTAGACTAAGATAATTTCTTTTTAAATAGGGGAAAATATACCTATTATTTAGCTATTATTTTGCCGAATATCTTTCGGCAATTCGTTATATGTTTTGGCAGCCTCATACTTAATATTTGTAGTACTGCAGTTAGTCCGTGGTCTACTGTATAGGCAGAAACTATAAAGGAATAAAAACATAATGCAATATTGCTCATCCGCCATAGCAAATAGCGTGATAATTTATAGCCTGCAGACTGACTAGATGTATATGAAATATCTATGAAAAACTGAATTTATCCGGTAGTACTTGCGTGATGCTGGAACATACATACAGTCAGACATGTATTGTTTCATGCCTGTTTCGCGTCACCACTATTCGTGATTATATTTATTCACACAGTGAAGTGAGGACTATAACGCACTATTAAACAGTTGTGCCCGAAATACAAAATACAAAAAAGCATACATACGCCCGAGGTACTTCATTATTTATTTTATTTATTATCTACTAAGCTATCCATATCGGCATCGGTATCGGTATCGCCGATTATTTACTATAATAATCGGTATCGGTATCGTATCGGGAAAATTATGTATCCTTACATCCCTAGTTTTGACCTTGCTACGATTTTATTATACATATGTTTAGATATCGTTTGTCTGGCAGTTTGAGTACTTTATACGGTCTACCCAAATGTCCTTGCTTTGGTATTGTTCGTCCATTCGTTGAGCTCCTTAATTTATAAGTTGAGTTACACGATTACTGACACATGCGTGCCCTAACTGGACAGGGTACTCAAATCTGTGTGGTTCTTCGTTTTCATTGTTCGGTGTATGTAATATTAATGTGTTACGTCTTATGCAGGTGAACTTCGGCGACGTGTCAATACCGCGCGACATGGAGTACCCTCGGCCCGCGAAGGTAGCGGCGCTACGCGGCGTGCACGGCGTGACCTCGGACCCCGTGGTGGTGGTGGACGCGCAGACGCTGCTCGTGCCCAACTTCTCTTACGACGGCGAGGCGCCCGGTATGTGCTGCACAAGTGTACCCACGTCTATACATTCAGGAAACTTGATCATTCAGTAGCAAACGATCCAGTCAAACAATACATTTTTGATCATTCGGCAATAAACATTCCAATCAAACAATACAATTGATCATTCAGCAATAAACAATCTAGTCAAACAATACATTTGCCCGACAGTACAACAAAAGTATGTACAGTCACGAGCATTTATAAATATCTTACAGTTACGCAAAATTCAAAAGCGGGTTTTCTCGAGAAAAATATTATTGAAACTTTCAGAAAATACCTATTTCACAATAGTAGGTTTCGATAATACAATGTTCTTGTCACCATAAAATATCTAATAATACTTTAGGAGCAATATCTTTTCAAACTTGCGAGTATGATATTTTCCGCGAGTGACTGTACAGTAACAGTACATATTATGTCGTGGCTAGATGTTAGAATTGACCATTCCATGCAATGGCCAATATCGTTTAAACGTCAACGTTTAATGATATGTCAGTCACCGTTTGGCCATATCATTAATGAAGGGTATCCATGGTTTAAGGTGTAGCAAAAATAGCCAAGTAACTGCGACCAACTTGGCGCTCGTCAGCCGCTCTGGCCAGACCACATCATGATGTAACCAGCGGTCGATGTTCATTTCATGAAATGATCAATTCTAAGATCTGGCCACGACACATACACAGATATTGTTATTTGTTATGTCTCAGAAAGTTTAACCGATACGGGTGAAGACCTACCAGATATAATTTAGCTTCATTCATCGAAGTAATGATATTTGTTGTTGAAAACAGAAAGTATACATACATACATCAATCATTAATTAAATTATAATCTTGGTTTGACTAGCTATAGAATAATATATAAAATGCCTTCCCTGGTTTCACTTTTCATGTTGGATTTATAATTATATACAACTTCGTGAACTATTAATTATTTTGTGTCGTTAATAGCTCGAATCTCAATATTATCATAAATTACGGCTATTACTTTTACAACACTTTAAATATCACACTAGAAACGTCACGCGATATACTAACTTCATGAAAATAAATCACAACGCATATAAATATCGAATAAATTATACAATAATATTAACTAACGATACAAAAGTGAAAAATAAAAACTTTTTTACAAAAAAAAACAACCAACTTCCAAAAAAAAAACACTACAAAGTGAAAAATTACTTTAATTTCTGACTTCCGAAATTAAAGTAATTTTTCACTTTGTAGTGTTTTTTTTTTGGAAGTTGGTTGCTTTTTTTTTTTCCGCGCGGTTTAAACGCCTCCTACAGAGGCATGAGACGCGAGGTCACGCGTCCCGTGTTGCCACGCGTCCTGGCCGCCCTAGCCGCCTGCCGTCACGTCAGTTACGATGTTTATCTTTGTTTCCGCGATATTTACAGAAAAATATCGTTTTCTAGTTCAAGTTTCAAGGAATTAATTAGTTGAAAATATACGGTCGGCATGCCGATTGTTGAAAAAAAAAGGCGTTTCTAGTACTAGAATTCGACCCATTCGTTTCATTACGTTTAAAGTATTGATCTATGTACAATATTTTATGTTATAGGGTTTAGTTTCCGCACTTAGTCCATCAGGTGGACCATTGTGCATGGGCCATGGCGGCCGTTTGGTGGTTATTTCCACCAGCCTACCTCCCTCCAGAAGTTAATTAAAGCTCCTGGTCTGTTTAAAACATCTGTGAAAGATCTCTATCACCCGACGGTTTCTGTTCTACTCTGGGTGACGCCTGTGCGTTCAAAGAACACGTGCGCGGCGGTTTCCTCAGCCTCCATTCACGCCCTGCACAAAGGACTGTCCGTTATGCTTATTGTGTGGAAGTGTTAGTTTAGCGAACAGTGTCCCGTGATGGTCCCCGTCACCAGGCTCACGCCGTTCCTATCCAGGCGTAATAAACGCCTGGTCGGTCACCCTGCTATCCAAGGATGGCATAGCGTCCTTGAACTGCCTGCAACCCGCTGTCGAAGTCCACCAGATCCCCGCTTGTGTGTAGGTGAACTCCTGTAGCAATCTGCGTATTTGGTTAAAGGGGATGGGTACGATAGATTCGGGTCCACAGACTGCCGTGTTGAACCCTCGTCTAGCAAACTCGTCAGCTGCGTCGTTACCTAAAAGTTTTGAAGTAAATAAAATGTTATTTATTTCTATATCTTACCGCTACTAATAATTTAGTACGCCCTCAACGTACAGTGTTTATTCAACGTACCAATCAAAATGTCCGCCGTAGAGTCATAATTCTAAGCAGGGGTGAACGCACCTGATGGTCACCACTTTCGCTGATTGATCTAGTTGATGATAATAGCATCATAATGTGCATAACTCAGCAGTAACAGTCTGCTACGAGTGTAATAACCTTCACGCTTGCCGTCTGTCACAGACTGTAGGGTAGGCAGAGAGTAGGTTTGTTGAAGAAAACAATAAGCTTTCCACTCAATAATTTATTTCTCATTTTCTACCCAAATTTCAAAAAAATACAACAGCTCCATTATTTATTGTGACATCATCTTGTGAATAACGTTCCTCATCCGTGGTTTCCCTAATATGAAGGTATAAAAATGATCGCGGCACCACTTTGTGACATTAACTGCGACATGTCCTGTTTTCCATAACGCGCGCGTGCCCTTCAGGGTGTTACGAGCCCCTCAGGGGAGGATGCGCTTCAACTCACGATTGTTCATACTTATAACCATTTACCACCAAAACCTATTCTGCATGCACTCGGCTGAACGCTAACTTTTTTAAATGCATATTAATGTGCTTATTGTATCTTTTATATATTATTATCTATCGTGCTTGTTAGTGATCCTAAGATTTCTACTACTTTTTCTGTGTAGGCTCTATGTTTCATATACAATTATTATCCATCTGTTATAGCTGTTGGTTCTCCCATTAATAAATAAATAAATAAACATGAACTACCATAGGATGCTAAGTCAGTTGACCAATATGGGAAGTACCATTTGAATTTAAAATGACTTTAAATTACTAGCTACAAAGAGAAACGGTAAGACTTCATCAATATGAATTAGATGCTATCATTTGGAATGTGTTAAACCCACCGCAAAGCAATCTATTTTGTGCAAGATATACGAGTACCATGCATTGCCAAGTTTTATTCATTATGAACATTGAGACAATATTGCATTTCATGTGCGATCCCATAAAATATTAGGTTAAAATGTTCTATGTAAAACGGCAATTTCATAGGTACGAGTACCTAATATAAGATTTATGTGAAACCATGTGTTTTCTAAAGACATATCTATTCTGTGAGTGTGGGTACAATACATTAGTAGGAATTGGAATGTCACTACGCTTTGCTATGCAGCAGGGGCTCATTGACACCTTCACGTACTGATTGTTGATACTCTGTGGATTCGTTAATTATTTCTGAGCTATAAAATTGAATGCGTGCTTAAGTCACCACGTCTGATATGTGTGAAAAATCCCGGTTATATTCAATTCCGTATGAAATGTTACATCAAACATACTGCAGAAGTATTTTCCAGAGCAGATGAATTATGAAAATAATCTCTCCATACGGTGGGAGCTCCCCTTACAAAGACACGATCAGATACAGCACGTAATACGTAATAGTCGCATCCCTTGAGCGAGTGTCTCCTTGCACCGCGCGCTGTGGAACCAATATCTCAGCGTGAAGGATATCTATCGTGTGTGTGACGTCACCTGAGGCACACAGTACCGCCGCCGCCACAGACACTCAACTCCCGAAATTCTTCGTTGGCACGCACACATACACAACTCAAGGTACGCACGGAATATTACATGAACACAAGGGGAAGATACTCGCAACGTAATTTGAGGGGAAATGATTGGTTAGCAAATTCACTGTCCACTTTTCGCAAATTCAAATCACAGCCGTCGTTATTTGCGGGCTTGCGGACGGTGAGCAATGGGCAGCTCGCCGTCCGATAAGGACCAGGCCCGGGTCGACGGCGCGTTGTGTTCCACGCGCGCCTCAAAGAGATGTCAGCACCAACTGACGGGGTCCGTAAGGATCAACGCCTGCTGGGGTTGCGGGTTTGTCCGAAAGGGATATCGCGGCCCCGGCACACAGGCAACGGAAGGAACACGGGTGGGTTTTAGTCAGTAAAAGTCTGACACGCCCTCTCGCTCTGCCTAGAGCGGGAGAAGTCATTTGATGATTTCCAATCCTCAATTTTAAAAAAAGCCCTCGTTATGTGGCAGTCGTCACCTTTATGTAATGGCTACTTTACGGCAAATTGACAAAGTGTTTTAATCTGCTAAACAATTCATTTCCCTCTGTACAAGCGAATGAGTTTGCGTATTTGTGCATACACGTGAGTTTTAAATGTGTGGGGTGAAGATACGAGTAGTATGAGTTCAGAGAGCTCAAATGAAGTTTGTTTTCCTGGCGTGTTCGGAAATGTTCCACGCAATGATTCTCAGGGGCGACTCCGCCCCATAAATACACGAGAAATTCTTTTATGGTGAATACTTTCATTTTGAATGCTTTTGGAACGCGTGCCAACCTTGTGAATTACGTCGGCTTTCACTAAATTAAATGTGAAATTAATACGTGGGATGAAGAGAATTCTATAGGCTTTCATTTAGATAGGAGAATACCAAATATATTAGAAAACGTATACCTAATATATTTTTATAATAAAGTCAACCCTATGTACTTAGTACATACTGAGTATTATTAGCTGTGATGACAATCGGTCAATCGTATGTTATTTAACAATCGTACACTTGTTGCTAAGATGTTGTGTGTTGCAGATGCGAAGTTCTGGGTGGGGCGCGGCGACAAGCCGTCCCCGCAGGGCATCCGCATCCCCGACGAGAACGGCAAGGAGGCGCCGCTCAGGAAGTACGACAAGAAGACCATCGTGCTCACGCTGCCCGGGGTACGTACCATCATTAACACGAAATACATCCACGGTTGGATAAAGGCCTCTCTCAAGCATCGACGCAAAGACCGCTCTTGCATCCAGCGGATTCCTTCGACCTTTAACAGGTCGTTGGTCCACCTTGTGCACGCTGCACTTCTCCATACACGGTCACCACTCCAGAAAGTTTGGCCGTTTCGGATCCGTTTTACGAGTAATGTGGCGATGTTTCGGGCTATGTTGTTTACCTTGGTTCTCATGCAGATCTACTCATTTCTGATTCGCCCTAATCCGACAGCGAACTCATAGACCTCTGTGCTTGGCAGGAGCTGACAGTGTTCGACATCGGGCACTTCGCGGTGTGGTGCGAGGCGTTCACGGTGAACTTCGGGCACGTGTCGCTGCCGCGCGCGGTCCTCGCCAACGTGCCGCCTAGTCTGAAGATGCTCGGCGTCTCACCGCAGGTATGTCTTTTATGCAGTCATCGAGCTCACAGAGAAGAACAACCTAATGGAGTGCTATGTACATTACATACAAGAAACTTAATTTTGTTGGATGAATTTCCCAAACACAAAATTTTCGTGGCGTGGATGAAAATGCCACACTATGCCAAAGTTAAAATACAGTCGAAATTTTTCTTTCTAAATAGAAAATGTTACTACCCACTTGACGCAAAAATATTTTTAAGATTGGATTTTAGTTAACTATATTGAAAAAAAATTAAACCACTAAATTTGTCATCGCGGTGGTTGTCCCCAATACGATTCTGATGGTAATTTGCCTCGTACAAGAAAAACTAGTTGTTATTTAGTTTTACATTTACTTTTATTTATTAGGCCAGTAGTTATAATATTGACAAACAGTGGTATAATTCTTCTACCTACCCCGTAAAGTCACTGAAAAGTGAAAACATTTTGACTCGCGAAATACACTCATCCCGGTGAGCTTTTTCTCCTTGATGGATTCGGTGGGCTGAAACCACCACCGATAAAACAAAATTCACCGAAATGACAACAAATCTCATTTCGGTGTCCTAAATGTGAATTTGGTGGTAATTAAGCTCACTTCGTCGAATGGCTTTGTAATTTCAGTATTATAATATATATTTTTTCGAAATGTGCTAGTTAAGCCCTTTCATTTGATAAACAACACTTTTATTTTATTTCATGTGTTTATGTCCTCTAGAGGACGCTATATTCACATGACGTCATATAGCCTATAAACAGTATAGAACGATCAAGACGCTTCCAACAATACCTTATTTGTCAAATTATGATGAGCAGTTTAGAAGTTATGAGGTAACTGATGAACATACATACATACCGGTCAAAATCATAACCCTCCTTTTTGCTTCGCCGTAGTCGGGTAAAAACCATAAGTCTCCTTATTGCTTCGCCGTAGTCGGGTCAAAAGGAGGCCTATTCTACCGTTCGACTCTGTCAATATACCACCGAGTGCAGCCCGCGCCTGAAATAATTGAAATGAAATGATGATATTTTCTGTAAAAAGGTTTGTACAAATGTAAAGTAAAAGTATAAATTAATTTATTTTTTACTAGTGTATGTTGATGATGTTATACACTAAATAGTGAAAAACACTTTAATTTCGGAAGTTGGTGGCAAAAAACGAAAATACCGATCCAAAGACACAAGACTTCCGAAATTAAAGTTATTTTTCACATTTTAGTGTTTTTTTTGGAAGTGTTTTGTTTTTTTTTACCCGCACAAATTCTTGTACCACTTGCTATGCAAATATCAATGCCAGGAAGTTATTATAACTTGATCAACATACTTATTATTATAACTTGATCAACATACTTATTATTATAACTTGATCAACATACTTATTATTATAACTTGATCAACATACTTATTATTATAACTTGATCAACATACTTATGATTATAACTTGATCAACATACTTATTATTATAACTTGATCAACATACTTATTATTATAACTTGATCAACATACTTATTATTCTTGTTTATTATACTTGTTTATTATCCTTGTTTATTTTATCATCATACAATTTTTTTTACCTCATGATCTCAATAGTAAAAATTGAAGTGTTTTTGTTTATAATTTTATTATAAGGTATTTTTTCATGCTAAAATATGTAAGTAAGGAAAATACGAGTATATGGAACCTCTATATTTTAAGACGTTTTATACTCGTATACCATATTTTATGCAAAATAAAGAAATTCTAATTCTAATACACTAAGTGGAAATATAAGTATTACTGAAGTTTTTTTTAAATTTGTGGTACATACCCCACACCAATTATTATTACCATTACTATTACACCAGGATTAAATACGTTTTATTGAAGCTAGCAAAAACTGCCCAAGTAATAAAAGTAAATAATAAATTTCAGGGTGGTCACCGCACAAGCTTCCTCTACCGAATGAAAGAATTAAACACTAACGGTTCATATCATTTTCGTGTTAATAGTCCTTTTCTGCTTGTTGAATTTTTTCTCATACTTGTCGTACATGTTGTTGTATTGTTCGTTCTCTCCCTTAAGTTCCATCTCGATGTTCCAATGTAGTCTGTCGATAGCTGACCAGCTACCCTATAATGACCTCAATACGCCCTCAAATTCCTACTTATTTGAGATGGAGTCCACATCTTTGTTTGCGGTTTTACGCACAAGGGCTTTAAAATTCGCATACTGTTTTTTCAACAAATCGTCTAGCTTCCTATTTGGCTCTATGTTCAGCTTCTGAGATGGTCGGTCGCTCAGCTACCTTGAGCAACTTCGTCCCGCCTCCTCACCTGTTTTCTCTTCTGCACGCATACTCGATGCCGATGGTGATCTGTCTCAAGCTGTTGTTTGCTCACTTGTTGAAAGGCTTCCTGTTTTCATGAACCGCAGCTGATATTGTTGGTTGATCAACGCCTAGGTTGACTCATACACCTTAGTTGTTTTTCGGAACGCTCGTACCAATAAGGCTCAGTTATACTTATCTCACCCTCAATTCGCTCATGATTAACTTGGTAATCATTTTAATAACTCTCCAAAGTGTTAAGATTACACTTAAAGTAATCTACTGTTTTCCTATGAGCTAGATCCTTCATCAAGTTAATGCCGAATTTTATAATGCTAGCATAGTCATTGATTGCGTTTTAATGAGTTCCGACATTGTAATATTCATAACTATTTGTATTTACAAATACTCACTATTAAAGATACGGCTACCTACTCATAATACGAAAAATATTTTTAATAATAATAATGAAACTTTCAGTAGCGCCATCAGGATGGAATTTGGTGTGGACAAATGTGCGGTCATGCATGTAAAGCGAGGGGAGATTATGGAATGAATCCGTGGGAACGGAACTCTCGGATTCCATAAATCTTAGATCCCTCTCCGCATCCGAAACCTATAAGTATTTGGGTATGTCGGAAGCATTGGGCATCAATGTTACTGACATGAAGCAATCATTGAAGGAGCACTTCTTTGGCCGCCTGAAGAAAGTATTCAATAGTTTTCTATCAGGCGGAAATAAGGCCTTCAATGGTTGGGTCATGCCGGTTTTGATGTACTCTTTCGGCATACTCAAATGGACTCAGACCGAATTCGACGCCCTGGATAGGAGGGTCCGTACGCTGCTGACTGCATATCGAATGCACCACCCACAGTCATCGGTAATGAGACTGTATATCCCGCGAAAGTGTGGAGGTCGAGGCTTTTTGAACGCTAAGACCCTCCACAATCGCGAGATATGCAGTCTCAGGGAATATTTCCTAGAAGCCGACGTGGGGATGCATCGAGATGTGGTCGCGGTGGACAAGGGCCTCACCCCGCTCTCCATGGCTAAAGAGAACTGGCGCAAGCCTGTAGTGCTTGACACTAACGATCGCAAGGAGGTATGGCAGAGTAAGGAGCTTCACGGACGCTTTTTCCGGGCCCTACATGGACCCGATGTAGATTTTCTAGCGTCCGTAGCCTGGCTGCGTTTTGGTGACCTCTTTGGGGAAACCGACGGTTTTGTCTGTGCAATTATAGACGAAGTTATCATGACGAACAACTACCGTCGATTTATTGTGAAAGACGGCACGGTTGACATCTGTCGGGCATGCCACCGTCCGGGAGAATCAATCCGACACATTATCTCCGGCTGTTCTCGTCTAGCTAACGAAGAGTACTTGCATAGACACAACCTTGTAGCCAGGATTATCCATCAGCAACTAGCTCTGAAATACAATTTTGTAGAATCGGAAGTGCCGTACTACAGGTGCCGTGCCCGACCCAGTTCTCGAAAATGGAAATTCACTGACAGGACTATTGTTGCCAATAAACCTGATATAGTGGTGGTGGATCGAGTAGAGTGGCGCACAATGATTATTGACATAACGGTCCCGCATGACGGGAACCTCGTGAAAGCTGACAAAGACAAACAAATCAAATATCTTGACTTGGCTCACGAGGTTGTTGACATGTGGGATGTAGACTCAGCGATCATTGTGCCGATAGTCGTATCAGCCAATGGCTTAGTTGCCAAGAGCCTCGACCAACACCTAAGGAGGCTCTCGTTGGGCAGCTGGATCAAGGGCTTGATTCAGAAAGCGGTACTTCTGGACACGGCTCGCATTGTCAGGAGGTTCCTCTCTCTGGAGCCCTGACCGCCGGTAGCTTGGACCCTGTTCCCGATACCGGTGGGCTACTATTTTTTATATTTTTAAATGTTTTAATTTTTTATATTCTAATATTTAAAAATGTAATTTGTAAGTATTTAAATGAAATAAAGGAGATAATAATAATTCAATTGTATGTTCATAAAAGAGTATAACTTACAAATTATTTAACTAATAGCAAAATGTATCACATTAAACACCCAGTGCTCTTCCTCCTCTCTCGTACTGGATCTGTGCTGTGCCCGACATTGTCCATACGAGAATTGTGGCTAATATAATTATTTCCCTACCAACTATATACATTATGGTACGCAATAAAGAAAGAAACAATTGAGAATTAATCGAAACATTCTGAATGCCAATGCTGATGAAAATACATAAATAACTAACAGGGTGGAATTTTTGGACCTCATCTGGAGGGAAACTGGACCTCATTGCGAGCAACTAATTAGTTAGTTTAGGTACTCTTTTTTTACGTTAAATTAAAATAAGTTAAGATTTTATGGTTCCTTTTATTTAATTTATCATGTTTGTTAGAGAGATTTTATCCTTATGATTGACCCTATCGATTGATGACATAAAAGTACAGGTGTTAGGGTGTCCTGTTTTTCGGATTTTAGCCGAAAGTTAGTTTAGTTATATTCCCGAGTGTGGCAAGCGAATTTTCAGAAATCTTTGAATGCAGACTTGTTTCTTTTTTTAAATAAATGAATGTTTCCTTTGAGTATTTGCTATCTCCAGAATGTAGGTTGAGTACTTTCCCTCCAGGTGAGGATAAAAAAAACAACCCTGTATATATGCCATTAATATTTGAGAAGTCCCGTAAATTTCTCATGGATCCCATCATCACAAATGGGTTTTGATAAAAATGGGACCCCTCTGGAAGTATATCCTTTCAATAGAAAAAATAATTTTCAAAATAGGGCCACAGTTGACGAAAATATCGATGAACATACATAAAACAAAAAAAAACATAATGTCGAAGATAGAACCTCCTCCTTTTTGAAAGTGTATAGAAAGAAAGAAAGAATAATAATAATAATAATAATAAATATTTATTTAGTATTAAAATTGGTAAAATATTAATAACGTAAAAGCTTAAAAATAATTTATAAAGGTATTATAATGTTAGATGCCTGTACTAGGATAAACCTGTATCACAGGCGGCATGAGCTCACACTTTATGCTAATTGTAGGACAATATAATTCTTAACAATATTTAACATTACAAGTCTTGAAATAATGACAAAATTGAATTTCCTAATTCATTATTTTATACCTAGTTTACTTAAATACTATTTATCTTAAATATAAAAATAACAAAAAGTCTTAAATACGTAATTTCATAATTAGTTTGCGTAGTATAGTTTTTGCACTTTATAGCCTAGTTAAAACACAAGATATGATTTTGCGTCAGCAAAATTTGAGAGTGGGTTAAAGTCATTGTTGCACAAAATTAAATAACGTTCGAGGCTATGTGTGTATTGGATTTTACTGCGGGCGATTAATGTGCTTAGACATCAAGAAAAACGAGTATTAGTAGGGCAGTGCAGTGTTTTGTTTAGTCAGCAGCAGGCAATAAACACGGAAGTCTGGCCTTAGTATGACTTTCTAGGCGCCGACGTAGTCGATGGAATTGATATACCTGTACTCCGCTATTTTCCTAGCAGGGCAATCTACCTCTCCCGTTATATGCGAGATAGACAATCCTGAAACTTATACAATACAATAATACTTGGGTATTCCTCGAATAAATTTAAAACAAAACTTTATGTTTTTTCTGCTATAACAATGTTTGCTATTAAAAAATATGACTTCTTAAATTTGAACAATTGAATTATTTACACAACGCAGATAACTCAGGATAAATTGAAGCTCAAGATTTGACTGTGCTAGTTTTTACCTAAAAGTTATCTTATATTTGGCTAATCAACTTATCTTGTTTATGTTATACGCAAGTTACTGTTTTAAATTATAAGGACAAAATAATTATCTTACTCTTAAAAGAAAATAGGTTTGCTGTAATAAGTATTTAATAAATAATGTTATTCAAAGAATTATTGTAGAACAAATAGGTAAGATTATCAAGTTGGAACCTTAAAATACGGATAAATGTGACTAATTCGCTTTAGAGTCATCATTTCAGCCGAAAGTCGTCCACTGCTGGACTGGGCCTCCAAGCACCGCCACTTCGACCGCTTCTGTGCTTTAGAGTGAACAAATAAGAATTTTCACCTAACAGTTTTCTTCAATTTCTATAGAATTGAGTTGGAATACGGTTTAGATCTTTGAGTAAGCGGTTTATAGGTACAGAGATAGGTACAGATTTATTGACATACCTTACAGCGTGTCTTTGTTGTTTTATATTGCTTTCGGAGAAGTTTTGGACAATCTTTGTTAGTCAAACTCAAACTCAAAGCATTTATTTCAAATAAACCAATTACAGGAACTTTTGAATTGTCAAGGGGTCAGTCAGTCAGAAATATGAAGCTAATTGTGTTACATAATATTAGTGTTACATAATTCTGTCACGCAAATCATAATAATAGTATTATGTTTTTTTAGATAATATGGCAGCGTGATTGTTTTACGTTGATATCATCGGTAATCGTTTATCGAGCACATTAACCACCGTGTTATTATTATTTTCTAAAATGATATCACTTTCTTGGGCAATGATTTATATTTTTATTTTTTCATTTAGTCTAGCTGCTCATTTACGACCACTAAACCGCTGAGTCAGCGCCGTTAAGGCTGATAAAGAAACCTTTTTACTCGTTTACTAAACGCGAGAAGATTTATTTCTAGTGTTAAATTTATTCCGATTACAGTCACATCACGTATTTACATCTGTCAGTTATTACTGATAGCTTGTTATAGGCATGTACATGTATGCACTCGCTGGTAATAACTCATATAATGCAGCCGCAGCAGATTGAACACAAATCGCACAACATTTCTCAGAAACGATATTTCTCTCGGAGAAAGTCGTGTAGATATACGTATGTACATGCATTTTCTAAGTAACAGCTGTCGCATACGGCGTGATGTTTATGTCAGCAATGCGCTGTTTATTGGTCCAGCAACAAGGATCATTAGAACAATATACAGCGATGTCCTTTAACACTCAAGTTGAACAGTGTGTTGAGAGTTTTGAAATCAAAGGCATCTTAAGAGTCCGCGAAAGACACTTGCGAAAAAGTTGCAGAAATGAAATTTCTTTATAATATCACGCCATCAATTTCAAGGGGCCCAACCCTTTGAAATTGATGGCGTGATGTTATGAAGAAATGTGAAAATTTTCGCAGTTATTATCTTGGATTTACATTTTGACCCCTCTATCGGCTTTAGCATCCTCGAAAACTATGAAAACGACACTATGACGAAAAATTTTAAAATGTTCGCAGTCGCCATCTTGGATCTTTATTTTGACTTTAAGTTGTCTTCAGTAGCGTTAAAGAACTTCGATCCAAAAAATACTTCACTTATTGATACTACAGCATATCGGCGCGGGCATGTCGGTGACGGGAACCCATAAGTTTTACCCCTAACAAAAATCACTCAACGCACTTAAATAAATTTTCACTTTAGAAGTTTATGATACCTACAGTCAAAATATAACTAGCGGACCCGGTAGGCAGACGTTGTCCTGGGACAACAGCGCCACCCGGGTCCAACTATAGCTAAGAACCATCCAAGTGATACAAACAGAATTTAAAAAAATACATCTAAATCAGTCAAGCCGTTTAGGATAAGAAGAATTACGAACACACGCATACCGGTATTTTATTTCTCAAACGTCAGTTTCGCGTCCATTTTCAGAAAACTTGTTGCGTATATTTGTGATTTTCCATAAATACTTAATTTAATTTGAAAAATCCCTTTCAGCCACATGCAAGACAAAGAACTCGACTTTTCAAATCACAAATAATTTTGTTTAAATTCTGTTTCCCTTTCTCACAACGAATTAACAAAATTTATCAAATTCAGTCGATTTCGTGCACGGCCCCGTAATCTGTAGGATTTCTTATAAAAATAAAATTATTTTAGATAATACGTAATAAATGTTATCAGTGCTGATGAGCACGATTGAGTCGTGTCGCGGAGGATGCAGCAGGGGGGCGGGGGTGTCTGGGAGGCAGGGGACAGTGACGTCACGTAATTAATTCACACGAGGCGACATACTCGCAGATTGCACCCGGCGACGGTTTAGATAAAATAGTTACATTACAGCGAATTCATGATGTCGCTCAATTAAGATCTGTGTAATATCAGAAAAGTTATGGATCTGAATATTCGGTGCTGTGTGTGATCTTTAGTGAATGATACAAAATGTATGATCTACGTAATGAAATGTGCATGTGCTACGATTGTATCTTAACAAAAAAAAATTGTTGGTCTTCAGAGTTTCATAATAATAATATTTTTGAAGGTGATGTCGTGTGTAAGTAGACAAACTCACTTCTTCATTTAAAATATTATCATAAGTACTTCAAATACCTGTCGCTTTAGTCACTCGCGAGGTACTCGTCGTCATTAGCAACGTTTAAATCGAGTGGTTCGCCACGCCGCCGCCAGTGCGTGGAAACACAACATTTCATACTAATACATTTTGTAATAACTTCTGTTCATCATGTTTTGCTTGCGACAGTCGGTAGGTACAGACCAGTGTTTACCAAACTTATGAAAGATCTAATTCCACCCAATTACGAAACCGTATACACTTTATAAGCGACGCTCAAAATCTTCACTAATGTACACGTAAATTATAACCTTATTTTAATGCAAATAGAGTTGCGAATTCAGTAAAGTTGGGTAGATTTCGTCAGATCATAGCAGATGGGTTGCAAAAAGAGCCGATAGTGAGATAATGTTGCGCAACGACGCGGATTTGTAACCTACGTCCGATTAGTTTCGTGAGGAGACACAAGTCTAGTCCGCTCGGCTAGTGGCTCAGCTCGGTCAGTGACACGTCTGCATTTGCTGATCTAGGTTTTTTGGGGTGTGTCGAAAGCAATATAATTTGTTTAAAAATAACTGCTCTCTGAAAGTTAAACCGATATAAGGTCTATACATTCTGTGTGATAAAACATACCGGTGGCTTTTGATGATGGATCCAAGACCCTATTAAAATACAGTGTCTCAAACATCTGATCTGTTCGAGACATTGGTGAATGTTCTGGCAGGTCACGCCTCACATATTTGAGAAAAGTCCTAAATTAATAAATCATGTGCGTGTTCTTGCGCAGAGAGCAATAATGGCGTGTTTGATTTAATTTTTGAACGGGTACAGGGTGCATCCCACGGGCGTCGCAACAAATATTACGACAAGAAATATTGAGAGCATTCATTTTATATCGAGTTCGTACATCTGTGTTTGGTGGATAGAGATTGATCGATTGATTTAATACATTTTATATTACTCGTTTTGGATGACAGACCGTTGGAGTTGTTGGTAAACTTTAGTCTAGAGAGAATTGTGATAGGATGGTTTTGTATTACGAAAGACGTAATCGTATCGAAGACATGCTGTCGCCGCCCCCGCAGAATAAACGCGTAAGTGCTGTTGCGGCGGTTTTGATGTTAATCCATATTCGTAATGTATCGGTCAAAATACATCACCTCAATTTTTTCCAGATTTTAATATCAAGTATTTACGAAGTTACGAAAAGTTATTACTTTATTCTTAATTTAAAACCAAAATAAAAAAATCTGCAATATATATATGCGTACCATATTTAAAGCTTTACATTGTGTAAAGTATATTACCATACCTATCAGGTGCAACTGAGACATCACTTTAACGGTGTTGTCCATTGCGTGTTTGTTCTGGTGCAGATTTTAATACTATAATTCCGCAACATGAAATTGCAGAAAACTTCAAGAACTTAATAGTATGATAATATCCTTTAAATTTCGTTAAACGTGGTTGCTAACCAAATAATCGTATTTTAGACTACGAAATAGTGTTAACGTTCTTACTTTTTATTGTGGTACAAACTCTTTGGCCGTTCGCAAATGACCTTAAGCTTCATACACTCGCGGCTGGAAGGCGGGTCTGCTATGCTTTGCTTTGGAGTTTATGGTCAACAACAACAGCTGTTGAGTGCATTTTGTAGTTACCTAATTTTGTTTTGTGATATAATTTTTAACAAGTGGAATGGCTAAACAACGAATACTATGTTATCGCAAAATAAAACTACGAGCACAGAGGATGTTGATAATGTCATGTGGACCAGAGGAGCAAGGTAAGATAAATTATTTACCTAATTACTTATTTACATATCCGTATTTTCATATTCAGTAGGTAGGTACCTACTTCATACCTAACTTAGTCCCTTTCTAATTATTTTCACTCTTGTGCAATACCTATTTTTTATAAAACACGACACACAAGTGAAGTGGCACGTCCATCACGGGAATCGGATCTCAGATTCTGATATTAGATCTTCTGTTTTATGTCTCAAAATCAGTCCCTGTAACGTATAAATTATAAGAATAGGACTCTAGGTATTTAAAATATTGTAAACAAACCAGATCACGTCACTCTGTATATCACCTAATTAAAGCCGTTCTTACCAATTTCCACATGTCAGTACTCCCGTTTTACTGGGTAAATATGGATTTGTTTGATTATATTCTCTTAAATACCTAACAATATACACATTGACAAAAGCGAATCATACCAACTTCATGCAGTTGACCCGCGCGACGACGCGGGCGGTGCCGCGCGGTGTGTTCGCTTACCTACTTCGGTGGGGTCTGCCTGTGCTGTGCGATCTACGACTTTAATGATTGAGCTGTGCCGCAAAATGTTAGACAAATATTTACTTTTCAGAAGACAATATCTTGCCTGAATCAAGAATCAACGAAAGGGGTTGCTAAATATGCCAACATAATGGCGAGTACACAACGCTGGGTATCTTGTACGTTGTTGAAGGCTCCGTACCTAAAGGGTACTCGATTGCTAAGCCTCAGCCATCTGTCCGTTCATGCACTTAGCCTAGTTGTATTTTAATAGTGGATAGTGAAATATGTTTTGTAATAAATTTGTTTTGTTTCAGTTTTACCTACATCACCAAACATTCCTCAATCTAGCGTTGGTGTCTTCCATTATAAACGAAAATACCCAGTGTATGACTTCATAATCCATAATAGTCTAACAAAAAAAGGTTACTGTTACGTATGGCATTTGCAAATAGCCAAACGAGGTGCCAATAAAATCGGTAGTTGCCTTCTAAATTTCGAGAGGCGTTAATTTATTTTCTTTTTATTCCGATAGCTGGCCTGGACAAAATAAAAATAGATTCATTTTTGCCCTCTATCTTTACCTTTCAAAAAATACATGTAAATACTACTCATCGATCTATCAGTCCGAAGTAGACTCGATGCATTGATGTATAGAGCGAGCCATAAACCTGATCTAATGTACGGCATCCTAATGAGCGCTAAGACAGAAGGGCAAAAGATGATTTGAAAGAGATGCAACAGTCGGAATTCTTTGATATCAAACTGTTAGTGGACGGCAAAAATTGGGATCGTGACAATAGTAACGAGAAAGTTAAATGGTCCCTAGTAAAAGACGTTAATATATCAAGCACAACGCCAGACCAGCTCGTGTTCAAATACGATTTTACTGAAAACTATCGCACGCGGTCAACCCCGAGAGAGCTACTAGACCCTCAAGTGGCAGCGCAAGATTACCCCGAGGAAGAATAGCTACTACTAATACCGGCAGCAGTCAGCTGGTTTGGGCTCCTTCCTGTGCCTAAGGCCCTCTAGGTGTCGTGCTGAGGCGATTCCTCGACACTATCAAGGATTTTATAAATCTTTAAATTGTGATATTAATACCGAAGAGGCTGATGCTGATGAAGAAGAGAGTTGAAACTATCTAGTCATTAGCGCAAATCATTCAATTGCGAGCGTTTAAGACTTTTATTATACATAGGAGAGTATATTTTAATCATCTTTATTGATTTAGTTTAAGTTAATTAAGAAAATTGACTTTTACAAAAAGTGTAATCGTTTAAGAATTAAACCAAAAAGTTATTTTCAGATTATCGTAAAATATTGATCTCTTATAATACAATTGATGCACCAAGAAAGAACCAAAGTATCATGTTATTATGTTTTTAAGTATAATTATTATCACCTTAATTGGTAAAGTGGTTTGTTTTGTCATAATTAAGCTGTACATGCACAATAACTAGTTGAACTGAATAATAAGGTAGTCTGATTAAGAAAACCAATAATTAGTTTAAAACATTATTGTAAAAGTTTAATTTTTTATAATTATAGAGTTTTCTGAACACTGATTAATTAAGTGTTAGAAATGTTTATGTTAGACTATCTAAAATTATTAAAGAAAATATTTCTGTTTTTACGGATTTTTATTGCTTTATTTATTTATAGTTATGTTCCTACCAATATATCGTAACATAATGTTATAATTCCGACCTTGATGATATAATATCCAGAACAAAAACTTAATCAGTTATTACATTATCAGAAACTTTTCGACTGCACCAGAATAAACGCGTAATAACCCATTAACTTTATCACTGTACTGCAAAAATCACAAAGAAAATTCGAATTATATTACATTGCAAAATAAAAAAGAACAATAGTTGACAAGAAAAAAAACTCAAAGTAACATTAACGATTTAAAAAAACTTAAATATTTCTGTAAAACGTTTTTTTATGAATAACTCAAAAACAGTATCTGTTTAACACTTAATATTAATTAGACTATCTACAAAAAAAAAAATCTTTTAAACGACATAAAAATCAAACTCCTAATATGTGTAGTCATAAAGTTATGGATCATTTTAGGTTTTTTATTTTTCCTGTAAAATTGACTTTTTGCACTTGCGCGTTTATTCTGCGAGGGCGGCGCTGTGTATTATTCCGAATATCAAAACTTATTATTCCACAAAACTGTTTCCTCCATGCTCCATTCAATTGTTTTTATGTAATATTCCCTCCATTGTTGCCGGCGCTCGGTAAGATGAAGACGTTAAAGTTAACGCGAGTTTCCACAAAACAACCGGCTGCCGTGAAATCGAATGTTTTGCGGTGTTTACATAGATCATTGTTATGAAAACTAACGCTTCTTTGTTATTCTTGTAATTGCTTTGTTTTAGTAAAATCGTTTGTACGTTTGTATCCTTTTTACATTGTGTAAAAAGGATAACAAATTAATATTTATAAAAAAAAAAACTGATTGACAAAATATTTCTACGGACCCCTTGATGGATCCCGTGTGTGGTCACGATAACGTCCGAAATACT
Organism: Agrochola macilenta; assembly: GCA_916701695.1. Lineage (NCBI taxonomy): Eukaryota > Metazoa > Arthropoda > Insecta > Lepidoptera > Noctuidae > Agrochola > Agrochola macilenta. The sequence goes on along the minus strand of OU753575.1, from coordinate 18,809,009 downwards.
CCACATATCGAGATCATTTTTTTTATTCACTTTAGTTGACCTGACTTGCTTGCCCTGATTTCGTATTAAAAAATGGCTGTTTAACTCCAAACCTTTTTTTTATTTTTCGGTTTTGGATGAGCGTTATGAGGCGTGCACTTTTGTTTTTTTTTATTTTTGCCTTTGACCGTCTCTTCATTTTAGTTTAGTACTTGCAACTTTATATATGCTTTATAATGTATTGTATTACTAAATCTGAAACGCAGTTCAGTAACATCTAAAGTGTCAAGGTACTCCGGTTGGTACTAAGGTTCTTAATCATTTGTGACAGTAACGGAAAATGGAGGGAATTCGTGACGTAATTGATGACAAAACATCTGTATTTTGATCATTGTCCAGTTTGTCCACCTTTTGTACTGAATCCTTCGATAAAACAACATCGGTCGAACTTTCAGTGTGTTCCTACAAACGCTAGTCGTTTACATTGGCGCACCAGAGCTCTTCATTTGTTTACTCGTCCGAGGCAGTGCCCGCGCCGCCCGCCGCCGCCGTGCAGTCCTCGCACCGGTTACACAGTACACTAGCATCTCTAAGCATAACATTGTGTTTGAGGAACTCATTCTGAGGAACTAAGATGTTAAATAGTCGGGGAGGTTGATGAAATGCAACGGTGTACTGCAATAATGTTTGTTGGTTCCAAGTCAGTTTATATAAAAGATGTTTGCATAATTAGAGTTATTTTTAAAACTTGTAAGTGAAGCCGCAGCAAGACTGCAACTATGAACTATGATGACACGTTTTCAACATTTTCGATGCTTTTATCTGTTAGAAATAGCTCTCGTATCGGCTTTTCATTTGTTTACGTTCACAATATTAAATGCGCATCATTTTCCAGTTAACAGTTTGTAAATGAACATTTGCGAGTAGGTAGATGAACCGTGCCTGCATATGTCCGTCAGTGTCGTCACTGAGCCCGCGATGACCCGCGATGCCGGGCGGCGCGACAAGTGCACTGTGCGGTGCGGTAACAGTTGAGTTGCGACGCGCTGACAACAGCTGAACAGCTTACGTCATTAGTTCCTGTGCCACTGCACATACAGCCATCAATATCCAGTCATGCACACTTGCACTACTGATACACTTGTGATTGGCGCAAACAGTCATAAATATAGTCGACGGAAATACATTTTTTTATCTTTTAAAACTTTTTGTTTTATAGCTTCAGCAAAGCTAAGATAATTAATTTGGAAATATTTTGACTACTTATGTATGGACGCAGCTCCGCTTTCATTTGGAGTTCTGTCGGGGCTACTTCTTTTTGTACCTCTTAAAAATATCAGATTTAAACATAACTTACCTAACATCGCGCCTGGCTTCCCCGAAGGGTTAGGGAGAGAAGGTCCCATGTAATAGGGGGCGGGCCTATTGCCATCAACCGGGCACAAATACAGACTCCGGGCTGCTACTGAGTAATTCCAGATGGAAAAACCCAATAATACTATGCCCGACTCGGGAATCGAACCCAGGACCTCATGCTCAGCAGTAGCGCTTGCGACCACTAGACCAGCGAGGCAGTGTATAGAATAGAATACTTTATTATGTACACGACGTGGAATATACATAATACAAAATAATTATACAACTATTGTGTATTATTATAATAATTATGTATGTATTATTTGATTAAAAAATATCCGAAATTCACATTTTTATTTACAATTATTAAATTTGGCACTGCTCTGTAAAATTAGATATTAAAAGAAATGGTAGCTGTTTGAAATTTATTTTGAGAGTGACGTCATTAGTTTATAGCGATAGGTTATCTCGTACTTTTGGATATAATAATTTATTTACTCAAAACAAGGCGTTCGTGCACGTAAAAATAAAATACAGTTTTACAAAATAAGTAGTATATCTACAAAAGTGGGGCTGAGCGCTGCCCTCCTAGGTAGGTTATGAAAACCTGTGTTAAGGAGAAGCAGTCCGGTGCCCTAAGGTATAGTGACGTAAAGGTTACATAGTGCTCGTGATGTTACTGTTACAATTTTGGAGTATTCAGATGGACAATTCAAGTTAAAGATACGTTTTTATTAAACTGAAAATAAAATAATTATAATTTATGGTAAATAAATATATGTGTGTGTCATTGTGCGTGTGTATATGTGTGTGTGTGTGTGTTTGCTTTTCCATCTTGTTTATGTTAGGTTTTTTTGTGTGTGGACTTGTGGTGAATATATTAAAATGGTGGAAGCGCGGGTAACAAATAACGCGGCCGCGTCGGTAAATAATATCGCAAGCAGTATACTCACACACTCAAGTGACTACAGCGCTCAACTAGTGTGGTAATAATATCGCAAGCAGTATACTCACACACTCATTTTCATTCGTTCACACATTATAATTACGGGATCCTGCCGTTTTATCGGTCAAATTTTTATTTGGCAGAATATTATCAAGGATAATGTCATTTAGCCATTTGGTCTTTAATCAAATGATTTATTACAGCAATCAATCTTTAGACGTAAACGTTTGGTCAGTTAGTTATGGAACTAGTTAGAGTAGGTTAATTATAAAAAAAGTGGTTAGGTTAGGTATAACCTTTTATAACAAGCTACCCTCTTCTTTGCTAGATTTGCCTTTTAATGCGTTTAAAACGAAAGTAAAATCCAATCTTTGTTCAAAGGCATACTATTCTATTAACGACTACTTAAATGATAAGAATAGTTGGTCGCTGTGATTAACTCAAGACAATGTTTATGTTCTTTCTCCAGCTTACGTACTGACAAGTTATATGAGTTTATATAATTGTTTATTTTATTTGACTTTTTAAATCAAGTTATTTTAATTTAACTTTAATTTATTGTTGACAAAATCTACTCATCACACTGTTTTTTTTATGAGTTGTATTGCAATATGTGGTTAGCTAGTGACCTCGACAATTGATCATATTATTTACTGTTATTAGTAATTAACTCTTTGTTTATTTATCTTACATCGATGGTCCTAGTTTATCATTTATAACTTCCAGTTAGCCCTTTATGCCTGGAGGCTTTTATTAAGATATTAAGTTCTGTTTACGTTTTGTTTTTTATTTCTGCCTGAGTATAGTTCTCGATGATTTTGTTTGGTATATTGGCGTGTGCTAGCTTATATATGGCTAATAATTTAAATTATGTTTTGTGTTGCTTAATGTAAATTATTTTGAATACTATTATATAGAATCTTTTTTTTTTGTTCTTCTAACTGAACAGACAGCTGTGCTGCTGGGGAGTTTGTTGCGCCACTTCATCTTCCCAGCTAACGCACTAGGAAGTGGTGAAGGGTGGGCGTTTTGGGGGACTGTCTTATGTAATTTTGACGTTCGAAAAGTGCTGATTCTCAGCCTAGTTTGAATAAACGACTTTTTTTTTTTTTTTTGAATTTTGTTATGTTTAAACCTCCTACGCACGAGCCGAGCGAGCGGAGCGAGCAGTGCCACGGCAGCGGCCGGCGAGTACCAGAAACGACTAGATTATATAGAAAAAAAATATGGAAAAAGACAGGCTACCCGAAACTAAATTAGTTAGACGAGATTAATTATTTAAAAAAAATAAAATATATATATATTAATTTTATATTATTATTACCTAACTAATTTTTCCCAAGCTGAAAAATTACCATCGTAATAAAACGTCTTTATTTTGCGTAAAATGAGTTATTCCAACTGAAATATTTGACTAAATAAAAATTGCTAAAAGTACTAGTTGGTAAACAAATTATTGTTTAAACGTACACTTGCAAAACATTAGGTTTGCGTTACAATTATTTGGGAAGAGATTTTTTGCTAAGTAATAATTTGGCAAATGAAATTATGCGGAAAATTGTTTGGGAAGTGATAATTTGGCAATTTATTTTCGATGAAACAAGGGAGACCCTATAATTACTTATACGTAACTTCAAAATTAAGTTTATCTGTCTGTTACGACCCACGTAACCAACCAGGGGTCTAATTCTGCTAGTTTACGTACATCTGAACACGTGTACCATTTCTGGCACATCTGTATAATTGTTAGAAAGGTAACTTCCTAGTATTACCGAGATGTTAATATAGACTAAGTGAGTGTCGCATGCACCAACATCTCGCCACTGATGCTGACACAGACATACAAACACACCGACAAGCAGGTCGGGCTTCCCATAGTAAGTGGACCAGCATTCATCGCACGTTACGTTATAAGCTAAACTGATGTAGCAAGGTTTGCATTTTGTTATTAAATGGAAATAATTGGTTTGTAAATCCGAAGCAATATATGATTTAAACTACACAACATGAAAATTAGAGTGAAACCGTCGTACAATTATTGAATCAACTGGGTTCAAAAGTTGGTGCTACGTCGTAGCAGTGTAGCGCCGTAGCGGTTGGACGCGATCCAAGCGAGTGTCGCGAATAAGGTCAGCGTAGCGCTACGCCTGCTACGAGTGCTACGCCGTGACGTGACCCATTCCTTTCAAGGTTTTGGTTCAAATATTTTGGTTTTAAAATTTGGTTTTAACGTATTATAAAACAAGAAAGTGTCATTCATAAAAAAAAACGATACGAACAACAAACAAAGTCGAACAACAAACGATTTGTTTACTTTTTGTTAATAACCTTAACTAATGGCGTATAGGAATCAAATGTGTAATTCTATTGGCTGATGGCTGAAAATTGCTTACATTATTTACTGGAATTGCACAGCTCTATCTTATGTTTGACAATGTCGTACATTGCCAAAAATTGCGTCTCCCTTTTTACGTTCTATAACCCGTTCTTTGCCGCCCCATAGTTGTAAATAATGCAGTTGGCTCTTTAAGCACACTTCATTTGTTTGTTCTGGATGTGATCCAAGCTCTGTGTGTAATGTGCACAGATCGTCATAAGTGGACTAATGTTGATCGTTTGCACTTAATTTTGGCTCATAAAGCTTGCGACCTAAAATGATAACCCATGTGTACCTACTCGTAAAAGCCAAAAGTATAAATAATCTCGACTCATTTTCTCATTTCACATTATTCATAGACTATCGGCGCACGTAACATCGGAAGCCTTAACATTTGATGCGAGCGCTCTGTTTACATAACAGTAAAGTTCACTTTGTAACCGAGTGTAATGTCAGAACTCACACTAAGCAGACAGGCGCAGAAGGTACATCATTTATTACAAGCGCGATTGTAGTTTACTTTTAAATTCCCAACAAGGCTGTTGGTTGTAGGTTATCGCCGCGAAAGCTACTAATAAAAGTTTCACATGAATTTATAGGCACGCACCCGAAATAACATGCACGGCAGTAAAGTGAAATTTGCAAAAAAGATTAGTGACTTACAAAACTCCTACAGGCATCAGATAATGCAACTTTGATGGATTTTTCGTCTGTGTATCGAAACCTGTTGTTGCTAGAAGTTAAAAAAAAGGATTTCATTTATAAAAGTCTTTGTACTATTAGTGTAGTGATGGCGAAGTGTCGTGATGGCCCAGTGGTTAAGGCCTCGCCTCTCATGCACGAGGTTGTGGGTTCAAATCCGGGCAAGTACCAATGTGACTTTTTCAATTCATATGTACTTTCTGAGTTTATCTTGGACATTACTGACATCGGTGAAGGAAAACATCGTGAGGAAACCTGGACTTTAAGTCTGAAATCACCAACCCGTCTTGAGCAAGCGTGGTGATCAATGCTCGTGCCTTCTCTGTATGAGAAGAGGCCTTTGCCCTGCAGTGGGACAGTAACAGACTGATATTATTATTGTACTATTACTTTCGTAAACTGTTCAAAGTTACTCTTCTGCACGTAGCACTAGTGTGTGTGCGCACCGCGCATGCGCGAGGACACTCGGCGCGCGCGCCGCTTTGGAAAGTGAAGCGTGAGGCCGTTAACCCCGCTTGAGGCTACCTTTGACCGCTTATGTATTGCACGTTATGTAAATATGTATGTGCATGTTACGTACTGTGGGCATTAATACACTTTATTATGATGTGCAACGCATTGTAAAATATGTAACATCGGTAAGTACGTAGGTACTTAGTTACACGGTAACTAATCTGTACGTATGTAACGTATGTAGGTGCTTTTACGTATTGACTCCTACCGCTACACTCGCATTGCCGTCAACCATAATTACCAAGTTCAACGGCCAATTGAGATCATTTTATTGCAGTATCAATAGATAGTCTCTTCATTAGGAACTTTTCGGCGAAAAAACCGGTGTTGATTTCAGTTCCAGGTTTAAGAAGATTGTAATTATCTTTTCGTATACTCTTTTAGTCAAATAATTTCTAAAAAAGTATCATGAATATATCATACATTTTGCAAACGCTCATTTCCGTTTAGCCAAGGTTAATTATGTGGTGGCAAACATTAGCTTTGGGCGGTATTGATTCCATAGTGGACGTTACAACGGATTCAGTTCGTAATGAATTCACACACAGCTTCATTGTATAATTGTGTGCGAGTGGAATTATAATTAAGGGTTACATTATTAGACTCTGTGACCGACTTCCTTCTACTGCTCCATTTAATTGGAATTTATAATAGCCCATGGGAAGAATCTCGTTCATTTATACCCACACCGCGTGGTCACTCAGTGCGTCAGTGACCGTCGGTCCCGTCCCCCCTCCCGCTCCCGCAGTAGCTGAGCGCAGCTTTCCTGTTGCAGAGCCGCAACAGTGCGCTGGCGGGCAGCAGTACGGCGGCGCCGGCTCCGGCTCGGCCACGCCGGCCCATCGTCCGGCTCGAAGCTACGACGTACCGGCCGCCGGCACGGCTTCGGCCCGGCGCCGGCGTGCTCTCCGCGCTCGACGGGTCCACCTCGCGCCTGCCGCTGCACCGCCGCGCTGACTCCTACACCCCTCCCGAACAACAACTCATCTCCATACAGAGCTCGAAGGAACTTACCATCAAAGAAGACGGATCACTCGGGCAGCCAGAGAAACAGCAACAAGCGCAACATCAACACCAACAAGACTTCAGTCAGCAACAGCAACTAGGACTGCAACACTCACAACAGTTACAACAACAGCAACACGAATACCAGCAACTATTGCTGCAACAGCGATTGCTCCAGCAACGCCAACAGCATATTGAACAACAGCAGAAGCTTTTGAACGAACAGATCTACTACAATCAGCAACAATCCGAACCACAGAACTATCAGCAGCAGCAAGTCAGCCAGCAGAACTACTACCAGCCGCACAACGAACAGGCGTACGAGCAACAGAGACGTGCGTACGTGCAGCAAGCGCCGCTCCAGTACCGCCTGCTGCCGGCCGCCGACGGGCGCGCGTGATCCCGCGGTGACCTTGACCCACATCGCGCTTGTGCAACGACGCGCCGCTGCAGCACTGTTGCGCAACACACTCACCGCATCGCTCATCCTCGCCTCTCACGCGGCCTCGGCTACACAACGCTTCATCTGTCACTGGTAGATCGAGGTCATGGGCCGGTGCCATCCTTTCATCCTTCCTCCCATCCACTCAGTTTGAGATCGGTCACAGAGCTTTTTGAATAGGGTTCATGTACGACAGCGACTTATCAAAACTCATTTTCATTCAGCCTAACTAAAAACCTTATACGCTTAAATTAACCGCATTTTTGTGTGCATCTGCAAATGTCATCCGTGTGAATTAGTAGGTAGCTCAGGGTCTTAAGAGCACGAAGTTTCGTCACGTAAGGAGGTATATAATATGAATTAACATGATTGGGCAATTAGCGAGCGCCCTTCTAGACCTCTCACTTCATTCGGATGTAGCCTTGACGCAGCACACAGCATGCAACTGCGAGAGACGCATCACTCGACCTTCATCCTATGTAGTCATCTTCTGCACACGTTGTACAATTGTAACAAGTCAGTCGCTTGGCGTGCTTGCTACATTATTCTAGATTTATTTCAACTCCTTTAGAAGTTGTATGACAGGTATTTACCAAGTAGTCCTTAACTAAAACAATTTGAATACGTTTTATCTTATTCCGAAACCGTGGTAATGTACTACGAAGTTTATTGAGCTATGCATTAATTAAGTTCAAAGCTTATAATTAAAGTTCATTTACGCACAAGACCTTTGACAAAGATTGTTTACAGTGTCATACTAACGTAATTACCAAGAAAAGCAGCATATTTGCCATCAAAAATTGTATTGTATGCGTCCAAAACTAGATACAATGATAAATAATAGCATATTGTTCAGTTGTTCTCAAAATGCATTCAATAGATTCTCTCACAGTACTGCGGAGTTGCCCAATGCTCCCACGAGCAACGAACGAATAAGGACGCTGTGTGTTTTGCGCGAGTGTCAGCGATACACATCCGCAGCGAAATTAAAATGTTCTGTTGGTACATGTGTTACTTGTATTACAGATAATGGTATTCCCATTAACCCATCAATTCTACTAAATTGCTTGCGTTTGAATATAGACGTAATATTGAAAATAGACGAATCTAAAATGCAAGGTTTGCGAAAAGCAAATTGTACGCTTCTTAAAACCATTAGTTCATTCGCTTGGAAACATTTTGATGTGAATTTGTAACACGATTATGTATTCTATCTAACCTAGATCTAGTTCTGGATACTACACAGATTCAATGCACTGCATATTATACCATCGCCCGATGAAACTGTGAACTGCTATTGCAACGCTGAAGTACATAACTTTTCGACTGCTTTTAACACAATCCTTGATATACAATTATTGTAGTACGAAATACCTAGTTGGTACAAATAAATATAAATTAACTATTAAACCACTAACACACGGACTATGCCCGGGCCGCGGTGTGATCAGATTAGCCTCATTAGTGAGTGGCGGTCGCTGCAACGAGTCGCATCGCATTCAGAGCCAGTAGTTACCATTAGCTTTAGTTTAGACTTACTTAGTGTCACGACGTGACGCCTACGTTAGCAGGACGTTGTTCTACGCGCTCATACATTGTTCTCCATCTTAATGAAGAATGAAGCCAGGGACAGATTCACGCTTTGCCACAAGAATGCTTCACGCTAATTGGCTACAATTCATAATGTGCGAACATTTCGTGAAGTGAATTGCATTGTGTTAAATTCTTTATGAGCGCGTACAACAATAATTTTCTTTATAAAATTTGTAAGTTTGTAAGTGCTATTATTTTTTAACGTACTAATTATGTAAGAATCACAGTTATAGGAAGTGTCGATAATGATGTGATAGGTGTTTTTTTTTCTATCGCAGAACTTTTCGATAATTATTAAGAATCGTGTGAAACATTCACATGATGTTTTATATAAAGTGACGAGAACTACTACCTTGCCTATTAACTGTAACGTGGCTGAGCATTCATTTGGGGTGATGTCCTTACTTGTACCTAATTGTTTTCTATTTTTACTTTTAAGTAAAAATCAACTCTTGTGATAAGATGTAAATACTTTCTAATTACTACCTATTTAATTGTGATAGATACTGAGTACAATATTCCTAGCTGTGATATAAAAGTGAAACAAATGGTTGGTGGTGGCCGTCGACTATGTTTTAACAGAGCGGCGATACATTATCGTATTTTTGTACATTTTTAATATAATTTTATAATTTTTATGCAAGTCAAACATGTATTAAACGTTTGCAAAATCCTGAATCTGTTGTTTACTTTCCTTTAAGGAACTACTCGTAATTACTCACATCCCACCTATGCATCTTAACGGAGAAGACGATTTATTTATTACATACATGTTGTGAAGACGCCTAACCTAAGAACTACTGACGGTCGGGACATTCGCCTGGGTACCATCTGTTTAGAACACAACACACATATTAAACTTTTATTGGCATTTGTAGGTAGTTAGTTTACTCAACACTTTCGACGCTCAGTTTCCGATGTCAAGTGAGCATATATCAATATGTTGTGCGATGTGTACACTGTGCACTGGTATGTATAATCTACACGGTTGCATTACAATATATCACAATAATATGGTGATGTCATTAATAACGTCTTCTGACACTCTCAGTTGAAGTGGAAATTATTTGCATGTTGTTCTAGTGTGAACTCGACTGGTTGAGTCACGATACACTTGTGAAATCGACTGGTTGAGTCACGATACACTTGTGGACTCGACTGGTTGAGTCACGATACACTTGTGGATATGGCAAAAAATAGAAAGGAGTGGAAGTTGTAGTATTTATAAAATAGAGGTACTTAAATAGTTTCATACGTGGTGCATGCAATAGTTCCATAAGACATGATGACAACATAATAAGCCTGAATAATACATTATGTTATTGTCTGTTTATTTTAAGCTATCAACAAGAAGAAAGGAACTAAGAATATGAAAATAGTTCTAAGGACCAAGGGGACAGACTATTACTTACTTAGGGATTAGGTACTTTGTTAAGAACGCTCTCGAAACTTAACTACATTCTCTATGGGTTTTGACATTGTTTAATAAATAGTTAGATAAGATCAACATTAACAGTTCGGTCCTTGCATACCATACAACCTTCTGCTCATCTGCACTACTCGCATATCGAGATCGCTACGCGTACGAGTGGCGTGTCGCTATGCAGGGTGGGCAGAGCGCGCGGTACGCGTGCGTGCCGCATTGCGTACTGCGTACCGGAGGACATACTACTATCTACCGCAAACTAAGTGCGGGGCCTATAGTAAACCCTCTCAGTGGACAATTAGTTTGTTTAGGATTTTAAGTGTTAATGTTCTCAATAACAGTTTTAATGTTACATAAGTAAACTTGTATATGCCGAAAGAGAGGCTGTTTGTTGAATATTCATTAAATTATTATGTTTGGAGTGCTTACGTTGGACATTGGAAACTTTAGTTGTCATTTGGAGCAAGTTCACAATCAAATACAGATAATAATCAAGTAAACTTTATAACCGGCATTAAGCTAAGCGGTTCATTCGTGAACCAGCAAATGGGAGGTCGCCAGTTCGAATCCCACCAGCTTCACTAACGTTAATCATTCGTGAACCAGCAAATGGGAGGTCGCCAGTTCGAATCCCACCAGCTTCACTAACGTTAATCCATTTCAAAGCCTTTTTACTAAATTGGAGGGACTTGCTGTAATACTAGTAATGTGCAACCCTCAGTAGAAGTGCCGATAACATAACAAAACATAACATCACGTCTGCTTTCACCAAAGGGGTGGACAGAGACGTAGTACACACCCATTTCTCCACTTATTAACGTTATATCCAACATAATATGAAGCAAGTCTATTGCCGTCAATCGGGCACATATCCACAGGCTGCTACTAAGAAATTCTTGATGGGATAACCCAATACCATTTTGCCTGACCCGGGAAACGAACCCAATCGTGTGTCGATAAATACACATGCACATAATAAACTCACGCATACAAACTACAAAACTCCAACAGCTACGATCCTCACAAACTGTCGATATCGGCGCCGGCGGCGGTGTTGTTCGTCTGTCGTGTGTCGATATTAAACAAAATAAAGTTTTCACTGTATTTTAGCAAATGAACCAGTAGTGAAGGTCCAATATATAATAAATTCCAACAGAGTGTATTTGGTAGAATGGGGCTACAGACGCGAGCGTCGCATGCCAACTGGCCAACCGTTCGGCGAGACATTTTGGCTGCTACCAAACATCACGTTAATATTCTGCAGACACAGTTAAGGCCTTCCGATACAACTTTACTCAGGCCCACTGCACCACTTGCACCACAAACATTAAACGTATATAGAAGATCATTCTGTCTCTGTCACCTTCAAATAATTGACAGAAATAGAACTATGTTTTAAATTAGTTTTGCGCTAAATGCATTTAGTGATTCATGGTGCAAGTGGGCTTTTGAATGTGTCTACTGTCACAATGTTTTATTTTATACTTGCTTTCGCCCGCGAATTTGCCCGCGTGAAGGTCGGAATTTGTCCCACGGGAACGTACTACCGGAATAAAAACTATTCCATGTGTTAATCCAGGTTATAAACTATCTGTACGCCAAATTTCATCCAAATCCGTTCAGTCGTTTTTGCGTGAAAGAGTAACAAACTTCCATACATCCATCCATACTCACAAACTTTCGCGTTTATAATATTAGTACGATTAATATCATCGATTAAAAACGTTGCGGGAGCAGTAAAACCCTTGGGTTTAGCGTATCCTAAATACCATAATTATTAATATTATGTGTGCACAAGTGTCTACTAACGTCGTCCTATCAAACACGTGCAGTAGTGTTGGACAATATCGTCTTCCATAACATACCAACAGTAGCAGTGCTTGACTTCACGTGATGCGACTGGATACGTCCACGTAAAAGCCACACATTTCCATTTATGCCATAAGTCTGATAAGTCGTCGAGTGCACTTTCACGGTATACTTCAATAGTATAGAGCCCATTTTGCTCGCTGCAGTATGAATTTGCTAGCTTAAGTTAATTGGATCAGGGGCAGTACAATAATATGCTCTTCAGTAATCTCTCTTTTCTCTATCTTCACTCAACACAACAATATTACCGAACGACTGTGACTCGCACGGCGCGCGCGCTTCTCGGCGAGTAGACTCTCGACAGCCGTTCGGTCTAAGCATATCGTGTGGTGAGCGTTTCCTTATATGGCCTAATAAAAATGGACTGAAGAAATACAAAACAATAAGTTTATTTCTGCAAAATAAGTCATGTTCATACCGGGATAACTCCGAACGGACAATGAATTGGTAGAAGTCGTTGTGGCCAATATTGTTCCTATTGGAAAGCCCTTTCCAAGACTACAATGATTGCTGTTGAAGGGGAGTACCAAAACGCCCATCATCCTTTCATCTAAATCCGTTCAGCCGTTTTTGCGACGCATATACACATTTATAATATTAGTAGGATTTTTTCTGAAGACTGAAGAAACATCCTAAATCCGTAACTACAATATATCGTTTAAAGAGGAAGTTCTTATTACGAGTATACAAGTAAATAAACACGTTGTTATTATGTTATTTAACTTGTTAAGTATTCAGAGATTGTATCTACTATCTATGTAAGAATAGTAACTATTAGCTAGCTATGATATTATAAGTTATTAAACTCGTAATTAGCAGCTGTAGATATAATAATAATAATGATATAAGTAATGATTAATTCATAGTTCTATCGCCGTATTTATTGAGTTTGCATAAGTTAACAACATTATGACATAGGTCATCAGATTCATGTTTAATGAGGTAATCTTATACATAACATGTAATATTAAACAAGATTATGTCTGGACTTTAAAAGAGACTGTGACCTCTGAGTTTGTTTCAGCCTTTCTTCTCAGAGTAGTCAGATAGGAAACGCCGAGCTCATCAAGTTTAAAAAAAATATGATGATGTGTAAAAGTGTTTGTACAAACCTACTCACAATATCAATATCATTTATGGGGGCACGAAATTAATAATTCAGTACCAACCACTAAATAGCAATACAAATAATACAATAGCAAACGGGGAAACCAATTAATGCAGACGTCGTCCATACAGTGACAATCTTACGACCTTAACGAATGGAATAAAACGGTACTTAGCCTAACTTTTTCTTCTGCATCAGGTTGAAATTTGTGTTTTACTTTTGTACATTGTTCGGAGTGTACCTTACCGACCTAATCTGCGTTCGCAATTTATTTGACAAATATGTAAACAAACACGAGTTTTAGGAAAAGCAACTGTAATGCCTACATATAAAGTTCAGTTTGCACTTTTTCAACAATACTAGTCGGTCTAAAATCAACTTTATTTACACGTACATAAAGTTGATGTTTGTCTAAGTGGAAAACTCGTGTTTGTTTACATCTTTGGGAAATAAATTGCGAACGCAGATAAATGTCGTTTTCCCGTGAACCTGCATGCTTCGCCCGGCCGGAGCCGCGTCGCCGCGCTGAAGTGCCGGGACATTGCGTGACGTCACATGACCTCGACCTAGCTCCGGACTAAAGGACATCGCTCATTATAGCAGCACCGCTCCGACACGGCAAATACCTTGTCATTCAAGTTAGGATTTTAAATGATATGCATTAAAGTCTATTTAACGAAGTCCAGAATAGTGGACGGCTCGCGGGCAGTGAGCGGCTGGCGGCCGCGGCGGATATTATATTAATGCGGCTGACACAGACGGCTTTGCGGCCATTATGCGCAAACAGTGCGCTTCTATCATGCGCCGCACGCGCGACAGTCCCAACACCATCCTGCGCGCGCTGGCGGACCGGTGTGGGACTACCCGATACTGGTTCGCTAAATACGGCAGCACGCAATCGTATAGTGATTTGTCACCACCATCGGGGAGTCCACCCGGACCTGCCACTTACTGTTTAATTAGATAGGATACTTAAAATAAAATTTCTATTATTATTACTATTATATATGACGGATCATCAGGATGGTTTGAGCTACGATTTGCCCAGGCAGGTTTATGTGGGCAGATTATCGTGCAAATAAATGTCACTTACTTAGACAAATAATCACATTACACTTTAATCACTGGTTACAATAACTAATAACAGGCTGGTATGATCATGATGGTTCAACAAAACGTAGGACAGTTCCGAAGCGTCTTCACTGCTCGATCCCCAGGATAAGGAATGCCCCCACTTGGAGCGTTCTCTTCAACCTCGTAGCCGACCGGAATCGCCACGACTCTGTCTAGGCGCGCCAACGTTAGTCCTGATAGTTGCCACTAGATGGCGTGCCTTGTTTTGTTGTAAACGTCAATTGTCGGATGCGACACGGCAATCCTGCGAGGACACACGTCCTCGTGTGTATCTGAAACAATATTTAAATTTTTTCTATTGCGATCGTGTGCATACTTGTAGGTATGCTTATTGACCAACAATTTTAAAAGGTAACGTCTAAGATCTCTACTATTTGAAATGGTCCTCTATACTTGGCATCTAACTTTGTTTGATTGCGCTCCTCATTTTCTATTAAAATAAACTCACCGATGGAGAACTTACAAACGTTAGCTCTAATACGATCAAAACGTTCTTTGTCATAACGCGAGGATTTTTCAATATTTTCAGATGCTAATTGCCTAACTTTGTCAAGATTTACGGTTTCTTCTAAGTCATTGACTCAAGGGGACGCGCAACTTTTCCTATAAGTAAGAAGCTCTAACAAAAACCAAAGACACCGACATTAAAGCAATTTTTCACTTTGTAATGTCTTTTTTTAAATCGGTTGTTTTTTTTTTTTGTAAAAAGTTTTTATTTATCATTGGAAGTCGGTTAAAAAGATTGTTGCTTGAAATGTAGGATATTTTTATTTGGTTAGTTTTTGGAGTAATTAGAAACAGTCCACAAATAGTAAATCTTTATTAAAAGATACTTGTTCGAACTAAATGGGTGAATTTCAACAACTTTGATTTATTACTAGAGATGCGCCGAATATTCGTTTTATATTCGGTATTCGGCGTATTCGGCAAATTTTGAGGTATTCGTATTCGGCCGAATCATTTGGTTGAAATGCCGAATGTATTCGGTTAATTGATCATTGTAAATCAGCCTTTAAGGCAAAATAAATTAAAGGAATCCCATAATCTAACAATCGTATTTATTAGAAATCGTTTATTGTAATGGGTCTCTCGGGTCTTAATATCCCATTTTGTAAGAAATGAATCCTGCAATATTTGTTGCACAGTCGAAACCGATGATAACCCGGCAATCGATGATAACCATATTCGCTGCGCTGTTGCTACTAGACGATGTCGAAGCAACCTGTTGAAAATGACTTTTCTGCTTTAGCATTATATGATTATTCATAGCACTTGTAGAAGCATTACGCTCAGTGCCCTCGCGAGAAAGCACTGCGTTGCATAACGTACATCGTACTTTTTTATTACCATCTTCGATTTCTATGAAGATTTCCCACACACGCGAGTTTTTCCGTCGACTTATCATCTTTCAAAACACCCAAAATACCAAATTTTTTATCAAATTGTCAAGAACTGCACCAAAATCGTAAAAAAGTATTGTGTTTTCATACGCAATGACAGTGGCAGAGTGTAGTGTAGCGGGTAGCAAAAGGCGAAGTACCACTCACTCCGTACGCGCGCGGCGCTTTGGAAATCTAGCGTGTATAAACTTGTTTGCGCGGCAAAACTATAGAACGGGGAACCGAATTATCCGGCAATATATTCGATTCGGTAAGAACTTAACCGAATATTATTCAGTGAAATCACTATTCGGCGCATCTCTATTACCTAATTTTAGTTTCTGAATTTTTTTAATAATATTAGTTGGTGATATGCAAGAAATACGTACCTTTCAGTTACATAAAATGTGAGAGTTTATTTAATCCTGAAAGCTTCTAATTTATTGTTGACACCAGAATTGGTAAGACACCAAAATTGATAGCCGTCACCAAAATTATTTTACTACACTGGAGAAGCCTTACGAACACTTGCCCTCTGTAAAAGTACAAGAACAAATGTTCTAGTACGTTCATAAAAACTACTATCAAATCGATTCTAACGCACTTCGTAAATCGTTTTAAAGGCGCGCGGAGCTCAATGAAAATGCCTATTTGTGCTGTTAAATGGTGTAAAAAGCGTTCAAATACGTCAAATTTACTTAAAGAACTGAATAACTTTCCATATGCAATTTTTTTTTTTCTAAGGTTTAGTCATGTTTTTATTAAAATTTAAAATCCTAACCTCATAATACAATTCGATTTTTCATTCGATTCAACCATGATTCAATATAAAACGTAGCATGAATCGAGTATTTTCCTCACGTTGCTACTGTGACGTCACCGAGTCTCGCTACATCTCGTTTTTATGTTCGTATCGATCAAAATACTATTCTTTTGCATTACGAAAATATACTGCGATTTGACATCAGCAAAACTTACACGCACTTGACCTGCGATTATGTCCTCTAGTAAAAATGTTAACGATACTACCGTGTTGAGGTCATGTTTGAAACCAAAATTGACACGTCGATAATTTCCTAGTAAAAATTACTTAGTAATTATTTTTGTTTATTTGTTTTTATTGTTCAATGTTTTATAATTTGTTTATGTCCATTGAAGTGGGTGTATATAAAAAAAAATTAACTTGACCTAATTTTTTATTGAGATTATTTATTACAAATTTAGTTACTTTTATTTAATTGAAGTTATCTTATCTTCTTATTTTATGCAACAGCTGTTTTATTTCATGGATTCAAGCAAAATTCCGAATGAATATCGATATCGATAAAATAAAAATTTATGATACGGACTTCTCTTTCCGTTACCGCGTCCCCCGCAAAAAGTGACAGACTGTTTTGTTCGGAATATTGTGCTTATGGCTTCTCCAGTGTTATATACTCTAATCAAAATTATAAATAACATAACCATAAAAACCTTTTTTATAGTGAATAAATGTTATTAATATGTTTTTTTTTCTTTTTTTTTATAGGGGCTTTTTCGCATAGCGTATAAATCAATCCCATCGTATCCTAAACAATTGTACTTTCACAAGACGTGGGCCCTGAATTTGAACAAACCCTTCGCGTCGTCGCCATATGGTTGGGATAAAATTGTATGGAATATGCCTACATCAGTTCTGTTCAAATTCAGGGACCTTACTAAATTATTTCTACTGGACTCATATTGGACACATTCCATCAATAAATTTTGTAGGTCCTCGACAACTCGACGACTCAGATCTGGACGCATGGAATGTGTCTAGATCGCAGTAACAATCAGTTTTGTACTAACATTACTATTCATGAACCAGGGCTCCCGAAGAGGTTCACACTGTATGGTTTTATGTTTTACTAGCTGCCCGCCCCGGCTTCGCACGGGTAGCACTAAGTACTTATCTACGGCGCACCTACCTACCTACCTACCTACCTATCTATCTATCTAAGTACCACTACTTACCTACCTATCTAAGTACCTACTACCTACCTACCTATCTAAGTACCTACTACCTACCTACCTATCTAAGTACCTACTACCTACCTACCTATCTAAGTACCTACTACCTACCTACTACCTACCTACCTATCTAAGTACCTACTACCTACCTACCTATCTAAGTACCACTACCTACCTACCTATCTAAGTACCTACTACCTACCTACCTATCTAAGTACCTACTAC
Source organism: Agrochola macilenta (assembly GCA_916701695.1). Classification (NCBI taxonomy): domain Eukaryota; kingdom Metazoa; phylum Arthropoda; class Insecta; order Lepidoptera; family Noctuidae; genus Agrochola; species Agrochola macilenta. The sequence continues at coordinate 18,790,963 of OU753575.1, read as the reverse complement.
CTACCTACTACCTATCTACCTATCTAAGTACCTACTACCTACCTACCTATCTAAGTACCTACTACCTACCTATCTATCTATCTAAGTACCACTACCTACCTACCTATCTAAGTACCTGCTACCTACCTACCTATCTAAGTACCTACTACCTACCTACCTATCTAAGTACCTACTACCTACCTACCTATCTATCTAAGCATCTACTACCTACCTACCTATCTAAGTACCTACTACCTACCTACCTACCTACCTATCTAAGTACCTACTACCTACCTACCTATCTAAGTACCTACTACCTACCTACGTATCTAAGTACCTGCTACCTACCTACCTATCTAAGTACCTACTACCTACCTACCTATCTAAGTACCTACTACCTACCTATCTATCTATCTAAGTACAACTACCTACCTACCTATCTAAGTACCTGCTACCTACCTACCTATCTAAGTACCTACAAAGTCAAAGTCAAACAATTTATTTCAATTAGGCACATAAAAGGCACTTATGAACGTCAAATTTACAAAAAAATAGAATTGATTCTAGTCGCCCCTTCCAAAAGGTAGTTTTCGTATGGAGAAGAATGGGCAAGAAACTCCACCGTTACTCTTTTAAAATGTTTTTACAATATTTTGTATACATTAATTATATAATTATATGTGAAGACGATGCATCTAGAATAAGATTACTATACCACGATAGGTAAAAAAAAAAAAAAAAAAAAAATAGCAGTTGCAGATAAATTAATTATGATAGATAGATACATGGTGCTCACATATTTACCTACCTACCTACCACCTACATACCTACCTACTACCTACCTACCTATCTAAGTACCACTACCTACCTACCTATCTAAGTACCTACTACCTACCTACCTATCTAAGTACCTACTACCTACCTACCTATCTAAGTACCTACTACCTACCTACCTATCTAAGTACCTACTACCTACCTACCTATCTAAGTACCTGCTACCTACCTACCTATCTAAGTACCTACTACCTACCTACCTATCTAAGTACCTACTACCTACCTACCTATCTAAGTACCTACTACCTACCTACCTTTCTAAGTACCTGCTACCTACCTACCTATCTAAGTACCTACTACCTACCTACCTATCTAAGTACCACTACCTACCTACCTATCTAAGTACCTACTACCTACCTACCTATCTAAGTACCTACTACCTACCTACCTATCTAAGTACCTACTACCTACCTACCTATCTAAGTACCTACTACCTACCTACCTATCTAAGTACCTGCTACCTACCTACCTATCTAAGTACCTACTACCTACCTACCTATCTAAGTACCTACTACCTACCTACCTATCTAAGTACCTACTACCTACCTACCTATCTAAGTACCTACTACCTACCTACCTATCTAAGTACCTACTACCTACCTACCTATCTAAGTACCTACTACCTACCTACCTACCTACCTACCATACCTACATACCTACCTACATACCTACCTACATACCTACCTACCTACTCTACCTACCTACCTACTACCTACCTACCTACCTACTTATCTACCTACCTACCTACCGTACCTACATACCTACCTACCTACCTACCCTACTTAGGTGTATGAAAAGTAGTATACCGCGATTCAGAAAAATTACGTATTTGTAGAACGCCATCTATGGGTAAATAGATAAAACGTATAACGCGCACATTTTGCGTTTTAGTAATTTTGTATTATCTCCGAAACTATATGACCAAATGACATACTGTAAATGGCAAATCTTATCTCTATGATGTCCTTGTGATCATGAAATAATTTATTTTGATAAGGATTAATATTTTGTTGTTTAAATAATCATCCAAACTTAAGTATGTCGAAAAAATACTTTTAAAAACAATAAAAGCAGTATAAAAGATTAAAGACATTAAAGACAGAAATATGGTGTTGCGGACTTTTTTGTAGAAATAATTAAGACAAACCAGGTTGCCATACATTATTTTCAATTTTAAGCAACTGTTTAGGCAGCGCATGCAAATAATTCTGTTTTATGAGGAATTTCTTTCCGACTTCCTTGACAAAAATTGTGATAGCTCGGTTATTATACATGTTATAAAAATAATTTATAGCCTATAGCACTCAGGAATAATGGAGCTTTCTAACAATGATGAAAAAATTTTTAGAATTGGATCATTAGTTCCAGAGATTACCCCCTACATACAAACTTATAAACTTACAAACTTTACCAATTTATAATATTAGTATAGATAAACCCTTCTCTAATGACCGTTTATTAAAATATTCTTTCCAATAATCATAGCAAATATTTTTAAATATTGGTAAAAATTCTGAATAATCTAATATTATGATTTATTTCTTTCCATACCCAACCGCTCTTCGTTGCCCCGCAATCCAATATGCGATGGAACCCACTGCAACCTCAGTTGGATGTATAATTATTATGTGGGTAGACGTAAAAATCACGCGATAAAATTGCGGTACAGCTGAGCGTGTGCGTTCGCGCATGCGAGTGTGTTGCAAAACAATTTTTTTTTTAAATACAATGATTTTCCTTCAGCTTTTATTTAATGATATCTTTCTCTTTCTTTTCTTCGCAATTCCTATAGTTAGACGGGATCATTCCGATTTTTTTATTTTCTCCCTCTTTCTGGCATCCCTTTCCTCTCCAAGCACTCTGCGTGTATCAACTATGAATTTTTCTTTGTCATGCTGGAATACTCGTACAAATAATATCAAACAATTTGATTTTATACAATCGACACCCTAACACCAAGGACAATAACAAGGATGTAATTATTGCTCACTCTTTAATCTAATTTATCGGTTCTTTTTTCGTTTTTCTTTAAGGTACGTGCCTCTAAAAACTAATTTTGATATATTCTGATTGGTGGAATACCACCAAAACCAGCAAAATTGGAATCTTGTTTATTAAGAACTCGTATTTAAGAGAAAAAATAATTACTAAAAATATAATAATTTGATTTGTATCATTTTGAAAGCATACCATACCTTTTTATTGTAAATATATATTACAACACGGATTTAGTTATAAAACGTGTTAAAACATTCACACCATAATTGCAGGTTTTTTGTCCAATCGCTACGAAAAGACTTAGGTAAGTATTTACGTTTTTAGCGGGAAATCACAACAGGATGGCACAAGTCTGCCACTGCTGCGTGTGAGCTCCTGACTAAACGAAGTGAACGACGGTAGTGTTGTCCTTCTCGGTTTATTCTATACGAGCCACTTAATGATTTCATTAATCCTACCAAAATGTGAAATTTCACGCGGACAGTCCTTTTCGATTTTGTCTAAGAAAAAAGTATTGCACTAAAATGTAAGAATCAAACTGTCATCAGATAGAAAAACTAATACCTACTGAATACAAATAAAATTTGTCATTTCTATTAAACAAGTGTAATTTCTTTTAAACGTTGCGCTGCGCAGTAGTAAAATCAAAAGTAACACTTGACCATTCGACATTAAGAAAAAAATACAGTTCTATAATCACAGTTTATACGCTAGCATTACACTTCACGATTTGATTAAAATAACTTTTTCCCGGAGTTCAACGAAAGAGTTCCGCAATTGGACCGTGTCCAAATGTGCCTCTGGATTCACTGCACTACTCTGTGTCTCCGTTCAACATTACGGCGAAGTTGTACCAAGTTTTAACCATCATTTCGATTCTAGCAGTAAAAATGAATGTACCTAGGACCTAGGGAGGGAGTCACACTTTGAGTGGGAAATACTCGTTAACATAAACAAAATCGTCAATTGCGATTTGAGGAGTAATTATGTACTTGATGCTACATGAATATGAAAACCGAAAGTACCAAGTCCAGGCGTCCGCGTCCGTAGGAGAAAACGAAATGAAACAATTTCTTCTGACTATACAACGACCATACCTACCATCTACTCGTACTTGCATTATAACGAACTTGCTTATACTAATTGAGTTCAGCATCTTGGCAATTTAGTTAAATTCGTACAGACTATATTAATAACAATAATAACAAACTGGTAACAGGCCAAGTTCTCAGTTACAATAAGTTGCGGTGCATCGCCCGACAACTTTTAACGAGCGAACATCTTTGACACCGCGCTTTGTTCACCAAACAACGCGACATCAACACTAACGACACTTTTTAGACAATGATTATTAAATTGCAATCCTACTTATTAATTTCTTCATAATATGTTTATGTGTTTAGATTAGGAATCCATAACTGGTTTCTTTCTTCAACAGTGATATTCTATATTGATATTTGATATACTACTTCAACTTCATGTAACTTATTGCTGGCAAAACTTCACCAGGCGTTTTTTTTTCAATTGTGCTTCTTTATTCCTTAGAATACATATAGTCTACATTTTCCTTTTTCCTGCTTGAACACATCTCAACATTAGATACTTATGTCTTGCCTCTGATGCGTACTTGATAGACAAAGAAGTTTGCACGAACGGAGTTGAGGCACGTAGGTAGACACATGGTAATGTTTACATGTGAGTGTGTTTAGTATGTGTGTGTATGCGTGAGATACAAAGTAATGTTGATTAAAGTAATTTTGATTTCGATCAGTCTTGAAAGTAATCTTGATTCTTCGAATACAAAAATCATTAGAATGTGTTCCGTAGGGTGTGGTGTCATTTGGCAAAAACCATGATCATGAGCCAAGTGACTTTTATTTATTTTGTGTATATTCTACTAAATGCCTTCCGACTAATATCACGTGTGTTTGTTTGTGACAGTCGAAGCTGAACTGCGAGGTGTTGTACGACGATCTAGCCTTCGAAGTGCGCTGGGCGGTCGCCGGTGACAGCATTGTGCTGCAGCTCGTGGCTAAACTTGGTCAGTACCACCTTCCTATTACTGAGTCAGTACAGAGAACCAAAGCAGTCGTAGACTTATCCCACAGAATAAGCGAGCTGAAGTAGCAAACCGAACCGGCCATGTTTAAAGTCGAAGAACCATTGTGCGTTGAGGTTGACGTGTTCTTGAATGAAGCATGTGTTCGCGACTAGGTGGATCGATAATCTTCGCTTGGTGATGGTGAATAAAGAATGATATTGTACACTAACTTTCTAACATGTGTATTACTTCCAGAGGATGGAGAGTACATGGCGTTCGGCGTATCTGGCGACAACCTGAAGACACAGATGGTGGGTGGTGACCCGACCGTGGCCTGGGTGGACAAGCGCACGCTCAAGGGATATGCTGAGGACTACTACCTGGACGCCAAGAGCCAGTGCGCTGGAGTCCGGGGATCCTGTCCCGATGAAAGACTCGTGGTAAGGGCTCCATGTCTTTCTGTTACAGCTGTGACTGATGAGACAAAAGATACACTAAGACACTTGGATTCTGCAGCATTAACTCGAGGCAGTTGTGCGGTCACAACTGCAGCGCTATTGTCGCGTACGACATAATAGTTAATGTATGATTTAAAACTGCTTTGCTAACGCGTGTGTGCAATTAAAGTCGTACGCGACACGACTTTAATTGCACACACGCGTTAGCAAAGCAGTTTTAAATCATACATTAACTATTTTGTTTACAATGAAACTGATATGCATGTCATATACAAAAGAAATAGATTTTAATAATAATAATATACATTCAGAAAAACTTATTGTTTGGTAAATTGACTGTTATCTCAAATTGACTGTATATTCTACTCACAACTGTAATTTTTGACAGTCGTAGTCGTAAGAAATGGCCATAACACGGCCAATTGATGGAGTATTTCAGTTTACTATACCTACATAACACGGCCAATTGATGGAGTATGTCAGTTTACTATACCTACATAACACGGCCAATTGATGGAGTATGTCAGTTTACTATACCTACATAACACGGCCAATTGATGGAGTATGTCAGTTTACTATACCTACATAACACGGCCAATTGATGGAGTATGTCAGTTTACTATACCTACATAACACGGCCAATTGATGGAGTATGTCAGTTTACTATACCTACATAACACGGCCAATTGATGGAGTATTTCAGTTTACTATACCTACATAACACGGCCAATTGATGGAGTATGTCAGTTTACTATACCTACATAACACGGCCAATTGATGGAGTATGTCAGTTTACTATACCTACATAACACGGCCAATTGATGGAGTATGTCAGTTTACTATACCTACATAACACGGCCAATTGATGGAGTATTTCAGTTTACTATACCTACATAACACGGCCAATTGATGGAGTATGTCAGTTTACTATACCTACATAACACGGCCAATTGATGGAGTATGTCAGTTTACTATACCTACATAACACGGCCAATTGATGGAGTATGTCAGTTTACTATACCTACATAACACGGCCAATTGATGGAGTATGTCAGTTTACTATACCTACATAACACGGCCAATTGATGGAGTATGTCAGTTTAATATACCAACAATTACTTTTTATCAACAATAATCAACTAAAAGCTTAATATACGAACCAAAAAAAAAAAAAACCGCATCGTTGTCAACGGAAAAAGTGACCATAAGCTAAGAACGGAACCTTTCTGTGCAGGAGAACACGAACTCGATCCGCCTGCTGAACGCAGCGCTGGTGAACGGCTACTCCATCGTGACGTACCAGCGGTCGCTGAAGGCGGCCGATGAGCTGGATCGCGCCGTGCTCACCAACGGCAGCCAGGCCATCATCTGGGCCATCGGACCGCTCAACTCCAGGAATGAAGTGTCCTACCATCCGCACTTCACCAAGGTTAGCGAACAAAACTTTTGTATTATTATTTTATTACTTAAATACTCGTACGTACATATTCATACTAAGTTTCAAGTTTATAAACACCAAGTCCCCGGGAATAAGATTTGTCAAAAAAACGAAATATCCCCCTTTCATCTCAATCTTTCTTAGATACCTACGGTACGGCACTGTAGCGATTTGGGCTGGGCAATGATATGTTAGTCGAGACACTTGCCTTTTTACCCGTGGTCCAAAAGGATGGGTTATGATTTTAGCAGTCGATGTATGTTTGTTTGTATTTACGTGTATTCCAATCGTAGCGCCTAAACTACTGAACCGATTTGATGGATGAGGTATAAATAGATTCGTAATAATAGTCAATAATAGTAAATTCTACCAAAATTTTATATGGTGGACTTACCACGTACATTTTTAAGTTCAAAAAAAAAATTGAGGCGAACATGACATGTTTGGTATCAATAGAAAGATCTTGAAGAGTACATTACAAATATTTATATACATATCATATGGTCAAAGTATATAATTATGTTTAAAATATTTAAAAAAACACAGCTGCCCTGGAAAAAACCAACTAAAAACTAAAAAATACGTTTTATTATTTATTTATTTTATTAAAAATTCTACATACACAAAAAAAAAACAACCGACTCCCAAAAAAAACACTACAAATGGGAAAATAACTTTAATTTCGGAAGTCGGTGTCTTGAATTATCGTTTTTAGCCACCGACTTCGAATTTAAAGTTATTTTTCTCTTTGTAGTGATTTTTTTGGAAGTCAGTTGTTTTTTTTTTGTAAAAAGTTTTTATTTTTCACTTTTTAGTTGTGGTACCTACCACACACAAATTCTAAAACCACTACCTGCATGTAAATAACAATGACACGAAGTTATCATCATATCATCGACATAATGCTAAGTGGGAAAAATATAATAATAATAAAATTTAAAAAATGGCAACACCGCCGTGTCAACTGCACGTCTTGTTTTTTAGTCTTCGTATATATTATTAATTCACACGCAGTGTTACAAGAGTTTGTTCAATTTTAAGGTTTTTTTCGTTCGAGTGTTCTTAAATAAATATGAGTAACTGAGTCGACTGAAGTTTGAGAAAAAGACAATGTAGGAGGCAAGACTGCAAGAGCGAGCGAAACGAGCTCGAAAATTTTAGCACTCTACATAATTTTTTTTTGCCTGGATTATGGCAAAGGAGGTAAGACATGTTATTATGTCTATGTCCAGGGGCAAGTCTCCAGGCCACGATGACTTGAGTATAGAGCACCTTAAGCATGCTGGTCGTCATCTGCCCAGAGTCTTAGCAATGTTCTACTCCTTTTGTATAGGACATTCGTATCTGCCTGAGCGGATGATGAAAACTGTGGTGGTGCCAATTATTAAGAATAAAACCGGTGATGTTAGCGATATGAGTAACTATAGACCCATTTTATTGGCCACTGTTACTTCGAAAGTGCTTGACGGTTTGCTTAACACTCGGCTGGATAAATACTTAAATTTACATGATAACCAGTTTGGTTTCAAAGCCGGTCTCTCTACAGAAACAGCTATATTGTGTTTAAAGCAAACTGTTAAGTACTACACTGATAGAAGTACACCTGTCTTTGCTTGCTTCCTCGACTTGTCGAAGGCATTTGACTTGGTTTGCTATGATCTGCTGTGGCAAAAACTGAAGCAAGCGTCAGTGCCAGACGAACTGATCCGTATTTTCCAACACTGGTACAACAATCAGGTCAATGTTGTTCGATGGTCGGGGGCTTACTCAACCCCATACAGGTTGGAGTGCGGCGTGAGGCAAGGGGGGCTAACCTCACCGAAGCTCTTCAACCTGTACGTTACTGCGCTGATGGAGAGGCTCAGCAGCACGCACGTTGCCACTGGGGGCGTGTGCCGACAATATCAGTTACGCTGACGACATGGTGCTGCTGAGCGCCTCTGTCTGTGGAGTGTCAAGGCTGATTGGCATCTGTGAAAAGTATGCTGAAGAACATGGTTTGAATTTTGAATATAACACGAACAAGAGCGAGTGCATGGTCTTTCAAGCCAAGAGTAAGTGTCCTGATTATTTACCGCCTATTAAGATCAATGGATGTCCACTTAATAGAGTTGATACGTTTAAGTATCTTGGACATTTATTGACCTCTGACCTGGAAGACAATGCAGATATTTAAAGGGAACGTAGGGCGCTGTCTGTTCGTGCGAATATGATAGCCCGCAGATTTGCTCGGTGTTCGAGGGTCGTCAAAATTGCCCTATTTAGGGCATTTTGTACGTCCTTTTATACTGGCAGTCTGTTGGTGGATTACACGCAGAAACAGTACAGCGCTCTACGCGTTCAATACAACAACGCGTTCAGGGTGCTCTTGGGGCTGCCTCGCTTCTGTAGTGCGTCGGGGATGTTTGCCGAGGCGCGTGTGGATTGTTTGCACAAGGGTGCGGGGCAGCCCCAACAGTATCCTGAACGCTTTTGCGGAACGTTTTGACTGTCAGTACGTGAACCACTGCTGCATGGTTCACGTACTGCCTAATGTTAAGATATTATTCTAATGTATTTAAATTCAAAAGTATTTATGTGTAGGTAATTCACAATTTTAATGTAATTGTTTAATTTAATTTATAATTTTTTATTCGTAATTTATAATAATTTTTAATTTAGTTGAATTGTATGATCCAAAGTTGATTGAAATAAATAAATAATAATAATAATTAATATTTAGCATACGTAGGTGGCCCCCAATAAAGGTGGCCTTTAACTTACTGAATATAGTTTGGCTTTGTTTGGGATTTGATTAAAATGTATTTCTAAGGATTTGGAGGCTCCCCTAGACCGCGGGCCCGGGGCGGACCGCACCTGCCGCCCCTCCCTTAGTCCGCCAGTGATCCTCTAAATTAATTTTCAACACATCTGAATTTGAATCAGTGTGATGAAATTGATCTACATACTAGTTTTGTATTTTGAATCATTACTCTCTAGGGCGACAAGTTGATCGAGTTCGGGCGCCCGCCGGTGTGGAACTGCCCCATGCCCGAGGAGGACGATGCTCCAGCCGAAGAACCGCAAGCGGAACCCGTGCGCTCTGCGCAACGAACTGTGAGTATACAGGGAGTAAAAATACCCATGACATAGCCGCTGTCTACGCATTCTGTACATGAAACTAAGTAACTTTGACCGAAACCGATTGCTGGAAAATGACTATTGTTTTTGAGGTTGCTTGTTGCTTTTACGCCAGCGCGCAATGTTACCAGAGCCGTACGAATATAAAACTGCACCCGGGCAAAGCTTTAATCTAGCGCCCCTACAAAAGATGATTTTTTAGACATGTCTATAATTTTTTATTCTAACTTTTCCGTAAGTACTTACATTCCTAGATGGTTGTGTATCTTTAAACCAGGTGTCACCTGGCTTCTTCATAGTTTCTTTATTGGAAACACGAGATGTTAATGTTTATCATGCGAGATGTTAACTATTTATCATTCTACGAGTATACTATTTCCAACCATGCTAAAGTAAATTTAAGAGGGTTTATTTTGTTAGGAAAAGAACCAATTAAACAAATACCTCATTACACATTACAAATACAAAAAATAAATACATTAAATCGAAAAATACGCGATGTGCATGACTGCCTTCTGTTGCAACAAAACTCGGATAGCCTGTCGAACTACTGTCGTAGAAATAAGTTGCACTTAGTTTACCTAAATGTAATTTTCTAAACTACACAAAAAATAAAAATATCGTACAATATACATACACACTGTGCGATGTTTCCCTAACAAAAGAGGAGTCTGTCCGCGATTTCGGCATTATCCTTGACTCCAAGACTTGCATATCAGCAAAATAGTTAGTAAAGCGTACTTTCTGGATTTGTTATGAAATATACATTAGATTTTAAGAAGCCTTCTTCATATATTTGCTTATATAAGTCTCGTACGCTCGCATTTGCCGTGTGTATGTCGTGTAGTATGCCGTGTCCGTCTGGAGTCCATATTATAAAAAATACATTGAGGCGATTGAGTGTGTACAACAGAAATTCCTGCGTGCAATGCATTTGAGATGCTTCGGATATTATTTGCCATAACAGGATTTACTTAATAAGTACAAACTCACAACACTTGAAAATAGACGTAAGTACTGGGAAATCATGAATCTGTATAACATTGATAATAATAAATTTGACTGCATTGAGTTAGCCAACATGGTATGCTATGTTGTCCCTAGAACATTGAGTCAGCCAACATGATATGCTATGTTGTCCCTAGAACAGTGTATAAGCTGGCAGATTATTTTCCATGCGTACTTGCCATTCTAAAACCGGTTTTCACACACCTGTTCGCAGAATGATAGATGTCTACAATAAGACTTTTGAACATATTAACATTTTTGCATGTTCTCCCAGTAAGTTCAAAGATCTTATACTTAAGGAACTTTCTTGATTTATGTGTAAAAATATGGATAAACATGATAGTGAAATTAGTTTAGTTTTTTAATTTTATTATGTATTATTACCCTAGCGTTTAATTAATTGTTTATTATATTCCACAGTTAATCTGTGAACAGCGTTGTGGGCTACAATATTGTTCGAATGTTATTTGTATTTCTTTTTCTATACTGTATATTATTGTAGCTGTTTGTTGTTGAATAAAATAAATAACAAATGATTTTCGGCTTCGTTAAACGAAGTTTTCACCTGTGATCCACCTGATGCAAACTAAGATGATTGAATCTGAAAAAACGCTCAGTCTCTTGAAATGTCATTACAATTTATAGACCAACTTTCTCTAAAAGCAGACTACCCTCCAGGCGCAAGTGATCAAGCCGAACCCCGTGCCGACTCCTAAGCCCGTGCCTAAGGCGGTGCCGTGGGACATCCCTGCCATCCAGTGCTACGAGCCGCCGGACGGCGTGTTCTACGCGCAGATGGGGCCAACCGGCGGCAAGCAGGGATACTCCGCCATCACTGGTAATTCACTGTTCTTTAATTATTACATATTACATGTTTGATTGAAGCCATACCTTTGACATCCACACTAGCACGCGTGCGCTAGCACTTTATTAAACCAGCTTGCCACGCTGAAACTCGACCCCATCATCCTACAAAGTGAAAATATCTAATTAATAAAGATCATCACAGTCATTTACCGACAGACAACGCACAGCCTGAATCGCAACTGAATTGCAAATGTTCAAAGGAGTCAGCTCCTGAAGTATGAAAATTTGCATAAGAGTTCCTTATATATCGAAAGTGGCCACCAAGAAAGGGTTGGAATTGAAAATTTACCCCCTAAAAGGGTCAAACAGGGGATGAAAGTTTGTATAGAAGTTTTTAATTTTTGCCGATGGGTAATCGAATGGGAAAATTATTGCAAGATCAACTTACTCGTAATTAGATTAACTAAATTAATTAGATTTAACTTGGAATTGTAATTTACGTACCTAGTTAGAGTTACCTATCCTTCACCCGGCGTTATCGAAGTGTTCGGGTGTAGTATTTCATTGCGTTCGATAGTAGGTAGGTTAAAGTCTAGGAAATTATTAATTAGCATTTAAACAAAACTTTTTTTAAAGGTATTTATTTTTTATTTTTTACGGGTGCCTTTATCGACTCTGAACTCACCCTGAAGCTATGGCAAGCAATTTCTTTAACCCCCTGTATATATACAGGATGGATTTTTGAGATGGGGCAGTAAGGGCAGCTACCTTAACCGTTGTCGCTAGAAGAAAACGGTCTTAGGAGACTGTCCTTAACTTTTTGAGAAATTTTGATCTGCATTCACAGATTTTGAAAAAAATTTACAGTCAGCAAGAAAATGGGCAGTTTTCACAAAAACTTTTTTTGATGCCAATCGATCCTGTTTCTTATAAGGATCAAAAAACTCTACTGGACCACCTGAGATTTGAGTACTAGAAAAGTCAGAAAACGCAAAAAACTTTTCCCATACATTTCGTAAGAAAGAAACTCCAACATACTTTATTACGAGTATGATAGACACACTAGCCAAACAGAAACAAAAATTTAAACTTCGAACGAATATGCGTTATAATTTTATTTACTATAAGAAGAACAAGATAGTTTGTTGCTTGTGATGTCCGACGTTCTGAGAAAAACCAGCCAAGTGCGTGTCGGACCACGCAGAATGAAGGGTTCCGTAGTTGGGATGAATTTATCGCAAAAACAAAGTTACAGTGTAGTTGAAAAACATGTTCTCCCATACATTGATATACGTCACGGTTAATTCTCTGCAAGTGTAAGTTTGTAAACGATTTTCGAACTTTTCCCTTTACTTGTGTTATGAGACCTATCTTCTTGCCAAATTTCATCATTCTAGGTTAACGGGAAGTACCCTGTAGGTTTTGATTTATTTGCGAGTGTCAAAATGTGGACGATTATCAACGAGTGTCGTATAAATGACTGTATTTTAAATTGCGTTGACTTAGAAGCTTGATTTTTTTAGAGCTTCAAGGGACCACAGACCTACGTATTTGATGTTATTTTAACTTGATACCTCCACGCGTTCCTGAGAAAAAGGCGTCAGTGTGTCATGACCACGAAGTGAGCCTAATGGGTTCCGTTTTTTTCTTTTGAGGAACGGAACTCTTAAAATTATCTCTAATTATTTAGAACTTTCAGACTTGTTTAGAAAACGTTAAAAAAGGCTGTTCTCTACAAAACACAAAAATAGCAACAAAAAAAAACTACTTATGTAAAAAGTTTTTTCAAAAGCAACAAACGTTCTAAATATTGTTTTCTATTCGTTCGAAATTTGAAGTTCAATTTGTTTTAGTTTAGTTTCGGCCAGTCTATCATCGTAAAATAGTAAGTTGGAGTCACGTTTCCTACGAAATGTATGGGAAAAGATTTTTGCGATTTCTGACTTTTCTAGTACTCAAACCTCAGTTGGTCCTGTAGAGTTTTTTGATCCTTATAAGAAACAGGATCGATTGGCATCAAAAAAAGTTTTTGTCTGTACATTTTTTTCAAAATCTGTGAGTTTTTTAAACGAATTTTGCTGTGTTATTTTGCATTTCACGCCGCCTGGGTACCCCGACCAAATGGATCAGGTTAGAACTGTGATCAACGGCGCGCGAGCCGATTGAGCGGTACTTCCAAGTTAGTCGCTTAAGTTTCATAATATCATATAAAAATTTGGAAATCCAATAAAAGTCCATCGACTTTTTATATGTGGTCAACTTTATGCCGCCGCCATGATGCAGAACAAAAACAAAGCGACATCAATGCCTCTACCGGTGGATAATCTAACCATTTCACGATATGTTTGGGCACATCATGAAGTCAATACAGGGTCATACACGCACTATCTATCCATCCATCCATCTGTACCTTTGTGTGTAGGTCACGTGGGCTGGGGCATCTCCTGGTACATAAACGGCCTGCTGATCCCCGAGATCAACGTGGTGCGCGGGCGCAAGTACACGTTCGTGGTAGAAGGTGGCTCCAACCCCGACGTGCCCGCGAGGTACCATCCCTTCTACATCACCAACGACCCCGTCGGCGGGTACTTCCACAAGACCGATAAGGAGAAGGAGGTAAATAAATAACTTTGCTTTTTTTTTTTGCTGTCTCTTTGATTTTCATTTAAAACGCTACAAGGATCTTTTCGCGCGCGGCCAAAATCGGAACTAACGCCGACGTCTTGTTTTGTCGAAATAATTTATGTGACAAGTTCACAAATATTTTCCAACAACTGTCAATGATAATCGTCAAAAGTTTCTTGTAGCACTCGCTCTTTAATCCGTTGTTTGAAAAGTGTGGTAAGAAGAGTTTATTGATTTTTATTAAGCTGCAACAATGCTGTTAATGATCTCACTTGGTCTAAAATATCTCTATTAAAACTTCAGTGTGTCAAAGTCTAGTATATTTTATATCCGTACCAAAATTTTCCCAACTTCATTTCGGCGCGGTGTGTTAAAATAACAAAAAATTCCAAATTCAAACTCTTAATACCTGCCTGTTACTGTCCCACTGCAGGGCAAAGGCCTCTTCTCATACAGAGAAGGCACGGACATTGATCACCACGCTTGCTCGAGACGGGTTGGTGATTTCAGACTTATATTAACTATATAAGTCCAGGTTTCCTCAAGATGTTTTCCTTCACCGATGTCAAACAATGTCACAATTTAAACTCTTGCGTTTGAAATAATAGTGAGATCTCCTAGCTTTCCATATTTATTAAACTGATAAACTTGGGATCCTTTTAATCTTCTTCAAAGTCCTCAAGAAGTGCGCTCCAAGAATATCTTGTTTGTTAACTCCTGAAAGTTTTAGTTTTACACTTTCAAAGGCTTTATTTTGAGCGCGCATTAACGAGAGAGAAAACAAATTAAAGAAGTTGTTTAGACGACTTGCGGAGCGACGGACGGAAATAGGAGACGCGCGCGCGTGTGGTCGCTTGACGCAAGTCGCGTCGCATCGCTCGAGGCCGTGAACGGGGCCAAAAACAATACGAAACAATCTTTCATTATGTTCACCGTCTCACTATTACCATTTTTCCAGGGTGTAGAGATCTACGCGGGCGTCCGTCGCACGCGCTCGGGCGGGCTGAGCCCCAGTGGCGTGGGACGGCTGTGTAACTGGACGCCTGACAGTCAGGGCCCGGAGGCCGACGAGTTTCCCAGCTTCGGCGCCTACCAGCGCTCCCTCACGCTCGTGTGCGAGGAGGGCAACCCAGGGGTCGTCACGTGGGTCCCCGACAGGAAGACGCCCGACACTGTCTACTATCAGGTCAGTTGCTATCCTCCTTGAGTCAAGCTTACCAGGTACATTGTTGACCTGCATGGCGCATCTTCGAGAAACTTTGGTCACGGAGTAGTGAAGAAATGGAGTGCTGTGTACATTTACAAATTTTTACTAGTTTCACTGCGTCGCATAACATAAGCGCCATTCAAGCACCAATCCGCAGATTTTTTTATAATGAATAAGCACTTCCTTTATTCACTCCTCCAAGACATGCATAAATACATTCTAAAGTACACACATCAAGTTATACATTTCCAGTATAAGCAGCTGACCTCGCATTATACGGAAATCCTGTACAATGCGAGATCAGCATAAACTAGAAATATATAGCTTGATGTGTAGCCATATGTACCAGCTTTAGAATATATTTATTGATGTTGTTTTATTTTTCATGTCCTTGTTTATACCCATACCAAATTGACAACCACAATATTAATTGTCCAACACCAGACAACTACCGAAAACTTTCACTATTATTTACAAACCATTACTTTTCATCTGTTCTCTACAATATCTCATATTGCATTATTCTTTACTTCACTGTTACATACCACGCATGCAACTGAACGTGTCTAAGTAAACGCAACGTAGTACTGCGCATGACACATTAAACATCACAGTACGCGCCCGTTAATATGGCACATCAAGTTTTAGTAAAAGATCGGCTTTGTCAATCATGCCTGTGGGACAGACTCCTTTAAAAACTTGATTTTCCACTTTAACCCCTGGATACTATGGCCATTTATTACTTACATCACAGGTTACATTAATACTGGTACCTACTTTACGTCTTATGTATCGCTAGACGCATGCACACATGTGCAACGCTCCTATAAGAAACTAGATATCTATTATGTTCAAACACAAACTGTGCTCCGCGTATCACCTATGAGTTTGCATAAACACAATAGATAACTAGCTTTATGACTACTTATGAGGATTGAAAAAAACGAGCGGTTCATAAGTGTGCCTGCACCTGGTAACGATGTAAGAGGTTAAGTATCCATGTAGTGTGTAATCTGCGTCTCTACTGTGAAGCATACACTGTATGTACATAATCTTTACTATCTGTTTTCTGTTTCAGCCTTCCAAGCCTTCTCTGTGCATGAGATAGCTCGATTACTTCTCAATGTATATTATTGGACGGTGAAAGTTTCATTAGCTTGCAAAGTTAGTTTGATTTCCCGGCATTAACATGTTTTTCTGTTGCAGTGTTTCACGCACCGCCACCTCGGGTGGAAGATAAACGTGGTGGACGAGTGCGACGCCACGGACGCTCAGGAGAGTCGCGTGGTGCAGGCTGTGGCGCTGCCCGACGACCTGGCCGGCGAGGAGTCCGTGCAGGTACCGTCACGACTCTCTCCGAAACGTAACTTTTTAGATGAACGCAGGAAAATACAAAAAATAATCAATACGAAAACGAATTATGACGATTTCAGTAGATTTAAGAGCGAGAGCGGACTCATGGGAGAAGTGTACCCAGAGATAGAACAGACGCCACCGTACAACAATAAGAGACAGGAGTATTCTGAATTGCCGATATCCAACGTACAAATCAAGGAGGTGATACAAGCCGTGGAGACCCTGGAGGAAACGATGAAGGAGGACAAGAAGAATGCGACGTACCTGCAGTACCAGGTGCACGAGGATGGACAGGACAATTTGTTCGTGGCCGAGCAGCCGCTGCGCGACGACGATGAGTACTTCTTCGAGCCAGGGAAGATCAGCAACAATTACTTCTTACCGGTCAATCAGAAACCTCTGACATTACAATCTGTATTAAGACCAGCCCCACACAATTCCCACAAGCCAATGAATAATATGCGACCTAGTCCGTTCCGCCGTCCGGCGCCTCCTGAGATCAAGCTCCGTCGTCCTCCTCCGACATATCAAAAGGGGAACATGAACATGAACATGGGCTACCCGCTCGCCCTCCCCAACCACCATGGCTCGTACGGACCGCAGAAGAAACCGCCACCAAAGTTCAACCAAAACCGTTTACAGTCGAACATGAACCGACCACCCATGAACGGTGTGCCATCGATGAAAACTTTGCCCCCGATGCACCAAAATAAACCCAACTATAATACATTAGGGCCCAAACAAAATTCAGGGCACCCACAAAACACAGCGCATCAACAAAATACAGGGTATCTACAAAATTCAGGGCATCCACAAGACTCAGGGCATCCACAAAATTCAGGGTATCCACAAAATTCAGGGCATCCACAAAATTCAGTGCATCCACAAAACTCAGCGCATCCACCGTTTTCAGCGGCTCCACAAAATTCAGCGACTACTCTATTTGCAGCGCCTCCACAATTTGCGAAGATACCGAATAGTCCAGTACAATCCATAATAATGGGTAAACCGAGCTCCAACAATGTACAGTTAACAGTTCCGAGTCAGACATTGAATCTAGGTCAAACCGACATTATCGCTAATCAAGTGGTCAAAAGTCAAATAATGCTGCCTCCCGGTGGTAACGATGTGATCGCTCAGCATAGCAACGTACAAACGTATTACAATAAACCGGGTCAGATCATACTCGGTAAACCTATGGACAACCCGATGCCTCTGGACCAACAGATGACCCCAACGAAGCAGCTCGGTATCAGATCACCGCCCACTCCAGCACCAGGGTTCTTTCAGTCAACACCAAGTATTAATTTGCAACATGAAAACGAATATCAGTCGCAAAACGAAATAAAGTCATCCGATTTCATTGGCGAATCTGCCGATAAGTCTACAATTTTACCTGCCGTCAATACAGGATTTAAACCTGACTCAATCGTAGTTGAGAGTGGGTTCAAACCTATAATTAGAGAACCACTGATGGCTGGTGAAGACAGGATAGCTGAATACGAAGGAAACACCAACAGACGAGAAGACGCCGATGTTGAAGACGATTATATTGAGTCGCCGTCGTTCAACGAGCCCGCCAACCACCAGTACCCCCCCAGTGACAAGGTCACAGAGACATTCGAACCGATGTTCATTCCATCCCCACCGGACCACTTGTTGCCCACCAACGACAGAACTAAGGAAGTATTCCCAACTAATCACGCCAAAGAAGACAGACCCCATCCAGTGTACTTGAAGAATGTCACTAAACTGAGTAACGTGACAAAACATGGTTTGATCGGTTTGTTCAGCAAGAAAAACATGGAAAAGGAGGTTCCTGGTGATTTAATGATGGAGTCAGATAGAATCAGCCCGCATTACCTCCCTCCCGACCCAAAACTACCAAAAGAGCATTCTCAGAAATTGTCTTCATCAAGCGATCAAACTTTCACCACCTACGATGGGAAAACTGTTTCAGCAGCGACATTGACGAGCATCTCCGATGGAACTAAAGCTCCCTCTAAATTATTTTCTGCTAAATTACCGGCTAACTTTGAGCAATTGTTAAAAACGCCACAATTCGGCCCCTTCAAGGGTGAAATCCCACCACCAGTAGCTGCTCATATTAATAAAGAAGCCCAAGAAACGAATAAAGTCAAAGTTATAGATACAAGGACGACACATTTGAAACTTGTAAATATTCAAAAACCTGAAGATTTGAAAGCAGAAGGTAGTAAAAAAATCGAGGTGACTGTACACATACCGCAGGTTGAAGAAGATACCGCAGAGGAATATGAAGACGATGAAGAAGATGAAGATGAGAAGGTGAGACAGCGAAGAGACACAAAAACTACTCAGTTCGAGATGGGAGAAATAGAAGAAGTTCAAACCAACGGGCACAGCATGCCTAAGAACCAAGTAGAGTTTGAGAATGAAAAGCATGTGACCGCCGCCGCGACCTCGATGCGACTGTACTGGATGACGCACTTGCTGCTGCTACTTACGTTAGGTATCAAAATCTTGTAACATAATAAATAAGTTAATTATTTAATATTTATTGGATATTGTATAGGGCTTGCCATGAAATGCATTTCGTGTTGGATATGTAAACTATCGGGGTAGGCTGTGGGCTGTGGGACGCTCTGCATCGCTCTTCTCTGCGCCACTCGGCCTCTCGTGTTAAATTAATCTGAACCACACCTGTTACCACTTTGTTACATGCATAATGCAATTCAATACTCCGTTAGTGTTTAAGGATTTTGTAAATATTTTTATTTTCTAATAAAATTAGTGTTACATTTTATAATTGTAGTTTAATTTTTGTATTGAAGGCACGGACATTCATGTGCACAAGTTTGAAATCACCATAATTTGATGAGAGGAGGTCTTTGTGCTGCAGTGAAACAACAATAGTCTGGTAGTATAATTTTATTGAGATCGTTGAAAGATAATAAGCGACTAACACAACATTACATCCTTTATTATTATTCATTTATTAATTCGAGTTACAATGACTCATACAATATTCAATACAACACACATACACCAAACAATACAATCATTACAATACAAAAACCACAGTACATTCAACACTTACACTAACACATTAATGACCGACGACTGTGGGTGACGTGCAAGTCACTACAGCGTCGTATGAAAGGACAATCGAGCCTGTCAGCTATCATCATCAGCACGCTGTTGGGGCTGCCACGCACCCTGCACACCAGAGACACGCACCGCTTACGCATCGTTGGATAGAAGTAGTCGACGCTAGCTTCGGCAAACATGCCCGAGGCACTATACAGCGTCGCGGCAGCCCCATCAGCGCTCTGAAAGTGTTGTTATATTGGACGCGGAGTGCTTCGTATGCTTTTTGGATGTGATTCACCCACAGGCTGCACGTGTAAAATGAGGGGAACACCCAAATACTCCGAAATATTTTATTCCGAATTTCGATGTTCCGAATTTCAAAAGTCCGAATTTCATAATACCTAAGAGTGAATGTCTATTATTAAAAATCACGAAATTTATTTTACCGAAAGTCATAAATGCGATTTGTTAGTTTTCCGATTTTCATAAGTTCGAAGAATCAAATGCTCGAAGGGTTCTCGGTCCGAAAAACGACATTCCAATTTTCAATACTTCGAATAAACTAAAAGTCAAGATGTTGTGCTACAAAATTTAGTGATAGAAACGAATTGCTGCAAAACCGACTTCACAGTAGTCTTGTCTGCCCTACCCTAGAGTGTAATTTAAGCCCGCGTAGTCCCGGAGGCGTGGAGCCGCCCAAACCACGCAGCGCCGGAGCCGTGACAGAAACAATGCTTGCTGCATGTTGCATGCCTGCTTGCTTGCTGCTTGCCTGCTTGCTTGCTGCTTACCTGCTTGCCTGTGTACATGCTGCATGCCTGCTTGCATGTTGCATGTCTGGGATCCTGCCGTTTTACCGAAAAGATTTTGCCAAAATTTCACTACCCAAACAAATTTTAGCAACCTTTTTTATACCAATGCAATGTTTGGAATGATTTTAGTACGCACATTTTCATTTGGTCAAATTTTTACTTGGCAGAATATTATCAAGGATAATGTCATTTAGCCATTTGGTCTTTAATCAAATAATTTATTACAGCAAACAATCTTTAGACAATAAACGTTTGGTCAGTTAGTTATGGAACTAGTTAGGTAGGAGTAGGTAATTATTTTTTTTTGATATGGTTAGGTTAGGTTAAAACTGTGACCTCCTACGCACGAGCCGAGCGAGCGAAGCGAGCGGTACCGCGGCAGCGGCCGGCGAGTGCCAGAAACTACTAGATTATATAGAAAAAAAATATGGAGAAAAAACAGGCTACCCGAAACTGAACTAGTTAGACGAGATTAATAATTTAAAAAAATGCAAGTAACTAAAAAAAAAAATACTACCAGAATAGTTAATATTAATATTTGTGTTTTTGACATTTCTCGAGACCCTTGGGTCCCGGACCTTTGGAAGGCGTACGAGGGGCCGAAGCCAACTCGCAGAGGCCCGTTTGGCGTTTTAATGAAATGAGGCACCAACCGACGATTACCCCTGTGTGCACTATGCAAGCAAGTGCACCCAAGGACAACCCCCGGTTGGTGTAGGACTATTGCAGGATATGGAAACAAAGATATTAGACTATGGGTTTGGGTGGCTTAAGTTGACTAGTGACCTGGAATTATGGAAGGACTATGGCCCCTGCCTCATCAATGTTTTATATATACACGGATAAAATGGCAGGGGGTGACTTGCACACTCAATA
The DNA here is from genome assembly GCA_916701695.1 of Agrochola macilenta. Lineage (NCBI taxonomy): Eukaryota > Metazoa > Arthropoda > Insecta > Lepidoptera > Noctuidae > Agrochola > Agrochola macilenta. The sequence goes on along the minus strand of OU753575.1, from coordinate 18,769,332 downwards.
ATGGGCCCCCGTAAACTGTCGCTAGCACATAGTGACGTAGTGACAAGGGGGCAACATTGCCTGAGGTGCTTGAGGAGTGTAGAGATATTCCACGGCTTTCAGAACAATCCCAGAGCCCGGAAGATGGTCAAGATCCCTACGAGCACTTACTGGAATACTTCCTTCCTCCGAGTACGTTTGCTCTTGCGAATCTCCACTCAAGCCGGCCAATTAAGGCAAGAATGAGGTGGGAGCTCTGTTCCTCGTTAGTGTTCACTCCAGCCAGCCAATAAAGGCAAGCCAGAGATGAGGAACAAGATTTCTCCCGGGAGATAGGGTCCGTGGGGTCGCTACTGCCCAACAGCTCGCCACATGCTGCCCTGCGGGTATATATTAATATTATTATTACCTGTTTAGAATTTGTACCAAGTGGAAAAAACACGCATGTAATAAAATGTCTTTATTTTGCGTAAAATGAGTTATCCCAACTGAAATATTTGACTACATAAAAATTGGTAAAAGTACTAGTTGGTAAACAAGTTATTGTTTAAACGTTCACTTGAAAAACATTAGGTTTGCGTTACAATTATTAGTGAAGAGATTTTTTGCTAAGTAATAATTAGGCAAATGAAATTATGCGGAAAATTGTTTGGGAAGTGATAATTTGGCAATTTCTTTTCGATGAACCAAGGCAGATCCTGCATGCGCTTGCATGTTGCATGCTTGCTTGCAATTTTTAATTTCGGAATTGTATTAATCGGTATTTTAATAATCGGAATTCGTATTTTTGATGTTTCGAATTATCATTAAATCGGACTTTTTGTTATTCGATCTATTGAAACTCGGTATTTTGATAATAGTAATTATAAACGTTAGGAATTATAAAAAATAGGAGTAATGATAAGTCGGAATTGTTATAGTCGGAATTTTGAACCATTCGGAATTATGAAAATCGGTATTTTGAAATTCGTATTTGTGACGGAATAAAGTTTTTCATATTTATGTAGTGTACCCGTAAAATGAGGTACGATAAGCTCTAAAAAGTGTTTGCTTGACCGACTTGGAACAGCATGCAAACCTGCGGGCTATCACATTAGCTCTAACTCTCTTAGCTCTTTTTTTAGCTCTAACATTATTACAATTATTTAATTCATCTAATTTGCATGCTAGTTTTAGCGAATTGTTTTAGAAACTGTTAAACGACCCCACCAACTGTAATGTACTACAATTCTTGCGAATAAATTTCATTTCATTTCATTTCATTTCATTTCATTTCATTTCATTTCATTTCATTTCTAATTGACAATGCCCTCCGCACCCTCTCGATATCAGTATTGTCTCTGAGACCGTCAGTAACTAAATGCCCTAGGTATTTGAAATGGTTCACTTTTACCAAAGGAACCCCGTACAGTTTGATGGGTGGTACTGTTATATGACAATTAGAGCCGGCCTCAAACACCATAAACTGACTTTTCGTTACATTGTATTTCAGACCGTGTTCTTCAGCATATGCCTCACAAATCTCCAATAATGTTCTAATGCCACAAATTGATGGGTATACTACATAAATACGAAAAACTTTATTCCGTCAGTCACAAATACGAATTTCAAAATACCGAATATAACAACTCCGACTTATCATTACTCCTATTTTTATAATTCCTAAATTTCAATATTCCTAACGTCTATAATTACTATTCTCAAAATACCGAGTTTCAATAGATCGAATAACAAAAAGTCCGACTTATAATAAATAATTCGAAACATCAAAAATCTTACACATCGATGGGACCCTGAACTGGCGTACTCAAGTCGCTAGGGTCAGCCAGAAGGTTACTGGAACGCTGCGGGCTCTGTACCGGCTAAAAAATGTATTACCATCAAGTACCAAGACAATGCTTGTGCAGTCCTTAATTTTCCCTATCATCGATTATGGTGATGTGTGCTACTATGACCTGAATGCAGATCTCCTCGACAAACTAGACCGTCTTCTCAATAACTGCATTCGATTCGTTTTCAATCTTCGTAAATATGATCACGTCTCTGCGCATCGATCCCTACTAAAGTGGTTGCCCATACGGCAGCGCAGAGAGCAAAGGGCGCTGACCACCTTGTTTTCATTTCTTGACTCTCCCTCTTCCCCTAGTTATCTAGCCCCCCACTTTCAGTACATTTGCGCAAACCACAATAGAACTCTACGTTCATCACACAATCGTCTTCTTCAATATCCCACTCACCGCACTGACTTCATTCACTCTTCCTTCTTCGTTCAATCTATCTCCTTGTGGAATGCGCTCCCCCAAGAAATCAGGATGGCAACCAACCGATTATCCTTTAAAGTTAAAGTCCGCGAGCACATTCGTAAGAAGCTGGCAGTATCATAACAACGGTAATGTTTTCCCATTGTTTGTCTTATTTGTTTTAGTATATTCGTGTATTTATGTGTATTTATCTGTTCTTGTATTTACTTATATTTTATTATATATATAGGTTAATAGGTATATGTATATCCTTATATTTAAATAAATATTTATTCCACAATTTTCATATTTCACCTACCACTGTTTATCTCTGCATCACCCAAAGGTTGACTGGTAGAAAATGCCTATGGCATTAAGTCCGCCTCTGTACATTTATGTGCTTAAAGTATTAAATAAATAAAATACGAATTCCGATTATTAAAATACCGAGTAATACAATTCCGAAATAAAAACGCCTTGTAAAACTGGCACTCGGCGGCCGCTGCCGCGGCACGCTCGCTTAGCTTGCTTGCCTGCGCGCTTTAATAGTCACAGTTCTAACCTGACCTAACCGAAGTGATTCATCAATAATACAGGGGATTTGGAGCATGCATGCAAGCAGGCATGCAACATGCAAGCAGGCAAGCAGCAAGCAAGCAGGCATGCAACATGCAGCAAGCATTGTTTCTGTCACGGCTCCGGCGCTGCGGGGTTTGGGCGGCCCCACGCGAGCTTATCGTCGCAGATGGTTTTAACGCTCACCACCGCAGCTTCGGCTTGCTGGCCGGCTTCGGCGGCCAGCCTCAACCGCTGCGGCGGGCCGTCAAACCACCTACTCCTCAGCTCGCGGGCCGCCTCACCCCTCTGCGCCTACGCGGGCTTAAATTACACTCTAGGGTAGGGCAGACAAGACTGCGTGAAGTCGGTTTTGCAGCGATTCGTTTCTGTCACTAAATTTTGCAGCACAACATGTTGACTTTTAGTTTATTCGAAGTATTGAAAATCGGAATGTCGTTTTTCGAACCAAGAACCCTTCGAGCATTTGATTCTTCGAACGTATGAAAATGGGAAAACTAACAAATCACTTTAGGTAAAATAAATTTCGTGATTTTTAATAATAGACATTATACTCGTAATTCTTAGGTATTATGAAATTCGAAGTTTTGAAAATCGGAACATCGAAATTCGGAATAAAATATTTCGGAGTATTTGGGTGTTCCCCAAATCGATGCGCTCAGCAGCACCATGCCGTTCGCATAGCTGATATTATTCAGGCAAAATTCATCAATATGACAACTGACATGATGACTGCTGAGAGCAACAATCATTGCATCAACATACTCGTATAAGTTAAAGAGTGCGGGGGAGCTCAACCCTCCCTGCCTCTACCCACACTCCAACCCATATGGTTTCGACAGAGAACCCGCCCATTTCACGCTATTGATCTGGCCTCCATACCAACATTTAAACAGGTTAATAAGTTCTGTGGGGAAATCTATGTTCTCCAACCATATACTACTATGTTCTAACTATATACTTATGCTCCTGAACTTCAATTGTACACGTGAGACTTACTTACATCGGTGCAATGGTGTCAATTCTTCTTGGTGCATGGACTGGGCAGCTTGAGCAGCGAGTGCACGTTGTATATCTTCTTGCTGAGGCGCGTGAAGTTGGCGAGCGCCTTCTCGTGAGGGTAGCTGGTGTCCACCAGACGCAGCACGGAGTCGCGGCTGCGGCCCCTGGAAGTTCAAGATAAGTTGTTTAGGGTGAATTTCTCTATAAACGTCATTGGCAGCAAAACAGCAGCGCAGCGCGCTATTGAAATGACAGTACTATACAACTTGTTACAGGCAACTGCAGAACGCTATTGTAATGAAAATACTATACAACTTGTCACAGGCAACTTAATATAAAAAAAAAAAAAAAACAAAAAATGCAAATAAATGAAATAAATAAATATCCTAACTAATATTATGCTTTCACACTAAAACGGCTGAACAGATTTGGATGAAATTTGGCACACGGGTAGGCCATGACCTGGAATAGGTCATAGAATATACCGGTAGTAAGTTCCCGTGGAATAATTTCCAACAAGCACGCGGGCGAAGCCGCTGGAAAAAAAATGCTAGTGAAGTATAAAGTAGTAACTTAATATAAAGCAGTAACAAGCAAGCAGTAGTAAAGCGTTCCTTTTTATCCGACTGCGGCGAAGCCAAAAACGGAGGGTTATGTGTTTGACCTGTATATATGTATGTATGCCCTCGTAATTACTAAACGGCTGAACCATAGAAATAAAAATTTCTTATAAATAAAAAAAAAAAAAAAAAAAAAGTTTATTCAAAAAATAATGTAGTACAGTAAAAACATTTTTTCGTAATTCTATGTAATAGTTCACAAGTGTTACATGCCTGAACTAGGACATCCTGTGTTTCAGGCGAGAAAAGGTAAAACATTATATCTAAATAATCACAGTAATCACATCATATACAAAAGGTAAATTAGTCAACTAATAGGTATGTAAAAGAGGTGTAAACAGTATAAAAATCTTACCTGCTAAAATCTTAGTATATTAATTTAAGCTAACTAATCATAATAAAAAGTGCAATTAATATTTATTTAAGTACAACTAATAACTTCTCTGTATCTTCATAGGACAAATTTTGTAATGTTTCCTTCAGAGTTTTCTTGCAATTTACAAAATTTTGGGAATAAATTTTTGCTTTTGCATTAAGTCTGTTATAGAGTAGTGGTCCCAGAAAAACAAAAAATTTGGCTGTAAAAGCATGTTTTGTGCTTTTTGTGGGACAAACTATATCTTTCCGTCTCTTTTTAATAAGTTCAGTGCTGAAGCGGAGGGCTGCGTGTTGTTTTAGTACAATGCTCATTATGAATAACTGCCTGACTGTTAGTACTTCACAATTTTTATAGAGCTGGTTAGTGGGAAAAAGGAAAGGGCGGCACGTAGACACCTTGAGAATCGCTCTTTGAGCTCTTTCGACTTGTATTAATAAAGTTTTACCTGCTCCACCCCATGAGGTAATGCAGTATGTCAAAATTGACTGACATAGAGCAAAGTAAACTTGCTTAATTATTTTTGGATCCGCAATATGTCGCAGCTGCTTAAATACAAATATGAGCTTACGAACTCTATTATTTAAGACTTCTATATGTTGTTTGAAAGTAAGGGTCTCGTCTAATATAACACCTAGGTATTTTATTTGGTTAGTCTTATTAATATTAGGACACTTTAACGGGCATTCTGCGGGGACTGTGCAACAATGAGCATATAGCGTCGAGGAGTAATCGGAAGTTGGTTTGCGCATGGAAAACTTTATATAGTTTGTTTTATCCGTATTTAGGGTTAATGTGTTATGTTGAAGCCATTTATTTACAATATTGAAGCCGTTTTGCGCAAGCTTGTGAACTTCATGTTCCGATTCAGCCGCAAAAAGAAGAGCAGTGTCATCAGCGTAAGATATTACTGTACCGTGCTGTAGTTTAAGATTACAAAGGTCGTTTATGTATATCAAAAACATAGTGGGTCCTAATACACTTCCTTGGGGAACACCAAAAGACGTGTTTTTTTGGTCTGCGCTGAGGACATTGCCAATCTTAACGCATTGAGTACGGTCTTCTAGGTAACTTTTGAAAAGTTTGAGCTGGATACCTCTTATACCTACTGTCTCAAGCTTGCGCAATAGAGTAGGGATACATACTGTGTCAAAAGCTTTGGCAAGGTCCAGGAAAATACCTACTGTATGGTTACCCTTGTCAAGTTTTTGTGCTAGAAAATCAGTTAGATGATGTACGGCATCGGCAGTTGAAATTTTAGGTCTAAAACCAAACTGTCGATCCGATAAAATTGATTTGTCCTCTAGGTATTTGAACAACCTTTTATTTATAATTTTTTCCAATATTTTGGACATACAAGGCAATAGAGAAATAGGTCTATAATTTGTTACTTGTTCTTTACTGCCTGATTTATGAACAGGGATGATAACTGCTTTTTGGAGACACTCAGGGAAAATGCCCAAGGATAAACACATACGAAAAATGTAAGTCAGTGGAGGTACTAAAATATTTCTGAAATGTTTAATAATTTTATTTGATATTTCATCCCAACCAACTGCGCATTCATCTCTCAATGACATGATTATATTTATATCTATGGGCTGAACCGATTTTGATTAATGATATGTCGTTAGATTTGTCTTTATTGCGTGAGTGTCACTGGGTATATTAAAATTAAAAAAAATCAAAATGGTGGATTTTTGGCTCCAACATGTAGATAATATTGTTAAAAAAAAAAGAATAAGAAGGGTTTTAAAATGTGATTAAAAATATATATACAAATTAAATGTTAAAATGTAATTTTGAATGAGAAATGATTTAAAAAAAACCTTATTATATAGAGAATAATTAAATCAATCAATAACCTGCCTGCGTACCAGGTTAGTTACTAACCACACAAAAAGAAGGAGAAGACCTGCCTGCGTAAAAAGTGAACTTTACAAGAGATGGAAACAAGATGACATCTCAGGCATCTTCGTAAAATAACAATTAAACCTATTGCCTCCGACTGCATGAGATTGTTGAGGGATTGGAGCCAGAAAGAGGTCATATTGTGTCCATCTTTTTTAAAGTTCATTTTTTACGCAGTCGGGTTTTTGTTTTTTTTCCTGTGCGTGTCCCAAATAAAATAATTTATTTTCTAAATTTTTACTCTCCCTTCTTTCCACTCCAAATACGTATAATTATAATAATAATAATCGTTTATTTGGACTTAATAAAATATAGCCTAATACAGTTAAATTCCTAGGGTACAAATAATGTAGGTGAGTAGACGGCAACTTTATGAACTCTGAATTCCAAACTAGGTAAAACCTGTATCTTGGAAATCAGTGCACTTCCGTGCAAAATTAGGTGTATAAACTTACAAATCACATACTAAAATTAAAAGAGTTAGACTATGAAAGAAAAATCTTGACGGGTTAGTGAGCTAAGTGAGTGTGTGTAAGTGGTGAGTGTAGTCAGTGTAGTGTAGGTATAGGGTGTGGATTTGTGTGGTGTATATAGTGTAGGTATAGGGCGTGAATATCTGTGGTGTGTGTAGTGTAGGTATAGGTATGAGTGTGTACGCGAGCGTGTAGGGCGTGCTTTCGGTATGTTATTTTAAAATATCCAGAACTTTTTCCGTATTCATATAATCAAGACTTAGGAGCCATTTGGTGACCACTATTTTACATTTCTGTTTAGCTAAAGGATATATTTTTAGGATTTGATTGATTTTGTTGTACAAATTTCCACCTAAGAAGCTAAAAAATCTTTGCGCAAAATGAGTGTGACAAGCTTTATAAACGCAGACTGTATATTTCCTACGTTTCTGCTGGAAAGCTGTAGGGTCATACGTCAGTAAACCATGCATTTTGAGGATAGTGTGAAGTATGAAAAGTTGTCTCACCGATAATACCTCGCAGGTTTTGTAGAGGTCAGTAGTGGGATGAAAGAATGGGAGGAACGCACTAACTTTAAGTAACGCTCTTTGAGCGCGCTCAAGTTTCAAAATTATTGTTTTACACGCCCCGCCCCAGGACGTTATACAATATACCAATAGTGACTGACATAAGGCGGAGTAAACAGTTTTTAGCACTTTAGGACTAGCTATACGCCTGAGATTTTTAAATATATATATTAATTTTCGAACCCTCGATGAAACCAGGTCTATGTGGGGAGCAAAACTAAGTCTGCTATCTATTAGGACGCCAAGGTACTTAATGGCGCTCGTTTGAACAAGCAAAGGACAGTTACAGGATGTTAGACGACTACACATATGGGAGTGCGCAAAAATTAATTCTGAATTAATATCAATCGATTGTGGGACATTTCGGAGAGAAAACTTTAAGTATTTCGTTTTGTCAACATTTAATGTTAAGAGGTTACATCTCAGCCACTGGTTAACGGCATCAAAACCGCATTGAGCGTGTTGAAACGTGCTGCCCCATGAGTCACCTCTAAAAACAAGGGCCGTGTCGTCTGCAAAGGCAACAATCTTCCCATTTTGGAGTTCAAGGTCACAAAGGTCATTAATGTAAATGAGAAATAGAGTAGGTCCAAGGACGCTACCTTGTGGAACTCCGTAGGTAATGGGAAGGTCGCCACTTATCCAATCGCCAACTCTGACTGACACATTGAAATCTGTTAGTAACGTAGTCTGTGAAGAGTTTAAGCTGTAACCCCCTAATGCCCATTCGCTCAAGTTTGACTAGCAACCTGGGGACAGAGACTGTATCAAAAGCCTTTGCCAGATCGAGAAAAATTGCCAAAACTTTATTTTTATTATCAATATTATTGACAACAAAGTCCGTGACTTCATGAACTGCATCACTAGTAGATTTATTACATCTAAATCCATATTGAGAAGCAGAAAGTAGCTTGTTTTTGTCAAGGTAGTTTATCAGTCTTTTATTTATCAGTTTTTCCAAAACCTTTGACAAAGTAGGTAATATTGAAATTGGTCTATAATTATTAACACAGTCCCTGTCACCAGTCTTAAATATAGGTAGAATTTGTGAGATTTTAAAGGCTTGTGGGAAAGTTCCAGATGTAAATGCCAAGTTACAAATAAAAGTTAGTGGAGAAACTAGTATAGATCTATAGCGGGAAAGAAGATTTGCAGAAATATTGTCACGTCCAGCAGCACAATTTAGTTTTAGATTAAGAATTAGGTTGTTTATCTCATTTTCATCTGTAGAAAGCATTACAAAAGAATGAGGACAGGTAGGCTCAAGGGGCAGCGAAGAAGCTGGCGACGTTTCATGGGACAAATGTCTCTCTGCAAGTGTTTTTCCGACACTTCCAAAGAAAGCATTTATAGCGTCAACGGAACGCTGAGGGTTACTTGGTGAAATCAGTTCTGAAGCGACTTCCTTGGATCGAGTAGTGTGAGTGACTGTTTTAATGGCGTCCCATAGCTTTTTAGAATTATTTCCTGCGTTATCAATTTCCTTCCCTTCATATTCAGTTTTCAGTTTTCCCAATAGTCCATTACAAAAATTCCTGTACCTAGTGTAGGTTAGCTTGAGAGTCATATTTTTAGGGGATTTATTTGACTTGAGGTGGAGGTTGTCCCTATTTCTCATACATTTCAAAAGCCCTGGAGTTATCCATGGCTTTAGAATAATTTTACGTCTTGATATAGTTATAGTTTTTGTGCATGATTCCATTGCAGTATTAAGAGAACCAGTAAAACTGGCCACAACATCATTTACGTCAGTCATTGCAAAAAGAGGCGCAAAGTCAATTTTAGGGACAGCCAAGTCAAGGGAAGCATAATCAATTCGCTTTAAGGTTTTACCGTGCTGCTTAGAAGGAAGAGATTTGTCAACGGAAATAATGATACTATAATGATCAGTAAGGGAAGTTTCAGCTACCAAACATGTTGCGGGAAATTTGGTTTTGAGTATGACATGGTCAATGCAAGATTTTGAGTGAGTAGGAATCTGGTGAGCTGGCAGCATGCCATGCGAAGCCATTAGATTTAAGTAGTTGTGTTTTCTTATGTCCAATGTGTTTTCAGAAATGTCAATATTTATATCACCAGTTAAGATACAGGTTTTATATTTAGACGCAACATTATACAGTAAATTATGCAAACTCTCCAGAAAATTATCAACATTCCTAACACTCGGTGAACGGTAAATAGCAAGAACCATAGTGCTATTTTCGAGTGTTATTAATAGGCTATTACAGTCTAAGACGGAAGGTTCCTTTACACATGCATTTATACCTTTTTTTATAAAAACGACTATCCCTTCATTTTGAGTTTTGTTATTAGTAGTTGAATAATAATCGTATCCATCCATTATGGGAGGACTATGAACACCTCGCAACCAACACTCCGTTAACACTATTAAATCCCAGTCTACACGGGACCTACCCAAAAGAGTAAGCATACCAGCCATGTTGCAATTAATGCTTCTAATGTTTTGTGTAATGACTTTAAAAGTTTTACCAGCAGATGAGATTAGAGATGAGCAATCATCAATGCTGCAGGTAGATGCATCAGCCACGGATATAAGGTCAACATCAGTAGATATATCTCTATTTATGTTATCGAATTTAAGATTAAGACACCTGTAAATCTAAAGATGTTTAAGGAAAAAAATATAATATATGCAAACAGAATTATACCGGATGTTGGGTACATTTGAAGTTGGGCGTGTGTGTGTAAGTGTGCGAGTATTAATGATGTGAATGTCAATACAATGCCAAGATGTCTTAAAACAATTTTATCAATCAGATTGAGCTTATTCGATATTCATATATCAAGTTTATTAAATAAAATGCAAACCAATGAGATCAAAGAAAAATTGTGAAACTTTTTGGGCGAATACCTATAGTAAAAAGAACAAGAAGGCTGCATCCTACACGCGCGGCGCCCTAGGCCCGCGCGTCTGCGTCGGTGCGCCACCTCCGTCAAAAAAAAAGTGACATTTGACAAAATTTATTTGCATAGTTTTATTTTGTGATTTTTTTATAAATAAGTGTTTAAGTGATTATTTTTTTGCAGAATGGTTATTTTTTCATCTAGGTAAGTTTATTAATACATTTATGTTAAATGCCGGCTGTAGCGACGCCGGAAATAGCGCTAGTCAACCTGCCACATTGTTCGATGTCCAGGTGAGATGTCCCCATTGCTCCCAGCCGCGCTTCTTTAAAGGCGAACGGGGGCTACGGATACACTATGGCAAAGTTCACAAACAACATAGTGTACCTCTGTGCCCCCCAGCCACATTACCAACATCAACACGTCTAGAGAAAAACTTGTGGAAAACGCTTGCAAAATTTAAAAATTCTACCCCAGTGCTAAAGAGAGTTCCCCGGGGCGCAAGACGGTCTGTCGCACTGAATTTGGCACAATGTCTCCGCCTTGCGACCCAGGAGAACTCACAAAGTGCCTGGGAGCAATTACTTACCTTCCCTTATAGGATTCTGCATGTCCAAAAAAATTTGGCAACAAAAAAAAACTTAACGAACCAAATTAAAGAAAATTGTAACAATTCGACCCTAATTTTAGATCCAAAATTACCTGCATTCAATAACCAATCACGAAAAAGCTTATGTTCACATGTGGAATCCAAATTAAGTGAAGGTGACATCAGGGGAGCGGCCAGGATACTGTTCAGCAGCGATGTGGTGGCGCCTTACTCTCCAGAAACACTAACAGCCCTAGAGAGTAAACATCCAGCGCCTGCGGATAATCTCACCTTTCCCGATCCCCCCGACCCTCCCGACCTAAATTCAACCTTCCTAAATGTTTCGGCGCCCCAGTTGATTGCAGCCGTCGGCTCCTTCCGGAGCGGTTCCGCTGGCGGCCTCGACGGCCTGACTCCACAACATCTAAAGGATCTATTGAGTTCAGGCGCCGGGGACGCTGGTGAGTCGCTTCTGAAGGAGCTTGCGGCCCTGATTAACCTCATGCTCACCGGCGGTGTGAACGAGGCTGTCGTCGATGTCTTATACGGGGCCAACCTATGTGCCTTGCGAAAGAAGGACGGCGGCATTCGTCCCATCGCCGTTGGATGCACCTACAGGCGTACGGCAGCCAAAATATGCTGTAAGCTTTACAGTGAATCCCTCACAACCAAGTTTCAGCCCCTGCAGCTTGGTTTCGGCTCGAGAGGGGGCTGTGAGGCTGCCGTGCATGCCCTTTCCACCTTTTTGAACTCGAACAAAGGTGAGGTTATCCTCAAGGTTGACGTTAAGAATGCCTTTAACTCTGTAAACAGGGACACTTTGTTGGCTGAAATAAAAAAAGAACTACCCGAAATTTATGGTTTTATGTGGCAGTGTTACAGGTACCCCTCTAAATTATTATACAAGGACAATGTTTTGGAATCTGCAGTAGGATGCCAACAAGGTGATCCGCTCGGGCCAGTCATTTTCAGCTTGGCTATTCATCCAATTATCCAGAGACTAAATTCAAAATTTAACGTATGGTATTTAGATGATGGAACACTAGGAGGTGATGTAGACACCGTTTTGAACGACTTACAACTCCTCAAACAACAATTTAAATCCATTGGCTTGGACCTTAACCCATCAAAATGCGAAATTTACCTTTCTGACATTACCGACAGACAATTGACACTTGAGAAATTTAATGCAATAGCCCCACAAATCAAAATTAAAAAAAAAAGTTCACTTCAGCTCCTAGGTTCCCCAATCTTAGAAGACAGCTTTTCTCCCTTCATCGACGAAAAAATCAAAAATTTCAACGACATTTCGGACAGACTCTCTAAAATTAACTTACATTCGGCTTTCACCCTGATCAGATACTGTTGTTTTGGTCCAAATTTCATATATTTTTTACGCTCTTCACCTTTATGGAAGCAGCCACACCTCTTGGACAAAATTGACCAAATTATTCGCAGCACCCTAACATCCATTTTAAATGTGGCCTTGGACGACCGGGCGTGGCTGCAAGCCACACTACCCATCCGTTTCGGTGGCCTCGGTGTCCGCAAAATTACAAGTATTAGCTTACCCGCGTTCCTGTCCTCTGTCCACAGCACTGAAAAGTTGACCGGGAAAATTTTAGCCCCCTGCCTGGTCGACTCTGAAGTGCCGTGCTTGACTGATGCGGAGAACGCCTGGAAAACGGCTTGCCCGAATACAGATCGGCCTGTGAACCTGTCCTCCCAGAGGCAGTGGGATGAGCCGCTCTGCAGGTTGGTACGGAACAATCTTATTAATACGTCCACCAATACTGCTGAGCGTGCCCGCCTGCTGGCTGTGGGTGAGTGGGAGTCGGGCCTTTGGCTTCAGGCGCTACCGTCACCCAACATAGGGACTATGCTGGGTGACACCACTTTCCGGCTCGCTACCTGTCTGCGTCTGGGCGCTCCTTGTGTGGCCCCGCATCGCTGTCAATGCGGTGAAGCAGTCGACTGTCTCGGACACCATGGTCTATCCTGCAGTAAAAGCGCAGGCCGGAGAGCACGGCACGCCAGCATTAATGACACCATCCGTCGTGCTCTTGTCACCGCCGGGGTGCCAGCTGTTCTAGAACCCAACGGCTTGGCACGCGACGATGGGAAGAGACCAGACGGAATGACCATAATGCCTTGGAAGGTAGGTAGGCCATTGGTGTGGGATGCAACGTGTGTCGACACCCTTGCGCCATCCCATCTTCCTAGCACGGTGGGCTGTGCTGGGGCTGCTGCTGCAGGTGCGGAAAACCTCAAATGGCGCAAATACTCCAATCTTATTGGGACTTATATGTTTGAGCCGTTTGGGGTTGAAACACTAGGGCCATGGGGTCCGAGTGCCCACTTAGTCTTTCAAGACATCGCAAAGCGGTTGGTCGACTCTTCATGTGACCAGAAGGCTGGCCTATTCTTCGGCCAGAGAATCAGCATTGCCATACAACGTGGCAATGCTGCCAGCCTTTTGGGCACTTTTCCTGTTGACAACGATGCGGACGAATTTTTTGATGCCCTATGATTGTTCCCCCCCAACCCCTTTCTTATATACTTGTACATATTATTTAATGTTGCAAAAACTGTGACTTGTGTAAAAATATAATAGTTAGTTGTAAAATAAATTATTAGTAACTAATTAATTTCTTAAAATAATATATAAATATGTAAAATTTGCACGTCGAAATTAAAGGCATAATAAGAGATCGATATATTATCACAAGAACCTTCTGTACCTTATTTACGCAAATAAATGATTTTAGTTTTAAATAACTTAACTGGCGGAAGGCCTTAATATTAGATAAAAATACTATGATTTGATCATAAGTGAAACTGCTGCACAGGTGGTAAAGTCATGCTTGCGTAAGTTTCAGAATATCTTCCTCATTATCAACACGCATGGTTGGTTGATCATCACTTTTCTTCATGTAAATTTTGCCATAAGAATGCCAGCAACCCGTGAAAGATTTTTTTTTAGCAAGTTGACGAGCCAGGTAGAACAGCTTCTTAGCATATGGAGTAAGAGACTCAGAGATATAAACAGGTTGCGTTGGGCCGTTAATCATTAGGTGTGAGCTATTTAGCTTATTCTCTTTGTTGCTCTTATTAAACAACTTAGCCTTCTGAATGATATTTTCCTTTACGGATGTAGTTGCAAATTCAATGATGATTGGAGAGTTAGCATTACTTTTGGTTTTTAGTCTGTATGTGTCTCGAATATCCGAAAGCTGGATGGATTGCTGCAGCACATCGCCAACTTTGGTTATTATTTTTGTAATATTTTCCTTAGTCTCATTTGGTGACTGCGGCACATTTCTCAGCTCAATGGTGGTGGATCTGGCTTTTCTTTCCAAATAATCAATTCTCTGTTCAAATAATTCAACCTGAACTTTATAAGTGGAATTTTCCCTCTGGACCTTACCCAAGTTTTCCAGTACCTCATCATACTTTTCTGACATGAAGTTAACGGATTTTCTCAACTCCGCAGTCTCCTATTTTAACAATGCCATGGCTTCAGTAAGAGCATCAAATTTAGTCGTTTGTGTTTTGGTAAATTCTTCAAACAATTCCCTTATTTCAGCCATATGCAAGTCACCGTGTTTATGCTTGTTTTTCCGCGAGGCGTTAAAAATTCGAGCTGAATCGCCATCAGAGACGATTCTATCGGATGCAGTATCAGAATCCTGAGGAACTTGCAAAGGATCATCCACATTAGATTTAGTTGATTTAGTTGATTTAGGTGGAGTACGTGGCAATGACATGTTGTCACACTTGTTTACCGATGATGTAGAATTCAATAGATGTCAAGTTTATTATAATTATGCAGCCGTTCCGTGAGATTTGTAGTAAGTATGTAACAATTACCTCGCGTAGCCGATGTGGTATGGTGTTGGTTGTCCCCGTAGCAGCGTCGTAGCGGAAACCGGTAACGTAGCAAGTGCTACGGAGTGCGGCAGCGTTGCGTGAGTGAGACAGCAATTATGTCAAACACTCTCCTTTCCCCACGGTGTATGTAGCACGCGCTGGCGGCTTCGCGCGGCGTGATCCGATGACGTTCCGTCGCGTGAGCAGGATGGCAATTATGGCAACCGTCTCTTTTCCTCGCGGGGTGCGGGTGAGCAGAGGTGCACCTCCGCAATGTAGGTGTTAAATTACTTACGTACGTAAACTTGATATGTAGGACACTTAGAAATATGCACTAATATCGCTTGTTATAGTATAATAATAGTTTGAGTTGTGGAGTAATTAGAAACACGTCTGTTCTCGGTGCGAGTTTCAACGGAATTGAGAGGGTATAAGTGTTAGGGTAACCAATCCAGATAAAAATTTAGCTATCTACTCTATTTACCAGTCGCCTAATCTCCCTCTGCTAGATAGTGATCTAGACTTATTGCTAGGGGTAATCACAAATCCCTGATAATAGGTGACCTAAATGCCAAACATCCTTACTGGAATTGCACTGTCTCTAATTCACATGGTAAAATCCTCTTCAACCACATGGTAGCTAACGATTATGAGATACTAGCACCTTCTTCACCTTCCCTAGTGCACTACCAAAGTTCTCACGAACCTTCTACATCAGACGTTATATTAGTGAACAACACTCACGATGTAAGTGAACCTCAAGTTCTTACAAGTCTTTCATCAAATCACCTGCCAGTACACTTCACTGTAGGTGGGACGTATAGCACCAAATCCCAATCAGCATTTAACTTTGCCAAAGCTGACTGGAAATACTTCTGAAGTATTTCCAGTCAGCTTTGGTAAAGTTAAATATTGTTGTCTAAGTTCTCACTTCGACAACAATATCACACTAACCAGAGCAATATTAGACTCTATACACTGTATTGACGCTGCTGTAAATCACTTTACTGACAGTGTGTTAAATGCACGGAAGGCGAGAAGGGAGATGCAAGCTGCACGCCCTCGCGCCCCTAGTCGCCGCAGGAGACGCCCCGGGCGTCGGGAGTCACGAACCGACTTCCGGCTACCGTAGGCGCGGGCCTGCGGACGGTGAGCAATGGGCAGCTCACCGTCCGATATGGCCCCGGGCCGGGTCGACGGCGCGTTGTGTTCCACGCGCGCCTCAAAGAGATGTCAGCACCAACTGACGGGTCGCAAAATGCTATTGGGGTTTTCTGTGATCTCTCCAAAGCCTTTGATTGCGTGCACCATGACACGCTTTTGCGTAAACTGCGTCATTACGGTGTGCAAAACGAAGCTCTCAACGTTATAAATTCTTATTGACATAATAGGTCCCAATGTGTAGATGTTAATGGTGTGAAATCTTCCGGGCTACCAGTTCAGTTAGGTGTACCTCAAGGCTCGATACTGGGTCCATTCTTGTTCTTAGTGTATATCAATGACTTACCATTATATAGGTTTAAAGAAACTTTATTCTCAATAAAAACATAACATGTCGCTTACTTGAGAACAATACTATTACTTAAATACTAATTTAGGTTCGACTACATCCGTCACAGACTAATTAAAAAGTACTCGAAACTCGACCCACCCAACGCATTCATTTTTCGAGTAATGTCCGGTTTGCGATTAGATATAGGCTAAGTTGGGTTTTGAATGCATTGAATGAGTGCAGATTTCTTATGCGTGAGGGTATTTTATTGTATAGCTATGCTCCTTCAAATGTAAGCATTTTTTTGCCATAATTGGTTCTGGTTTTTGGTAAGACTAATAAACTTGCTCGTCGTGTGCTTCGCTAACTTGTTTGTATTGGGTAAGTGTGATATTTGTGTGAATGTTTTTGTTAAGAACTTTTTTGATAAAGATACATGTGTTATAGATGTAAAGTTGCTTTATGTTCATTATTTTTGTATATTTAAAGGGTATCTGTGAAGTTGTACTGTTTGCAGATGATACCTCTCTTATTTTTAAAGTAGAGAGGAATAGACAAGATTTTGACGATGTAAACAGTGCACTCTCAATGGTTACAGATTGCTTTACGACAAATAACCTAGTTCTCAATGCTAAGAAAACGAAATGTGTGAAGTTCGCCCTACCTAATGTTAGAAATCTAGGTCCCAACATCGTCTTAGATAAAGAGGTGCTTGAATCCGTAAACTCGGCAGTTTTTTTGGGCATAACAGTAGATACCAAACTTCAGTGGGGCCCTCATATATCGAGCCTAGCGGGAAGGCTCAGTTCGGCCGCTTACGCCGTCAGGAAAGTAAGACAATACACTGACGTCGATACAGCTCGCTTAGTCTATTTTAGTTATTTTCATAGCGTTATGTCCTACGGTCTTCTGCTGTGGGGCAAAGCTGCTGATATTCAAAATATATTTGTCCTTCAAAAACGAGCTGTTCGAGCTATTTACCAGCTAAGTGCCAGAGTTTCTATGAGAGATTTTTTCAAAGATATTGGTATCCTCACGGTGGCATCTCAATTCATCTTCGCCAATATCATAAATTAGGCAAAATATACACTAAAAACAGTGATTTTCACAATGTTAACACTAGAAATAAGGACAAACTACGAGCTCCCTTTCACCGGCTTCATAAGGTTCATAACCTATTTGTTGGGCTTGGTATAACTTTTTATAACAAGCTACCCTCTTCTTTGGTAGATTTGCCTTTTAATGCGTTTAAAACGAAAGTAAAATCCAAGCTTTGTTCAAAGGCATACTATTCTATCAACGACTACTTAAGTGATAAGAATAGTTGGTCGCTGTGATTAACTCAAGACAATGTTTGTGTTCTTTCTCCAGCTTACCTACTGACAAGTTATATGAGTTTATATAAATAATTGTTTATTTTATTTGACTATAAAAGTCAAGTTATTTAATTTATTGTTGACATAATCTACTCATCACAATGTTTTTTTTAATATAATGAGTTGTATTGCAATATGTGGTTAGCTAGTGACCTCGACAATTGATCATATTATTTATTGTTATTAGTAATTAACTGTTTGTTTATTTATTTTACTTCGATGGTCCTAGTTCATCATTTATAACTTCCAGTTACAACTATATGTAAGCTGGCACGCCCTTTATGCCTGGAGGCTTAAGATATTAAGTTCTGTTTACGTTTTGTTTTTATTTCTGCCTGAGTATAGTTCTCGATAATTTTGTTTGGTATATTGGCGTTAACATTGTGAAAATAACTGTTTTTAGTGTATATTTTGCCTAATATATAAGATATTGGCGAAGATGAATTGAGATGCCACCGTGAGTATACCAATATCTTTGAAAAAATCTCTCAGAGAAACTCTGGCACCTAACTGGTAAATAGCTCGAACAGCTCGTTTTTGAAGGACAAATATATTTTGAATATCAGCAGCTTTGCCCCACAGCAGAAGACCGTAGGACATAATTTATGAATACAATAGGCTATGTCATGTTAAACTAAAAAAATTTTGATTTTCCGTCTGAAATGAGTAGTTGTGCTGATAAAATGTGTTCCAACATACACCATAGACATTGTTTAGATAACGTGTATGATGAAATAGTATGTATATTAACAGAAGCGTCTAAATGTTCAGCATTTGTTAGAGAGAGACGTAACAAAGGTAGCATTACCGGGTGGAACAGATACGTCAGGGATGTTCATGTGAGGGCCAGGCTTTGCTTTCAGATGTGGGTGCTACATGGAAAACCATCTGTAGGATACGTTTACGAAAACATTTCTGAATCCAGGAAACTTTTCAAGTCGCGATTGAAGTGGTGTCAGGATAACGAGCAAAAAATTAAAATGGACATAATTGCAGACCACCACTGCAAGAAGGATTTTAAGGGTTTTTGGAAAAAGACAAATCAGTTAAATCCGAAGCCTGGTCAGCCTGTGAGTGTGGCTGGCGTGCATGAACCACGGGAAATTGCCAACCGTTTCCAACAGCTTTTTAAAGTTGATTCGCTTTTGGATGCGACACCGCAGATGCTTGATGTTGAGTCATCCGTCGGAGATCTTAAAGTCAGGTTTTCAGCCAAGGATGTGGCAGGCATAATTAGGGATATGAAAAGAGGTAAATCTCCTGGTCACGACAGCCTCAGCATCGAGCATCTGCAAAATGCAGGAGTTCACTTGCCGAGGGTGTTGGCCATGTTTTTTAATCTGTGCGTTAGCCATTCGTACCTACCTGAGAAACTGATGTACACTGTTGTTGTACCAATTCCTAAAAATAAAACCGGTGATACTTCGGATTTATTAAATTATAGACCGATTTCATTAGCCACGGTTACTGCGAAAGTACTGGACAGTCTGCTTGACCATCAACTGGGCAGACATATTAAGCTCCATGACGCACAATTTGGATTTCGATCTGGTTTGTCAACGGAAAGTGCTATTATGTGTCTTAAGCAGACTGTTCAGTATTATAGTGATCGGAAAACACCCGTTTTTGCATGCTTTCTCGATCTCTCAAAAGCTTTCGACCTGGTGTCATATGACAAACTATGGCGCAAGCTCGAAGGTGAGACAGATTGCTGTCCGGAAGTTACATCTATTTTTAGGTATTGGTACAACAACCCGAAAAATAGTGTCAGATGGGCAGGCTCTTTCTCGGATGTGTACAGGTTGCAGTGCGGGGTGAGACAAGGTGGACTGACTTCACCGAAGCTCTTCAACTTGTACATTAACCAGCTTGTAGGTGAACTCAGCAGTGCCAATGTTGGGTGCTACATAGACGGCGTTTGTCTCAACAATATCAGTTATGCCGATGACATGGTGCTGCTGAGTCCATCGGTCGGCGGTCTGCGTAAGCTGTTGCGGATTTGTGAGTCCTATGCGGAGGCCCAAGGGCTCAGATACAACTCGAAGAAAAGTGAACTCCTAGTATTTAAGGGGCGGGGCAAAAATTACGTGACTGTACCTACAGTCACCTTAGCTTGTATTCCCTTAAACAGAGTCGCTCAGTTCAAGTATCTGGGCCACTGGGTTACCGAGGACCAACAGGATAACGCGGATGTGGAAAGGGCACGTAGGGCGTTGGCTGTCCGGTGTAATATGTTGGCCCGCAGGTTCGCGCGTAGCAGTAATCAAGTGAAAGTGACTCCTTTTAAGTCTTACTGCCAAACACTATACACGTGCAGCCTGTGGGTTAACTACACACTTGGGTCATACAACGCACTGCGTGTTCAATACAACAACGCGTTTAGGGTGCTGCTGGGGCTATCACGTTTCTGCAGTGCTTCAACTATGTTCGCAGAGGCGCACACTGATGGGTTTCATGCTATTATAAGGAAGCAGTGTGCGTCGCTGCTGAGTCGTGTTAGGTCCAGTAGTAACAGTTTGTTAAGCGTGTTCGCCGACAGGTGGGACTCACCACTGCTGCACTGGATACTTTTGCATACAGCACTGTGAGCAGTGGTCAGTTCTTCCCTGTCCTAATCTGTGTAACTGTGTCCTTAACTGTATTTTATTTTATGTGATGTTTTATTTAATTTTTATCAGAATTTGTTTTTAAATGTGTGTAGTATGTACATAATTATGGATTTTTAATCTGAAATAAATTTTATTATTATTATCTCCTTTATTAACATTTTAACATATAAAATACATTTTTAAATATTTCTTAAAAACTATATAAAAAACATTTAAAAATATAAAAAATAGTATTCCGCCGGTGTCGGGAGCAGGGTCCAAGCTACCGGTGGTTAGGGCTGCAGAGACAGGAACCTCCTCACAATGCGAGCCGTATCGAGGAGTACTGCCTTCTGAATCAGGCCCTTGATCCAACCGCCTAACGACAGCCCCGAGAGATGTTGGTAGAGGCTTTCGGCAATCAGGCCATTGGCCGTTACGACAATCGGCACAATGATAGCCGAGCTCACATTCCACATGTCGACAACCTCGTGTGCTAAGTCGAGATATTTAATTTGTTTCTCTTTCTCAGCTTTCACGAGGTTCCCGTCATGTGGGATGGTAACATCGACTATCATTGCGCGGCGCGCTAATCAGTCTATCACCACTATATCAGGCTTATTGGCTACAATAGTCCTGTCAGTAATGATAGACTGATCCCAGTATAACGTGACATGGTCATTTTCGAGAACTGGGTCGGGCACATACTTGTAATACTGTACCTCAGAGTCAACAAGTTTATATTTCAAAGCAAGTTGCTGGTGAATAATCCTGGCCACTTGGTTACGCCTGTGTAAGTACTCGCCGTTAGTCAGACGCGAACAACCAGAGATAATATGTCTGATGGACTCACCCGGACGATGGCATGCCCGACACACGTCAACCGTCCCGTCCTTCATAATATGTCTCCGGTAGTTATTCGTCAAGATAACTTCGTCCATAATTGCACAGACAAAACCTTCAGTTTCCCCGAAAAGGTCACCGAAACGTAGCAAGGATACGGACGCTAAGAAATCTACACCAGGCTCATGAAGAGCCCGATAGTAGCGCCCGTGAAGCTTCTTGCTCTGCCATACCTCCTTGCGGTCATCTGTAGTAAGTATTACAGGTTTGCGCCAGTTCTCTTTAGCCATGGAGAGCGGGGTGAGTCCCTTGTCTACTGCGACCTCATCCCGGTGCATACCCACTTCGGTTTTAAAAAAATAATCCCTGAGGTTGCACACCTCGCGGTTGTGGAGGGTCTTAGCGTTTAAAAAGCCTTGACCCCCGCACTTCCGCGGGATGTACAGTCTCATCACCGATGAACGTGGGTGATGCATCCGGTTTGCGGTCAGGAGTGTACGGACCCTTCTGTCCAGGGCGTCGAGTTCGGTCTGAGTCCATTTGAGTATGCCGAAAGAGTACATCAAAACCGGCATGACCCAACCGTTGTAGGCGCGCACCTTGTTTCCGCCCGAAAGAAGGCTAATTAAAACCATCTTCAGGCGACCAAAGACGACATACCCAAATACTTATAGCTTTCGGCTGAGGAGAGGGATCTAAGGTGTATGGAGTCCGAGAGTTGAGTTCCCTCGGATTCCATAATCTCCCCTCGCTTTACATGCATGACTGCACATTTGTCCACACCAAATTCCATCCTGATGGCGCTACTGAATGTTTCAGTTACCTTCAGTAGCTCCATCAGTCGCAATTTGTTGGGGGCAAAGAGTTTCAAATCATCCATGTAAAGGAGGTGAGATATGACCTGACCACCTTTCCTGAACCGTTAGCCTAGACCTGAATCCTCCAGCAGTGTACTTAGAGGATTCAGGGCTAGGCAGAACCAAAGTGGACTCAAACTGTCGCCCTGAAATATTCCCTGTTTAATCCATACAGGCTCATCGTTCCCCTGGATCTGTCGACATCCTGGATAGCAAAGGACCGTCCTCCATTGCCCCATACACGACTTCAGGAAGGTGCGCAGAGTTGCATCTATCTTGTACAACTCCAGCACCCTCATAAGCTATGTATGTGGCACCGAGTCGTAGGCCTTCTTATAGTCTATCCAGCATGTCGACAGATCCTTGCGGGATCGACGAACCTGTTGGCTTATGGCCATGTCAATGAGGAGTAGCTCCTTAGTACCGCGGGACTCATTCCTACATCCATTTTGAGAGGCAGACATAATAGAGTTATTGTCAATGTGTGTGTTAATTTTCGCTCTCAAAATGGATGTAAGAAGTTTATAAACCGTCGACAAACATGTGATCGGTCTATAATTCTTGGGTTCCGCAGGGCTACCTGACTTATGGAGCAGGTGTGTGACGCTTGTTGTTAGAAACTGTAGCGACCCAGACTCTAAGGATGACTGGAACTGAGATGCCAGGCAAGTGTGTGAACTAATAAGCCATTTAAGCCAAAAGTTCTGCAGTCCGTCCGGTCCCGGTGATTTCCAATTCGGTAACGGACGGACTGCTCTGGCTATATCTAGTGGTGTGATATAGATTTTTTCCATTTCTGGTATAGTTTCACACACTTGCTCGACATCCTGCATCCAGTCAGCCTCAGCGTGACAGACGGGTACCGACCATATGCTGCGCCAGAATGCACTTGTGGCGGCATCATCCGGGCGACACACATCTGTCACGTTTTGTTCAGATCGCTCCCAAGCTCTATATACCCACCTCTCATCGCTCTGGAACATGCGATTCTGCGTGTATCGATCAAACAGGAAGTCGATGCGCTCTGTGACATGGGGCATGTATTCTCGAGGGTTGATTCCAGTCCCCGAGAATGCCCGCCTTACAAAGCGCATCACTCGTGGTCGTGTATTTCCCTCCCTGAAGCAGTAAAGTTTGCCTATGAGTGCCCTGGCCCCATCGATACGTCGCTCGATCCTGCTCTACCAGGCTGGTACGGCTGGTTTTGGTCGAGTAGCTCCGTCACAGTTTGGGAACTTGACGTTAGCTAAACGACATGCCGCAACAGCTGCGCAATACAGGATCGAGTGTGTATCAATGAGGTTCTCGCTGCCCTCGAAATAATTCCTAAGCTGCGAGTCCAAGGCACACACCAGGGCACCTGGGCACGCCAAAATTGCGGCGGTAAGGCCCCTCTTTGAGGAGTGGCTAGAGAGGCGCCACGGCGTCCTCACCTTCCGCCTGACGCAGGTCCTCACCGGACACGGTTGTTTCGGGAGGTTCCTGTTCAGGATAAAGCGGGAGGAAACGCCCGGGTGTTACCATTGTGTGGATCGCCCGGAGGACACGGTGGAGCATAACGTGGAGGTCTGCCCGGCTTGGGCGGGGCACCGCCGTGTCCTCACGGAGGCGATTGGCAGCGGCGATCTCTCGCGTCCGGCCCTGGTTCAGGCCATGGTCCGGAGCGAGAGTGCATGAGAAGCCGTCACTTCCTTCTGCGAAGCAGTAATGCTCGCGAAGGAGGAGGCGGAGCGCGCGAGGGAAATGCAAGATGCGCGCCCTCGCGCCCCTAGTCGCCGCAGGAGAAGCCCCGGGCGTCGGGAGTCGCGAGCCAACTTCCGGCCACCGTAGGCGCGGGCTTGCGGACGGTGGGCAATGGGTAGCTCGCCGTCCGATTAGGACCAGGCCCGGGTCGACGGCGCGTTGTGTTCCACGCGCGCCTCAAAGAGATGTCAGCACCAACTGACGGGGTCCGTAAGGGCCAATGCCTGCCAGGGTTGCGAGTTTGTCCGAAAGGGATATCGCGGCCCCGGCACACAGGCAACGGAAGGAACACGGGTGGGTTTTAGTCAGTAAAAGTCTGACACTCCCTCTCGCTCCGCCCAGAGCGGGAGGAGTCATTTGATGATTTCCCATCCAAAAAAAAAAAAAAAAAAAAGGCTCACACCAGCGCCCTATTTTTTTTGTGCATGGGTAGGCGTGGTAATCGGGGTCTAAGTTCGGTCATCATCCTCCAGCGCGCTCCTCAATCGAACGTTGCACTGGCTACTTACTGTGGCAGCCCTATCATCCTCCTCTTCAACACCATAATTGAACCGCGGCGGGACTGCATCAATATTTGACGCTTGTGCCGCGGTTTGTGCCGGAGTTGAAACGATATGGTTCCTCAGTACCTCTGAGCGCAGCCTATCAAGTGCGGCATCGTCCAACCTATGATTG
The DNA here is from genome assembly GCA_916701695.1 of Agrochola macilenta. Taxonomy (NCBI): domain Eukaryota; kingdom Metazoa; phylum Arthropoda; class Insecta; order Lepidoptera; family Noctuidae; genus Agrochola; species Agrochola macilenta. The sequence goes on along the minus strand of OU753575.1, from coordinate 18,744,691 downwards.
CGTTGGATGACACGCACCTGATCCGACAGTCGTTGGGCCGAGACGTTGGCGGTTGGCTCTAGTTCCTGAAACAGAGACAGCATCCAAACACGGTACGCAGTGAGGTTAGTTCCTCCCTCTGTAGACCCGTAATATGCGCGCATGACATTCTCGTTCATAGATTAAGTCCATCTCATGCGCTGCACACAACCACCGGCAGCAGAGACCCGGCTTGGGGTCGGTTGGCCCCTAAGTCCCAAGCTTCTCGGTGGCCGGCCTCTCCCCTGCCTACGTACAGGTGTTGGCGACGTCGGCGGGGAGAAATACTCGTCGCTCGAGCTCGACGCAACTACCGCGGCCGCTGTCGACGCAGCGCTCACGATGGGGCTGGGTACCGGCGGCGGCGAGGCGGAGCTGAGCGGCGAGTCCGGGTATGGTAGGCGTGCACGGCGAGCTGCTGATCTCGTCAACATATGGTGGTTTCACGTCTCACATAATTTATTACTTAAACTCAGCGTCATGTTTGATTTTTCTATATTTTTTTGGTTTTTTTATTGTAGTTGTGTTTTTTATTTATAAATATATTTGTTGTTTATTCTATGGACTTTTATTGAACTTTTCGTATTTATACGGTATTAGGTAAATAAATAAAATATTATTATTATTATCTTTATTAACATTTTAACATATAAAATACATTTTTAAATATTTCTTAAAAACTATTTAAAAAACATTTAAAAATATAAAAAATAGTATTCCGCCGGTGTCGGGAGCAAGGTCCAAGCTACCGGTGGTTAGGGCTGCAGAGACAGGAACCTCCTCACAATGCGAGCCGTATCGAGGAGTACTGCCTTCTGAATCAGGCGCTTGATCCAACCGCCTAACGAGAGCCTCGAAAGATGTTGGTCGAGGCTTTCGGCCATCAGGCCATTGGCCGTTACGACAATCGGTACAATGATAGCCGAGCTCACATTCCACATGTCAACAACCTCGTGTGCTAAGTCGAGATATTTTATTTGTTTCTCTTTCTCAGCTTTCACGAGGTTCCCGTCATGTGGAATGGTAACATCGACTATCATTGCGCGGCGCGCTAATCGGTCTATCACCACTATATCAGGCTTATTGGCAACAATAGTCCTGTCAGTAATGATAGACCGATCCCAGTACAACGTGATATGGTCATTTTCGAGAACTGGGTCGGGCACATACTTGTAATACGGTACCTCAGAGTCAACAAGTTTATATTTCAAAGCAAGTTGCTGGTGAATAATCCTGGCCACTTGGTTATGCCTGTGTAAGTACTCGCCGTTAGCCAGACGCGAACAACCAGAGATAATATGTCTGATGGACTCACCCGGACGATGGCATGCCCGACACACGTCAACCGTCCCGTCCTTCATAATATGTCTCCGGTAGTTATTCGTCAAGATAACTTCATCCATAATTGCACAGACAAAACCTTCAGTTTCCCCGAAAAGGTCACCGAAACGTAGCCAGGATACGGACGCTAAGAAATCTACACCAGGCTCATGAAGAGCCCGATAGTAGCGCCCGTGAAGCTCCTTGCTCTGCCATACCTCCTTGCGGTCATCTGTAGTAAGTATTACAGGTTTGCGCCAGTTCTCATTAGCCATGGAGAGCGGGGTGAGTCCCTTGTCTACTGCGACCACATCCCGGTGCATACCCACTTCGGCTTTAAAAAAATAATCCCTGAGGCTGTACACCTCGCGGTTGTGGAGGGTCTTAGCGTTTAAAAAGCCTCGACCCCCGCACTTCCGCGGGATGTACAGTCTCATCACCGATGAACGTGGGTGATGCATCCGGTTTGCGGTCAAGAGTGTACGGACCCTTCTGTCCAGGGCGTCGAGTTCGGTCTGAGTCCATTTGAGTATGCCGAAAGAGTACATCAAAACCGGCATGACCCAACCGTTGTAGGCGCGCACCTTGTTTCCGCCCGAAAGAAGACTAATTAAAACCTTCTTCAGGCGACCAAAGAAGAGCTCCTTCAACGATTGCTTCATGTCAGCAACGTTGATGCCTAACGCTTCCGACATACCCAAGTACTTATAGCTTTCGGCTGAGGAGAGGGATCTAAGGTGTATGGAGTCCGAGAGTTGAGTTCCCTCGGATTCCATAATCTCCCCTCGCTTTACATGCATGACTGCACATTTGTCCACACCAAATTCCATCCTGATGGCGCTACTGAATGTTTCAGTTACCTGCAGTAGCTCCATCAGTCGCGATTTGTTGGGGGCAAAGAGTTTCAAGTCATCCATGTAGAGGAGGTGAGATATGACCTGACCACCTCTCCTCAACCGATAGCCCAGACCTGAATCCTCCAGCAGTGTGCTTAGAGGATTCAGGGCTAAGCAGAACCAAAGTGGACTCAAACTGTCGCCCTGAAATATTCCCCGTTTAATCCATACAGGCTCATCATTCCCCTGGATCTGTTGACATCCTGGGTAGCGAAGGACCGTCCTCCATTGCCCCATACACGACATCAGGAAGGTGCGCAGAGTTGCATCTATCTTGTACAACTCCAGCACCCTCATGAGCCATGTATGTGGCACCGAGTCGTAGGCCTTCTTATAGTCTATCCAGCATATCGACAGATCCTTGCGGGATCGACGAACCTGTTGGCTTATGGCCATGTCAATGAGGAGTAGCTCCTTAGTTCCGCGGGACCCATTCCTACATCCATTTTGAGAGGCAGACATAACCGAGTTATTGTCAATGTGTGTGTTAATTTTCGCTCTCAAAATACATGTAAGAAGTTTATAAACCGTCGACAAACATGTGATCGGTCTATAATTCTTGGGTTCCGCGGGACTACCTGACTTATGGAGCAGGTGGGTAACGCCTGTTGTAAGGAACTGTGGTAGCGACCCAGTCTCTAAGGATGACTGGAATTGAGATGCCAGGCAAGTGTGTGAACTAATTAGCCATTTTAGCCAAAAGTTGTGCAGTCCGTCCGGTCCCGGTGATTTCCAGTTCGGTAACGGACGGGCTGCACTGGCTATATCTAATGGCGTGATTTCCACCTTATCCATTTCTGGTATAGTTTCACACACTCGCTCGACATCCTGCATCCAGCTAGCCTCAGCGTGACAGACGGGTACCGACCATATGCTGCGCCAGAATGCACTCGTGGCGGCATCATCTGGGCGGCACACGTCTGTCACATTTTGTTCAGGCCGCTCCCAAGCTCTATATACCCACCTCTCATCGCTCTGGAACATGCGATTTTGCGTGTATCGGTCAACCCGCCGCTTATACCGCCGAATTCGGCTCGCCCATGCACAAACTTTCTGCTTCAGGAAGTCGATGCGCTCTGTAACACGGGACATGTATTCTTGAGGACTGATTCCAGTCCCCGAGAATGCCTGCCTTACAAAGCGCATCACTCGTGGTCGTGTATTGCCCTCCCTGAAGCAGTATAGTTTGCCGATGAGTACCCTGGTCCCATCAATACGTCGCTCGATCCTGCACTGCCAGGCTGGTACGGCTGGTTTTGGTCGAGTAGCTCCGTCACAGTTTGGGAACTTGACGTTAGCTAAACGACATGCCGCAACAGCCGCACAATACAGGATCGAGTGTGTATCAATGAGATCCTCGCTGCTCTCGAAGAAATTCTTAAGCTGCGAGTCCAAGGCACACACCAGCGCCCTATTTTTTTTGTGCATGGGTAAGCGTGGAAGTCGGGGTCTAAGTTCGGTCGGGGTGTGCCTGTACTCGCGAAACGCATCCTCCAGTGCGCTCCTCAGTCGGACGTTGCACTGGCTACTTACTGTGTCAACCCTATCATCCTCCTCTGCAACACCATGATTGAACCGCGGCGGGATTGCATCAGTATTTGACGTTTGTGCCGCGGTTTGTGCTGGAGTTGATACGATATGGTTGCTCAGTACCTCTGAGCGCAGCCTATCAAGTGCGGCATCGTCCAATCTATGATTGCGTTGGATGACACGCACCTGATCCGACAGTCGTTGGGCCGAGACGTTGACGGTTGGCTCTAGTTCCTGAAACAGAGACAGCATCCTAACACGGTACGCAGTGAGGTTAGTTCCTCCCTCTGTAGACCCGTAATATGCGCGCATGACGTTCTCGTTCATAGACTGAGTCCATCTCATGCGCTGCACACAACCACCGGCAGCGGGGACCCGGCTCGGGGCCGGTTGGCCCCTAAGTCCCAAGCTTCTCGGTGGCCGGCCTCTCCCTTGCCGACGTATAGGTGTTGGCGACGTCGGAGGGGAGAAATACTCGTCGCTCGAGCTCGACGCAACTACCACGGCCGGTGTCGACACAGCGCTCACGATGGGGCTGGGTACCGGCGGCGGCGAGGCGGAGCTGAGCGGCGAGTCCGGGGGTAGAAGGCGTGCACGGCGAGCTGCTGATCTCGTCAACATACTTATTTAGTTTTCAAATCTTACATAATTTGTTTTTAGGGAGTCCGAGTTTGACAGCGTCATTTTGATGTTTCTATATTTCTTTCGTTTTTTCATTTTAGTTATGTTTATTGTATAATTTCTTGTTTATTCAAGATATTTATTTCTTGTTTATTCTATTTGGCGCTTTTGGTATTTTTACGATGTACGGAATTATTTAAATATGTAAATTATGTGATAAGAAAAAACTTGACATTGTTGACGTATCAGTGTTGCCTTATTATTATTATAACGGTATGAAAATAACTAAAATAGACTAACCGAGCTGTATCGACGTCAGTGTATTGTCTTACTTTCCTGACGGCGTAGGCGGCCGCAAGCGGAGCAATTTGGGTTTTGGAAGACACATTCCACCACTCAGCAGTTAGCCAGGGTATCTTAGGACATCGCACACAACCTAAATGAAGGCAAATCGACGGGAATGGTGATGCTAGATATAGAAAAAGCCTTTGACAGTGTCTGGCACGAGGGACTACTTCACAAGGTTCTTGTTAACGATGTCCCTCTCGCACTTGTCAAAATTGTCCAAAACTATCTATTTAACCGCCATTTCAAAGTTTTCATAGGTGAACACTGTTCGATCGCGAAATTTATTGTATCTGGTGTACCAAAAAGTTCAAATTTAGGACCATTTCTCTTCATCCTGTATCTTAATGACATACCTAAGCAACTTAGAACTCATCTCGCAATATATGCTGATGACACTGCCTCATATACTTCTTCAGAGGATATAATATAGACTTAGTAATTGGGTGGCTTGAACTTGTACTAAACCTACTTGACACGTATTTCACCAGATGGAAACTAAAATTAAACTCTAGTAAAACGGTTTTTTTTTTTACGCGTAAACGGTCATTACCTTCCAGGCGCTTTAACTTTAAAAATCATTCCACACACTGGAGCCGTTCGGTCAAATATCTCGGTGTAGTTCTAGATAGCTAAATTAACTGGAATGAAAACACTGATGCACTTCGCTTAAAGGGTCTGAAGGCTATTAATGCGTTAAAACCTATTCTTAACAGAAAGCCTAAGTTAAGCGCTGCCACCAAGTTACACTGGCATTTATACCACCCTCGTCCGCCCATGTCTGAGATACGCTGCGCCAGCCTGTAGTGGCCTGACTGATAAAAACTACAATAAGTTGTAAGTTGTACAAAATAAAGCAATCAAAATATCATTTAACACTGCCTTCAAAATCAGCCCAAAATTATATTTATTAAATTCAAATTCAAAATATTTTATTTCACATAAACCTACATGGGCACTTATGAAACGTCAGAAGCTAGGTGCACGGTTCCAATTGGTCGTTTCCTATGGAGAAGAGCCGGCAAGAAACTCCACGGTTACTCTTTTAAAAATAATTGTTTTTTACAATATTTTTAAATAACAGTAGGTATTAATAGGTATGGGAGGACGGTGTAGGTCTTTCAACAAGTACCAGGTATTTAACAAGATAGAAGATGGTGAAAAATCTACAGTCCACTAAGCCTACAGTGTTCTCACATTAACAAAATAGAAAAAATTAATCTAAGTATATAAAATATGAATAAATTAATAAAAATAAAAACCTATTTTAAACGAAATGACATGATTGCTATTACAACTGTAACAAATCTGAATAATTATCATGTACACAAAAGCCACTAATAAAGTGTTGAAATTAAATTGTATAAGTAGGTATATAATGTCAAATATTATGATGATTATGTCAACGAAGAATGTAAAAAAAAACATGGTAATTTGGGAGCAGTTAATAGACTCTTACTTAACATGCCGTTAATGATGTACCAGGAAAGCCACATGTGCAGAAGGAATTATTGCCAAACTTCCTTGTCTTCAACGTAGTCTTTAATTTTATAATTTGCTTTCTTGATAAGGACACGTTTGATGTGGGTTTTGAACTTCCCATCGCTAAGTTCTGTAACCGACTTTGGCAACTTGTTATAAAAGCGGATACTGTTTATAAGAAATGACTTGCTTGTTTTAGTTAATCTAAATTTGGATATCACAATTTTATGTCTACTACGTGTATTTATATTATGGAAATCGCTTCTTATTTTGAAAATTCCTAAGTTTTTGCGGACATACATAATACTTTCTGAGATATAAAGAGAAGGCAGAGTCAGTATATCCATTTCTTTGAATTTGTTTCTAAGGGACTCGCGAGGACCCATTTTATAGATAGCGCGGATTGCCCTCTTTTGTAAGATGAAAATTGAATCTACGTCAGCTGCCGATCCCCACAGCAGAACGCCATAAGATATAATACTGTGGAAATAAGCAAAGTATACTAACCTAGCTGTGGCTATATCAGTCAACTGCCTTATTTTTCTTACTGCATATACAGCTGAGCTTAATCTACCTGAAAGAGTTCTAATGTGGGCGCCCCATTGCAATTTCGAATCTAAAGTAATTCCTAAAAATATAGTTTCCGTTATTGCATCTAGTTTTTTGCCATCAAGTTTTAGTACTAGCACTTGAGGTACATTTGGTACTGATAACCTAATACATTTAGTTTTGTTCGCATTAAGTAAAAGATTATTAGCTGCGAACCATTTCGAAAGAACAGCCAGACTGTAGTTGGCATGAAAGACATCTGTATCTTTTCTATCTATTTAAAAATAAGAGAAGTGTCGTCAGCAAATATAATTATATCCGATAAGTTAGCCATCATGTAAGGAAGATCATATAAATAAACAAGAAATAAGAAAGGGCCAAGAATTGAACCTTGAGGCACGCCCATTTTAACTAGAGACCCCGAGGACGTCGCCCCATTAACGTTTACTTTTTGCTGCCTGTTTGATAGATAGGAAAGAACAAGATCAGCAGCTTGTCCACGAATTCCGTAGTGGTGTAATTTACAGATCAGTGTATTGTGGTCAACGCAGTCAAACGCTTTTGAGAGGTCACAGAAAATGCCAATTGCATCCTGGGACTTCTCCCAGGATTCCAAAATGTGACTGATGAGTTTGACTCCTGCGTCAGTCGTCGACCTACCTTTCGTGAAACCAAACTTGTGACTATGTAAAATCCCATTAGAATTAAAATGTGATAACATCCGGTTTAGCATGATTTTTTCATATATTTTACTCAATTCTGGTAGCACAGATATAGGTCTATAATTAGTGGGATCACTTTTACTACCCGATTTGAAAATTGGTATTACTTTACTATGTTTAATTAAATCAGGAAACGTACCGCTATCTTAACATTGATTAAATATGCCTGTTAGGACAGGGGCAATTGTGTCAATGATTTCTCCAAGAACTCTAACGGAAATCCCCCATAAGTCTTCAGTGTTTTTTATGTTAAGACTTTTGAATGCTTTTTTTAATTGCGACAATAGAAATGGGCTTGAATTCAAAACTTGGAATGTCCCTACTGAAGTTTTATTTTAGAAGAGATTCAGCTGGTATAGATGATGAGGGGAGAGATTTCGTAACCTCTATTGGGATGTTGGTAAGTAAATTTTCTAGTGTCGCAGCAACATTTAACCTATCTAAAATGGTTTCATTGTCTATTTTTAAAGACAATTCATTCTGATCTCGCTGTTTTGTGTTTCCAGTTTCTTTGTTAATTACCTGCCACACAGCTTTTATTTTATTGTTAGAAATACTAATTTTGTTACTTATTAATTTAGATTTAGCTTGGGCGCAGACTCTTTTAAATATCTTAGAATAGTTTCTTACATAATTATGAACAGCTTCATCAGAAGTCAAAGATTTTTCGTTATATAAATTATACAAAATATCTCTGCTTATTCAAATGCCTACCGTGGCCCATTCATTAAATTATGGTTTATTATTTATTGTTACTTTTTTTACAGGAAATGCTTTATTAAATTCTTGGCATACTGTAGAAAAAAAAAATACTGTTGGAAAAAAATCCCAAACATTATCATTTCATCCATAGGTAAAAGTAGATTTAATAACTTATCTTATTCAACAACATATAGGTAATCGATATCGTTTACCACGTCAAAATTTTTTGAGTGAATAACAATACGGACCGACCGTGCTGCCCTCACCCGGTCGCAGTAAGCATACTCGGCGAAAAGTTCGCAAATTACCCACAGTTTAGAATTATAATTTCTTTGTTTCAACTCATCGATGCTATGTATTTATGTTCAAATCTCTATCAATCTATCTTCTACTTAAATTATACTATTATAATGTTTTATACTGCGCTTCAATTCGTTTTTGTGTTAGTTGAGTGCATTACCTTTTGTAGGTAAACAGAAGCGGTATGCATTTAGAGTCAGTGCTACTAAAAGTTCTTGTTGACTTATTATATAATGTTTAAAGAATATTAAGTCTCTCAGAGTAAAATGTTTGTAAAGGTAAGTTAGCCTTAGAACTTGTTATTTTTAAGTTTTTTTTTTTTTTGGTGGGAAATCATCAAATGACTCCTCCCGCTCTGGGCAGAGCGAGAGGGAGTGTCAGACTTTTTCTGACTAAAACCCACCCGTGTTCCTTCCGTTGCCTATGTGCTGGGGCCGCGATATCCCTTTCAGACAAACCCGCGACCCCAGCAGGAAGATTGTACACTTGAGAATAGGATCTGATTGTATGCAATTTATATTATTATATTAACAATAAAGACTTTTAAAATCAATCAATCTAATTTTTTAACAAGTTTTGTTTAGATTTGGTAGGGGTAGATTATTATTTGCCCAATATTATTCCATGCGGCAGCCCCATAGAGACCGTTGGTTGACAGTGCTCACATACATGGGTCGCCGTCGTAGCGCCGCACAGTGGGCCCATACTGAAAATTAGTGGACTTAGGCAACAAAGTTACCATATCGATGCGATTTTTTTTTATATGACGTGTTATAATATTCCTGACAACTTTTATTCTTTTAAAATTTCTTCTAAACTTGATAGTTTGTCTTGAAAAAAAATTATTAGATTTTTTTGTATGGAGCGAATCACGTTTAATTTTTTTTCTTCAATTGTACTAATATGTTGGGTGTGTGGCGTGAGTATATGATAGCTAGGGTCATTCTCTATCCACGAAAAAAAAATCAGCGCCGGCCATCTGCGGCAGCGCGAGTAATCATTCGGTAAAAAAATAATAATTTGGAAGAATTTTTTTGTCATTTAAAATAAATTCAAAGCATATTTTTTGTCTCATTTGGCTGTTTTCACCTTCTTTTTAGTTAAATAAATAGTTTTAATAGCGCATACGTACTTAGAACTAGTAATTCTGGTAGAGATTTAGTTATTATTGCATGTTATCGGTACAAATGAGTCATCAATCACAATGCAGGTGCTCTGCATTGTGATTGATGACTCATTTGTTTGTGCGCGCATAACTAATGAGTCATCGAAAAATGCTGGTCTCTGATTGGCTGTGTTATTTTTTAACTGCACGTTATCTATTGTTGAATAAATATATCGTAATGTTTCAGGTTATACTAATTTTGTTAATGATAGGTGAAATAATTTAAATTTGTACGGGCAAGTCGTTGATAATTATCTACATAATCAACTGTATGTATATTATTATAGTATAAGTTATCGTACGTATGATCAATATGAAACTGTGAAGTAATTGTAGCCCTGAAAAGGGCTGTTTGTCATATTCCTAACCCTGATGGGCTTTTGTGGGAATAATTTAGAGCCGGATCACATTATTTCTTGTTCCAAAAGTGCTTGTGGGTCCGGCAAATTTTCGGACTCTGCTATGAGGCATTCTTCTTACTCCGTAATTTCACTGTCACAGGGAGGCTCAGTAGTCTGTAACAACTGAGTTGCTTCTGGCAACAACTCATTATGAACCTGTTTCATTATTTTAGGCCTTATGTAGGATATGTGGGGATCAGAGCTTATTAGAAGTCCATGGAGGATGTCTTCGTTTGTTGCTATTCTCCCCGTTTTCCGAGTGTGCCTCTCCCTGACGTTTCTGAAGTCCTTATTACGGGCTTCCGAAGCTTTTTCAGATAAGGTACCTAAAACGAATAAGTACATACATTTTAATTTCAAAACGCAATCGAGTCAAATAATACATCAAACTATATTTATTTTTTACTTACCGATTGGCAAAACACCAAAGTGGTTACAGATGTCTGCACCGTGCACTAGAAGTTTATGTACACTAACTGGCATGTAGTACCTGTGGTATTCCATTATTTGGAACCACATCCTTTAGTTTATTTACGTAGAAACACGTTACTCTTTCTTTATGTTATTATATTAAACAAACTACCTTTTGATATATTTTCCTATTAATATTCTATGACACATGTACTTAACTCACTTTTATATTCTGTAGCATTGTTTACCTCTGTAAAGCATACTTTTAATTATCTCTTGTATTAGCATCCAAATCGATTTTAAACTATTATCTTTCCCTTTTGTAAAAAACTTTAGAATATTTATATTCTGACGTTTTCATCTTAAACTGTCATCTGTCGTAATTTACTTTTCTAAAACATAGACAGAACACACCATAGATAAGTACACTCTACCTTCTCTCATAAAGTGGGTGTACACACTGAACCTTCGCAATAAGCTCTGTAAGCCGTTTTTATTAGTGCTGGTCATATCTAAATTAAGAATTAACTTGAATACGTTTTTAAAACGTTTAAAAATATGACATAGAACGATAAAAACGGTCTTCATATTTTTAGAGTCTAGTCTTGTCTGAGCCCTCGGAGAGTCGTATTTTTTACTTGAGACGGAGTCACTGTTTTTCTGCCCTTAAGTCTTATTTTCTGTTTAACAGTTAGCTACTCGAATATTAGTCTCATTTAACTAGCATAACTAGCGTGCGCGGGTGTTCTAATCATACTGTGTAACTTGAACTATCGACCCTGAGTGTCTCGACCCTGAGTGTATTATAACAATAAACATTCTAATACTGTGTAATACCTGTGTTTAATTCGCTCGGCACTCCTGCCTAGCCCTGTAGAAGGTTCTCACTACAAAAGAACTCTAATCACGCGGCGTGAGGCGCCGCGAGTACACGCACACAAAGGCCTCCGACGCTAGACAACGTTACTCTCCGAGAGAGACCTCCGCCGTCACCTGTGACGCTAGCGCGGTCCTCCCGCTAGGTGAGGCGCCTCAAAGCGCCTCCGAGATCTACAAACTCTCTCAACCTCCTCTCTATTCCACAGGCTGGAGTGTACCTCCAGGGGGGATAATCCTCAGCCCAGCCTCCTGCACGCTGCCTGCGGCCTGCCTGCCTGCCCACCTGTTCCACAGCCTGCCTGCCTGTTCCTGCCTAACCTGAGCCTGTCTTGTGCCTGTTCCTGCCTAACCCGAGCCTGTCCCGTGTCCTAAACTTACCTTTACTTTTGCTAATTTAACTTTTAATTTTAATACCTTTTTATTTTAATTTAATTTGTGACCTACGTTTCCCTCCACGGAGGAAAACGTAACGTTACATACCACGAATAGTGTTGCACGTACACATCAGCTGTTTCTCTACAGTATCTTCTAAATTTTTCACAGTCAATGTTTTTGCCTGATGATATGGCTTGTAGAATAACGGAAAATCTGAAAATCAGATTTTCGTCAATTCCCGTTATTCTGGAAGATCTTTTGTAATCTTGGAAAAAGCGCCTCGCTGTATTCCCGTCGTTTGTAGTTCCAAAACCCTAAAATGGGAAAACAATACTGTAATATACAATACATAGAGATATAATTCACAAACAACATAAAGAGAGCGAAAATTAAATACATACCTGTTTGACTATATCAATCAGCATTCCAGTTTGCTCACGAAACTCTTGCTGTGTGGTATTTTTTTTAGCTTGTTTCAAAGCCTTATGTTCGCCGCGAGCAGTCCATCGTTGAAAATCCAGATTATAAGATATATGGAGAAGACATTCCATACACCGAATCTTCATATGCAGTGAAGAAATTCCTTGTTTGTAAATTTCTTCACGAAGTGGTTTAGAAGTCAAAGCGTCTAAATTATTCATCTCACTCGGTTTTGCCAAGCAAATGGGACACGTTGCATATGATGGTACTCCAGCAATAATATTGGCCACTTTTCCATCAATCATGGTCATATGCAATTCATGTGATACAATAATATTTCCACACTGTGTAGATATTTGTTCATCAATTTGTTTTTTCATCTCAGACTCTTCAGACTTTATAAAGTCAGCTGTCTCCGAAGTGAAAGTGAACTTCACTGGTCGACAGTACAGAGTTGAGCAAGGTGTGGGGTTCTCCCAAACTAGATTTTCATTCCCAGATGATGGCCTAGTAGACACTAGCCGAAGAGGGACGATGCTTATCATGACTACTGATGAATCATCGAACTCTGTAGCTGTGTTTGACGTTTTCTGTTTATAGTTACTCTGCGACGAAGAACCATCAAGTCCCCATTTCCAGGTCAACTTGAGTTCTTCATTTTGAGACCTATCAACAGTATTTATATCAAGTAATATCCTCTCCACAGTGTGGTCCAATAGCGCTTGCAATTTAATGTGAGCTCCGTTTTCGGTAATCTCCATACTCTCTTGTGGTGGGTAACATCTTTTCTTGGCATTTACAAGCTTTGGATAAGATGGAAAGGCAGCACAGTTTTCTTCTTTCAGAAATTGTCGAAGAGCTAAGTACTTCCATTTCGAGAGCGCAACTGATGTATAAAGAGCTAAACACTTATCTTCAGAGACAGTACTTAAGCTCTGCTTTTTGAATAGAGGTCCCTTCTACTTCGGATAGCGCATCTGGATTACTGGAAAGGTATTCGACCACTTTTAACAGATTCGTTTTGCCGTTGTCTTTCAATTTTGTTAGGTACCAGTGCTGCAACTCTTCCTCGGAATTTTCTTCTACTATGGAAGTAGAACGTCTTTTCTTTTGCTTATTACTTAACTCTTCGAACGGTTTTCTGTGCTCCTTTTCTGTAGATGTTCCCGCTTCCGCAGTACATACTGCAAGAGTAGGAACATGGCAATCTATATCCACAAGCTCAGATAAGGCTGCGTCCGAAAAGCCCATCACACTTCTCAGATCAACACTGTCACAAACAGGCCAGTTGATGTTTTTTTCCAACCACTTGCGATTAATTACACGATTCATAAAAGTTTTTTGATTTCTACTTGACTCTATCCACTTTTTATTTAAATTTACACAAAAAAGTCGACAGAACTCCTTGATTCGGTTCTTGTCTTCTTCAGAAACTTCGGTAGTCAAGACAGAAATGATACTTTCATACAGAAACATATGATTTTTCAGATCACCGCCACTTCTTAATTTCACAAAAAGATCTAGGTTGGTACAAAATCCAGCCATAGTTCTAATGTAAATATAAAAATACAAGTATTTCACTGTGTTCACAAACAAGCGACAAGAGCGAAACTAGATGGACTTAATGAATGTCTTTATATTTATAGTTAGTGTTAATTACTCAAGTAGTGGACATAACAGTGAGAGAAAATTATTCAGCCAATCAGAGACGAGCATTTTTCGATGACTCATTAGTTATGCGCTTAGCCGAGTGCACAAACAAATGAGTCATCAGTCACAATGCAGGTGCTACCGATAACATGCAATAATAACTAAATCTCTACCAGAATTACTAGTTCTAAGTACGTATGCGCTATTAAAACTATTTATTTAACTAAAAAGAAGGTGACAACAGCCAAATGAGACAAAAAATATGCTTTGAATTTATTTTAAATGACAAAAAAAATCTTCCAAATTATTATTTTTTTACCGAATGATTACTCGCGCTGCCGCAGATGGCCGGCGCTGATTTTTTTTTCGTGGATAGAGAATGACCCTAGCTATCATATACTCACGCCACACACCCAAAATATTAGTACAATTGAAGAAAAAAAATTAAACGTGATTCGCTCCATACAATAAAATCTAATAATTTTTTTTCAAGACAAACTATCAAGTTTAGAAGAAATTTTAAAAGAATAAAAGTTGTCAGGAATAATATAACACGTCATATAAAAAAAAATCGCATCGATATAGGAACTTTGTTGCCTAAGTCCACTAATTTTCAGTATGGGCCCACTGTGCGCCGCTAGAGAAAATGGCTCTGACAACCATGATTTGCGTAATATCAGTTGAGTTTAAGTTCAGGAAATACCTGCGTGATGTATTGTGGGTAATTAAAGTTAAAGAGACTAATTCTTGTAAGGTATGTACTGTGATGTATGCACGATCACTCACTGTTTGTTGAGCAATCGTGCAACGGAGGTGAGCGGCAAGCCGGCGCGATCCGCCATCTCCAGCGCACTGCCGCGCACCACCAGCTCCTCTATCACTTCTGTTGCCGCACCCTGACATACTGCGGGCATACGACAATGTTGCATAATATAACATCATACCATCGCGCCTGTAATCCCGAAGGATTTGGTAGCCGTACCTATGCAACACCTACATTTTGCCAGTTATGTTTAAGTTCCATGTAATAGGGGGCGACCGTTTTATCATCAACTGAAATACCTGCCGGTAAAACCCAATAACACTTTGCCCGACCTGGGAATCGAACTCAGGCCCGCATTGTAAGCATTAGCTGCTTGCAGCAGTTCACGGACATAAGCCTCTCCAATCAAACGCTATTAATCTCGATTCTCGGCAGTAGCCGACAATCTTCATGAGAGGCAGTCAAACTGCTTCTCATGAAGATCGTCACTCGAATTCATCCGAGGGCGTCCTACTTAGTCTTCTCTTAAGAACAAGGCAGTCAAAGTCAAATCATTCATTTCAAATAGGCAGGGGTAGTTACGTATGAAGAAGAATGGGCTAGAAAATCCTATCCGTAAGGGAACATAGCGGTTTTATTTGGCCCTGGATCAATAACAGTATTATTTAATCGAAAAAACACATTCATTGATAAAGACATTTCAAAAAGATACATGTCGACTGCCTTATGCCCGGTTTCTGAAGTCCCCAGATCAGGGACTTGAAAACGAAATGAATTTCGTTCCGTTACACTAAATGTTATCTTATAACGATCCAAAGTTTGAAACGATACTAGAACAAAAAAAAAACAATAAAACGTTACAAAAGTTATAGAATAATTATAATTTTTGTAAAACCATATTTTAAGTAACGTTATAGGTATCAGTAACATTATACTTTTATATCCGCTTGTAATAACGTTACAGATTCATTTTGTAATGTTATTTTTATGATTTTTCCCGCTGAGCACCTCTCCGTCGTCGTCACCCATCGATCCTAGAACGGTACAATTTATCGTTACCGGAACTACGCGTAACGTTATTTTGAGTAACGTTTCAAGTCCCTGCCCCAGATAAACTATCTATTGATTCATTAAAGTTAAGCTTAAGATAAACGTCGGTTAACTGTCACTGCGTTTCTGAATACGCAACAAACCATTCAATAACAGACTATGAAACCGATAGTTGTTCCTTAGTTGCCGCTAGATCAAATCAAACTAAACTAGAAATCAAACGGCAAAGCAAAAATATTACCACGCGAAACAAAAACAATAAAGTAAAACTAGAAATGAGATATAAGAAAATAGAAAGACGTTTCGTTTAAAAGAATATATTACAATGAGGTCGTTCATACTTCCGCCCATAAATATCATATTTTTTAACAAAACAGTGATAGTAAGCCACTTATCTACCTCCTCAAAAAATATTATAATAAATAAAACAAGTATTAAAGACGAATTGAAATAATAAAATCAATTTTAGATGCGATCTCATACACAGAACCAGCCCAATAACATAATGGAATCGGTTAAAAAAAAATAAAAAAAATCTTCTGCAAACATTCCGAAAGCATTTTGTACTACGTCTTAAGTTTCTGGTTACTTATATATTAAAAATAAACTCCAGGACTTCCGAATCAAACTTTGATGAGCTGATCGTATTCATTATGCTTACACTCATTGTATACTCCTTTTAAATAATTTTAAATATGTATTTGTTTTCACTGGAAAATTTCAAGAATATACGTTAATATAACCTAAAAGTTGATGTAGTCTATGAAATGAAACGTCAAATATAGTTATGGAACCCGATAAACGGAACACATTGGTCAGTTAATTTAACTTAAGTCTAAACGGAGTTTATCTTACATTGCGGTATTCGGAAACGCACTTTCACGAGTTATCGAACCAATACCTCTAATGAGTAGATAAACCACCGATAAAAAGAAAGAAAGAAAAATAAAGAAAATACATTTATTTAGCACAGACTGGAGGCACACAACACAACATAATTATTGTACTACAAATAAAAACCAAATTAGAAAAGAAAGAAAACAAATATAAAGTGTAAACTGCGTTCTAAAGCCGCGTCCCCACTGGGGCCGCGCGGCCCGAGAGGCCAAGCCGCGTGGCCCTAGTGGGGAGGCGGCTTAAGATATTAGCAGGAAAGTGTGCCATGCGGCTACGCCAAATAGGCCTAGTTCAGCAAAAATGCCAGACAACTAGTGCCTGACGCTGGTTTTCAACTAGACCTGAAGTGTGAGGTGACGGATGTAAATCAGTTTTATACTGCAATGTGTATATGTATACTTAAATATACTTTACCTAGTTAATAAATTAAATTAAATAGCAAGACAACAAAAACAGAAACCAAACTGACAAATAAATGAGACGGACGCATGATGGGGGACTGTCTTATGTAATTTTGACGTTCGAAAAGTGCTGATTCTCAGCCTAGTTTGAATAAATGACTTTTGATTTTGATTTTGATAGATGTAGAACTCATTCGAAACTAACAAAACCTGTTTTGAACGTTGCCAGACTTCCACGTTCAAACACATAATTTATTCATCCATGCACTTCATCGCACAATACGCTGCAACTAGCCGATCGCGACGGACTATTTACGGACAGTTTTGCAACTTATTATGTTTTAAACTTGCCTTACATATGTAGACTTAATTCAACTTATCGAGGGTATGGGTTGCATTGGCATTGATACAATACGATGGTATTTACGTAGATAAATAAGTCAGCCAAACATTTTTGGCAGAAGTGGAGGTGGAAGTAAAAATATGCGTAGACAAACGAAGAAGATAAGGATGAAAAGGTGAGCGCTAGTCAATAATGTTCTATATAACGTGAAAGTACCTATTCATTTTTAATTTTCCGTTTCCTTCTACAGCCTTAAGCTTCTCTATGAAAGTGACTCAGAAACCGGGCATTAATAACCTAGTGGTCTGCTGACCATAGCGTCCTAGGTTCGATCCCCAGGTCCGACAAATGAGTCCAATGTAGGTACTTTATCAACCGCGCGAGCAGAACCATTTTTTTTTTCAATGATGGGATGGCGCAAGGGTGTCGACACACGTTGCATGCCACACCAAAGGCCTACCTAGCTTCTAAGGCATTAAGCCTCGTGCTAACTAGCACGACGTGACTCGAACAATTCAATTTCTAAGAAAACTTCACGGTATAACAATAACCGGTGTCGCCTCGCGCTAGTCTGCACGAAGCTTAATGGTCATTCCATCTGGTCTCTTCCCATCGTCGCGTGCCAAGCCATTGGGTTCTAAAACAGCTGGTACCCAAGGTGGTACCCTGGTGACAAGAGCACGACGGATGATGTCAAACTATTTTGATGACTGCGAAGACCTCTCTGATACTCGCTCAATTCTCTCAGCAGTCCAGAATAAAACGGTTTATTATTATTATCAAGAGTCTTACAAGCTCTAAACAGTGGCGTCCACCCGTGGCCATCCTCGGCGTGGACGTCGCCTCCCTTGTCGAGGATGTGCCGCAACATGTCCAGGCTGCAGGAGTCGACCGCGTAGTGCTCCACACGAAGACCGTTCAGGTCGCGACCCTGGAACAGGTGTCTCTTAAAACGGGGAAAGAGGAGATGTAACACGCATGTCCATTTCATGTGGCGTCCACCAATCAGCACTGGGCTCCCGTGGTGTGAATTGGCGAGTTCTAGCAGCAGGAACATAAAGGCAGGAACATATAGGCATATAGGCTGTTATGGTCCGTCAATGTGATATGAATGTAAAAAAATACCTACTGTTGATTTGATAACAGCAAGTTTTATTCAAATATACTAATAATAAGTTACAATTTAACAGTTAACTACATCTAATTGAAGATATTCATAATTTTCCATGATTTCACATTACGAACACTGAAATTGTTCTGAGTTTTTCAGATGTAGGTTTATCTCGATTTTTGTAACTGTGCTGTTGGAGCTGTCAACGTCGTAGGTTGTAAGTATTGAGGTCACTCGCCTGGTTACCTCAGTGCCCCGACGCCTCTTATACGGTCTACACAACTCGTGTCGTCTCCACAGTTCTGTCATATTATTCGTTTAGTTGTTATTGTTATTTTATTACTTAATCCTACATACCTAGGTTACGCACAGTTAGTAAAGTCGGGTTATAAGTTTACTTTGTACAAATTGAACGAACAAAAACAACGGAATATTGCACCGACGATATCGAAGACTTAACGAAACGGATAGAAAGCGCCGAGTACTGGCGGTAACTGGTGCTTGTAACTTAAATCTATATCTATTACTGACTTAGACTACGGTGTGCCGCGGTACACAGTTTTGTATATTTATTTGTAACCCCCGACGGAAACAGAGGGGTGTTTGATCGAGGTCTTCTAAGCTATGATTAAAGAAAATTTGTTGACCCGTTTGAAGATTATCAGCTCTTTTCTAGTTGATGAAAAGATGTGAGCATCTTCCATAGGTCTGACCAATTTGAAATTTGCTATTCTCTTACTTCAATGACATTAGAAGAACTTAGTAACCTTGAACTAATGCTGCAGCATTACCTGAAATTTGTAGGATACCCAACTCCCTCACCAACTTACAGCAGAGGTATCGTGTTTAGGCTGATTGAAATGGTCTCAATGAATAGGTTATAGATAGATGGTGATCAGGGTCTGATGATGGAGCAGGAAAGAGGAATGAGGATAAATTGAGTTAGGGATTTTAAGCAAGTCCACCCGTTTAATCGATATGAAATTTTGGTATAAGATCTGTACTACCGTTTGTTCGTTACTATAAATATTTTGATTAAATAACGACACTTACATAGTATGACATCCCATTCCAGTAAGCTTGGGTAGGTGTTCTTCCCCTAGAAAGTGCCCTGGCACATCGGTGACAGGTAGAAATAACATCATATTCAGTGACTAGCTCATTTGGTCTTACTCGTATATCGCCTGGTTGCCTACTGTAACTGTTGATACTTGTGTACGATAGCAAAGTTTGTTACATATATAATCAAATAACTTCTCCCACTCTGGTCGGAGCGGG
Organism: Agrochola macilenta; assembly: GCA_916701695.1. Classification (NCBI taxonomy): domain Eukaryota; kingdom Metazoa; phylum Arthropoda; class Insecta; order Lepidoptera; family Noctuidae; genus Agrochola; species Agrochola macilenta. Next base: position 18,725,062 of record OU753575.1, on the reverse strand, counting down.
AGGGCGTGTCAGACTTCTACTGACTAAAACCCACCCGTGTTCCTTCCGTTGCCTATGTGCCGGGGCCGCGATATCCCTTTCGGACAAACCCGCAACCCTAGCAGGCATTGGTCCTTACGAACCCCGTCACTTGGTGCTGACATCTCTTTGAGGCACGCGTAGACCACAACGCGCCGTCGACCCGGGCCTGGTCCTTATCGGACGGCGAGCTGCCCATTGCTCACCGTCCGCAAGCCCGCGCCTACGGTGGCTGGAAGTCGGCTTGCGACTCCCGACGGCCGGGGCGTCTCTTGCGGCGACTAGGGGCGTGAGGGCGCGAATTATGCCTCTCCCTCACGCGCTCCTCCTCATCCTTCGCGAGCATTACTGCTTCGCAGAAGGAAGTGACGGCCTCCCATACACTCTCGCTCCAAACCATGGCCTGAACCAGGGCCGGACGCGAGAGATCGCCGCCGCCGATCGCCTCCGTGAGGACATGGTGGCGCGGTGCTCCGCCCAAGCCGGGCAGGGACCTCCATCGTATGCTCCACCGAGTCCTCCGGGTGATTCACATAGTGGTGACACTCGGGCATTTCCTCCCGCCTTATGCGGAACGGGAACCTCCAGAAACAACCGTGTCCGGTGAGGACCTGCGTCAGGTGGAAGGTGAGGACGCCGTGGTGCCTCTCTAGCCACTCATAAACAGAGGACTTATCGCCACAATTGTGGCGTGCCCACCGCTGGATTGCAACAATCGCACTCTCCATGCCGCCATGAGATCCCGCCGGAGCTCTGTCCGCTGTGCTGTGATATCTCGCGGCAGCGGAGTTACGCCCCGGCGTTTCACCTAAAAGTCCTCGCGCACATCTGGGAGGGGCGCGAGGACGGACTTGCCTCCAGATCCCACGGCGGTAGTCCGACAAGGAGGCTCGCCGCCTCACGGAGACCATGCAGTATCCTCTGACCAGCCTAATGGCCATGACCATTTGGGACGCGTTCAATCGGCGGGCTGGTCGCAGCCGTATCACACCGGTGCCTCGTAAAGGGCCATGGAATCCTTGGCAAGCCTGGAGGAACGTTGGTAGCATAAAACTTGTTTGTTCATATTCACCTGAAAGTCGGCGCCTTGCTCCAGCAGCAGCTGCACGATAGGGATGCAGCCGTTGAGTACAGCGATGTGCAGCGCTGTCTGGCCAGTGGACGATGGCTGCTCGATCTCTGCACCTGCGCCTAGCAGGAAACGCACCGTGTTTATATCATCTGAAAAAAAAAAATAAGATTTTCTAACATTATGAAATACTCAATACTTTTTTTGCATGCCACATGTACGTATTCTTAGGTGGTAAACTTATAATTAGATCATATCATACCCTGTCGGGTACAGCTAAATAAGTTAGTAAGGAGAGAGGAAGCATTATTGTTAAATATTTTACATAGCAAACTACTATATTATAATAATGATGTAGGTATTTTATGAGATTAACCAATACTTTTAGTATAAAATATAAATAAGTATCTATTGAGCGAAATGATTGTACAGACACAGACAAAAAATGATCATCACCTCATTTTCGTCTGCTCATTGCACGATAGAGTCGAGTCACTGCTTCAATTAGTTTATAGACTAGATGGTAGAGTATCAGCTGGTAAACTGATAATCATCTTATTCCATGTATTGAGTATTGATGAAGAGTTAGGTACGGAACGGAACCGTTTTATTTGGTCACATTCACTTACCGCCTGGCCATGGGACATTCGCTACGGCGAATATTCAGGCAATGCGAACGGCGAAGCGTGTATCGACTAAAACAAATATATAGAAATGTACTAGTCGTGCCACGCATACCGGCACACGGCGGGCATCTGGCGAAATTTGCTGAACGATTGGATTGAACTAAAATTGAGAAAACCTAATAGTACGAGTATATTACCTGAACTGAATAAAAAAAGAAAAATACATTTATTTAGCGCAGACTAAAAGGCACATAACACGACATAATGTACTACAAGTAAAAAACAAAGAAGAAATAAAACAAATTAAAAGTGTAGAGTGCGTTGTAAGGTACTGGCAGGAATGTGTGCCCCGCGGCTGCGCCAAATAGAGCCCCGTTCAGCAAAAATGCCAGACAACTAGTGCTTGGCGCTGGTTTACAACTGGACTGTAACTGGAAATAGAACCAACGACTCTACGCTCTACAGTTGCGGTTGTGACCCTTAAGTGGACCAACGAGGCATTAAGGCACGGAACAGGCAAGTTAGTAAATCCCAAATAACCTGTCTTCTACCTCCATTACAAGAATTCTACAAATACAACAGATCGATACTAATATACATGCATAAAACATTGTGTTCCTTTCAGGTCTCCGCGCCGGTTCCGATGACTCATCACGAATGAACGGCCCGGACGGCCGGCTATTCTTACCGGATCTGTATCGCCTCCGGTTTTGGAACGATCGATACCTTTCCTCACGGCTGTCGCGAGAGGTGTGAAGCCATTGCTTGGGTTCATAATGCCGATTAGAGCTGGACGTTCATCGAGCATGCCTTGCACCTAAACAATTAAATTAGAAACATTACAAATGTATTTTAAGACGGATTTGGAACAAAACAAGTTTTGAATTTGTTTTAACATACCTACAATAGAATAGAATAGAATATTTCGGACAGAGTCCATAGGGTTAGTAATAACAATAATAGAGCTATCATACAGTTAGCCTGAACTATGCCCTGAATTAGCCTGAATTCTCGAATGACATTGACATGGGGCGCTGTTGGTAAACATTTAATGTGACATTGTTTTGTGAAATGTATTGAAAAAAACAAAATGGCGGCGCACTGTGGATCAAACTCAAACTCAAAGCATTTATTTCAAATAAACCAATTACAGGCACTTTTGAATTGTCAAGGGGTCGGTCAGTCAGAAAGATGAAGCTAGATGTCCATTCCAAAGCGTAGTAGGTACCTATGGAGAAGAACGGGCAAGAAACTCCACGGACACTCTTTTAAATCATAATTATGGTTACAAAATATTGGTTACATCATTCATGTTGAAGTTATACATGTGAGAACGATGCAAAACGTCAAAAGCGTCCGTAATAAAAATTAAAATTCAAAAATTAAATTAAATTAAAATAAGCCGTGGTAGCTAAGAGATGACCAGTCCCTACTGACGGCGCCCGTTCACGAACATGACGCATGGATTAGCACCATTCAGCTCAACCATTTTGAAGGGAGCTAAATGATCCAACACACGCGCCACCGTCAGCGAGACATTAGAGTGAGCATGACATACTCTCAGCCGCCAAGGCACATTCAAGTCAATGAAAGACATACCCAGTACCTAAATGGTAGCTTTATAGTCGGTACATAGTACTCAACATGTGCTATGCAATTATATAATGTTAAGAGATTGAATTTATACAATGCAAAGATAGTTTTTAAAATCTTCAGCAGCTCCAACAGTCTTTTCAAATGCTAATCAATTAGTTTAAGCGCCCTTGTGGAGCAAGACCAGTGTTGAGCCAAGCATTTTTATCAGCGATATAATCTCCCAACTTATAATATGCTTGGCTGCATAGTGTGCGTTTAATATAAGATTTAAATTTCGTTTCATTCAGTTGAAGTATGTTGGGAGGTATTTTATTGTAGCATTTTAAACAGTACCCCATGAAAGATGAGTCCACTTTAGCCAGCCTGAAATCCGGTTGCACTAATTGGTCCCTATTCCTAGTGATGTAATTGTGTTTTGCACTTCTTTTACTAAAAATATGTAGATTTTTCCTTACGTACATAATGTTTTCATAGATATATTGACAAGGTACCGTCATGATGTTAATATCTTTAAACAGTTCCCTTAGAGAGTCGCGCCTGCGGAGGCCATATATGGCTCTTATGGCTCTTTTCTGCAGAATAAAAATAGACTCGATGTCTGCAGCCCGTCCCCATAGTAAAATACCGTACGACATAATACTATGAAAGTAACTAAAATAGACTAGCCTCGCGGTACCTACGTCAGTAAATTGATGGATTTTTCTCACAGCATATGCTGCTGAACTTAACCGTCCTGAAAGGGATGTTAAATGAGGACCCCATTGAAGCCTTGAGTCGAGCGTGATCCCTAGGAAAACTGTTTTATCGACAAATTCTAGTTTCTCTTGATTCAATATTATCACACAACTACTACTTTTTACATCTGGTAAAGAAAATCTTATGCACTTCGTTTTTTCCCCATTTAATACTAAATTATTAGCAGTGAACCAATTTTGAACCTGCTGTAGGGCGTTATTTACGTCGTCGAGATTTGATGCACGTCTATTAATTTTAAAATGTTAAGGAAGTATCGTCAGCAAATAACACCATTTGTGGTTGAGTTTTTGACAAATGGGGTAGATCATTAATATAAACTAAAAAAAGGAAAGGACCCAATATTGATCCTTGTGGTACACCCGTTTTTACTTTTAAACCGATTGAATTGACACCATTTATTTGAACTTGCTGTTATCTATCATTTAAATATGATTTTACTAAACTGAGCGCAAACAGGCTCTCGAAGAAATAGGAGCTAAATTTTAAAGAGTCAGGTTTTTTTAAGTTTGCTTCTACGAGTAATAGACAATATTATGCATAAACAGGTAGGAAAAATAAGCAACTTACATTTTTTTTGCAAAAATAAATATAAGTTTCTAATTTGCCTACCTGATTGTATCCTATGATATATTTATGAATAATATTGGCTATTAGAAGCCATTTTAAGCAAAAAACCAACACTTTAAAGTTTAATTAAATCCCATTGTCCCCGTATGCCATATCCCCGTCACGGGGACAGCGGGACGTCATTAAATTTATTTCCCGTTGTCCCCATAACGTACATTCGGCTAACGGGGAGTAAACCTTTTTTAAATCGAAACAGCTAGGTTAGGTTACGTTAGAACTGTGACCACACAACGCGAGCCGAGCGAGCGAAGCAAGTGGTGCCTCGGCAGCGGCTGGCGCGTGCCAAAAACATATTTTTGAATGTAAAACCAAACCACGGGGACAACGGGAAGTATTTTTAAATATTTAATTGAAGTACCGGTGTCCCTGTTGGACGGGGACACGGCGTACGGGAACAACGGGAATAAACGTAAAATGTAAGCTCCTATTTCTTCGAGAGTCTTTTTTTGATCCACAGTGCGGCGTTGTTCTGATTTTGGCTACGTGCCAAAAGATCGTTGAACAGCTATAAGCAGTAAGTACTTGTTTGATGTATCCACATCGCACCGCCATACAGAAGCACACGGCGGAGGTGCCGTCGGTGTCAGTGCTCGACCACGTGGGCTCGGACCACTGAGACTCCAGCCATTTGTGAGCTCCATTCCTGACTTGAACCAATCTGCTCAGACAGAGAAATAAATCAAACCAACAATATGTACTGTACTAGGCGATTGATTATTGGATAAGATCTTTTACAAAATACTAGCAACACGTGCTTCGCACAGTTTTACGATTTATCGCATCATCGAAATTTCATTATTAAATAATACTTAAAGTTAATTTAATACATACATAAACTCACGCCTTCTTCCCATGGGGGTAGGCAGAAACTATAGGACGGCACCTTCTACGATCCTTACATACTTCTTTTGCTTCATTTACGTTCTGACTTGTACATCAGATAAGCACGCCGGTTGCGAATACTACGCACCTGACCTTTTTGGAAAACAACACCAATAAGGTCATATATGTCCTCCTAGGGCGTCCCCTCTCGGCGTTTCCATCTGCCTTGTAAATATCTTTTGTTGGATGCTTTTCATTCATCCTCTCAATATGACCAAACCACTAAGCATATCTCTTTTAAATTGTCGCTACATTTTCTTTTAAACCACACCGTTGCCATAGCACATCATTTCGTAGGCTATCATTCATAGTCACGCCACATGGAATGGAAATGCGTTCCTTGCATTATGCAAGGAACGCATTTCCATTCCATTCCATACATTCTACTTTCATGCTGCTTTTGCCACACCCAACATTCACTTCCATACATATCGTAGGCACCAGCACACCAGAACACACAATGGTTTGCTGGTGCCTTATTTAGTGATTGTGTGACTCCAGGTATTCGTAAAAGCAGGGAAAAACTTTTTGCACTTTATGGCCTAAAGCAACATATGAATAATACAAGCTTTCATCAGTGTGTTGCAACCCAACAATTATAGGCCTGTGTCAATTCTGCCAGTTCTCAGTAAGGTGTTTGATAAGTTGATGCTCAATAAAATGTTACGTCACTTTAATAAAAATTCCATCTTTCATGAACAACAGTACGATTTCACCAAAGAGCGTTGTACCACTGACGCCGGTGTCACCCTGATAAAGAAAATTCTTAACGCCTGGGAAGAAGCACAAGATGCCATTGGAATCTTTTGCGACCTGTTGAAGGCGTTCGATTGCGTAGACAGTGAGACACTTCTGCTGAAACTAGAGCACTATGGGATTAGGAACACAACTCTTAATTTACTAAGATCATACCTGAAAGATAGAATAGTTAAATTTCAAGTAAACGGCGGAAACTAATTAGGGTCTGAAATGGAAATGGGTGTTCCTCAAGGTTCGATATTAGGTCCATTCCCCTTTTTAGTTTATATTAATAATTTACCCCAATTACTTCAAAATCAACCGAAGATGGTGTTAGTTGCAGATGACACATCATTGATCTTTAAAATAAACCGACGGTCACAAAATTTTGACAACGTGAATAGCTCTATTCTTCAAGTCCAAGATTAGTTTACGGTAAATAATTTGGTACTAAATAAAAAAAACCAAATGCATTCGATTTATATTACCTAATCTTAGATGTAGCGAATGTGACATCATATTGAATGGAGAAAAACTGGAATTTATTCATCAACGGTTTTCCTAGGAATCACGCTAGACGCGAAATTACAATGGGGACCTCATATAACATCTCTTGCGGGGCGGCTAAGCACGGCCGCTTATGCAGTTAGAAAGATAAGACAGTTATTAGATGTAGAAACCGCGCGTTTGCTCTATTGTAGCTACTTCCACAGTAAAATGTTGCCATCCTTATTTTACAAAAGAGAGTTGTCAGAGCCATTTATAATCTACATCATCGCGAATCTCTCAGGGGACTATTTAAAAAGATTAATATTATGACGATACAAATTCACTTATGTAAATATTATGTATGAAACATTTAAGATTTAATAAAATAAGCGATAGACATAATTTTAATAGGTACTAGAAATAAAAATAAAATATCAACTATTTTTCAAATTATCTAAAAGTAAATAAGTACATCTTGTATGGGGTTTTTTTTTTTTTTTTTGGTGTGAAATCATCAAATGACTCCTCCCGCTCTGGGCGGAGCGAGAGGGAGTGTCAGACTTTTACTGACTAAAACCCGGGTGGGTTTTAGTCAGTAAAAGTCTGACACTCCCTGTTCCCTGACCCGTGTTCCTTCCGTTGCCTGTATGCCGGGGCCGCGATATCCCTTTCGGACAAACTCGCAACCCTGGCAGGCATTGGCCTTTACGGACCCCGTCAGTTGGTGCTGACATCTCTTTGAGGCGCGCGTGGAACACAACGCGCCGTCGACCCGGGCCTGGTCCTAATCGGACGGCGAGCTACCCATTGCCCACCGTCCGCAAGCCCGCGCCTACGGTGGCCGGAAGTCGGCTCGCGACTCCCGACGTCCGGGGCGTCTCCTGCGGCGACTAGGGGCGCGAGGGCGCGCATCTTGCATTTCCCTCGCGCGCTCCGCCTCCTCCTTCGCGAGCATTACTGCTTCGCAGAAGGAAGTGACGGCTTCCCATGCACACTCGCTCCGGACCATGGCCTGAACCAGGGCCGGACGCGAGAGATCGCCGCTGCCGATCGCCTCCGTGAGGACACGGCGGTGCCCCGCCCAAGCCGGGCAGACCTCCACCGTATGCTCCACCGTGTCCTCCGGGCGATCCACACAATGGTAACACCCGGGCGTTTCCTCCCGCTTTATCCTGAACAGGAACCTCCCGAAACAACCGTGTCCGGTGAGGACCTGCGTCAGGCGGAAGGTGAGGACGCCGTGGCGCCTCTCTAGCCAAAAACACTCCTCAAAGAGGGGCCTTACCTTGTATGGGGTACTGTGTTAATGTATGAAAGCAAATTTAAAACTCATGTTAAAAGTAAACCTTGTAAACAAGTATATTACAAATTAGAGGATTATATCCAAGATAAGAATGCTTGGAAACATGCTGGTCCTACTCCATAGGACAATTTAAAGTCTAGACAAATCAAACTGGTTGCTAATTTAATTGTATTTTTTTTTCATAACATTGATTTTACATTCTGTGATTACTTGAACTCACACATTGACCTAATAGTGTTACTTGTTAAAATGTTAGGAATATCGTATAATTTTACTGTTTGTAAATATGTGAGCACCATGTATCTATCACTTAATTAATTTACCTGTCATTGCTTAATTTTTCATTATTTTTACCTTTCGTGGTATAGTAATCTAATTAGATGCATCATCTTCACTTATACTCGTAGTTATATAATTTATGTTTACAAAATATTGTGAAAACATTTTAAAAGAGTAACGGTTCAGTTTTTTATCCATTCTTCTCCATACGAAAACTACATTTTGGAAGGGGCGACTAGAATTAATTATATTTTTTGTAAATTTTGACGTAGAAAAGTGTATTTTATGTTCCTATTTTAAATAAATTGTTTGACTTTGACCTACGATAAGGCTGGTCGAGCCTTTTTGGATATCGACTGGTAGGTCACAATTGCATGTATAGCAAGCACCATTCACTTTATTTCCTGCATTTACTCTCCTTTCCACATTTTCATTAAACTTTTCATCCCTTGTAAACAGAATCCCGAAATATACAAAGTCACTTACTTGCTCCACATTCTTATCATTTATTTTCAAATCACAAATCGATTCAGCCTCTTCTCTTTCAAACACCATCGCTTCGTCTGATTCACATTTATATTATCCCTTTCATCTTAAATGCTTCATCCATCACAGTAACCATGACTTGCCACTGTTCTAGTGACGATGAAAGTAGAACTTGATCATCTGCTTAGAGAAGGCATTTGACAGGTAACTGATTCATCCTCAATCCGCACTCACCCTTTTTCAAATCTATCAGACAACTATCCATGTACAAGTTGAACAGCCACGCATCAAAATCCGTTGCGTAGTTTAGAAGATTAATCTACGCAACGGATTTCGATGCGGTACATATAGTCAGACACGTAAAGCGACTTTAATTTATTTATTTATAAATTTATATGTACAGTCAGCATCAAAAGTTGATGACCACATTTAGATTTTCAAAATCACTGTACACCGTATTCACTATTAGCACTTCACTATACAGCGATTTTGAAAATCTAAACGTGGTCATCAACTTTTGATGCTGACTGTACATATATTTTATTTATTTCAGAACAAGATCCATAAGTTGTTAGTACAGGTCTTAACTTTTTGTTAGTAAAAAACCACACTCTATACAGAGTTGATATGACAGAGGGGCATTAAATTACACTACGTATACTATACGTGTTTAGTATTAATTCGATACGGTATAAAAATAAAAAGCATCAAAAATGAGTTTTTTTTTTTTTCAAACAAACTAAATAGCTTATGAATCAGAGTAAAACGCAACCACCCTTTGTAAATAAATTTAACTGACCTTAGAAGATACCTAGGTAACAGTGGCAACGCCGCGCCCGCGCCGCGCGGCGTATTTTATCTCATTTCAAAGCGGGCGGCCGGCGGCGGTGGCGCGGGCGGCGGCTTAGGCCTTCACTCGCGGCTTTTAGGTATGGTTTTGAAGTACGCGCGCAACAACAAAAACACTAAAAATTTTAATTCTCGATGTGTCCTTCATTCACATGAATGCACAAATTATACCGACGGAGAATATTGTTACTTATTTTTCTAATTAAAAATCATGTCAGTGTATTCTAACGCCGTGTAAGTTACACGAGGCATTGTTGAACACTTTAATTACACACACACACACACACACAAAACCAAAGTTTAATTACGTGTCGTATCACAATAAAAGCAGTCGATCACAAAAAAAAACACTAACACTAAATAATAATAATCCCAAGTTACGTGTCCTGTCACAATAAAAAAAGAAATACTGTCTTAAACTTGTTTAGTGTCCTATCACAATAATAAAACTAAATCCCAATTGTCAGCGCGCGTGTTCGACAATACAGAGGCGGCGCAGGTACTTCCGTGTTACGTAACATAAGTACGTTCCGAAAGAATAGCGTCGGCGCACTGAAAAAAACAGTTTTTAGAAGCCCCACTCACTTACCGATCGCAACCCCTGCCCCTCGTCGCTAGGATGCAATAGCAACACACTGACCTATTTCTATTTCTTTTACCCGCGGGGTGTTTGCTATGATTTTCACACTCGTAATCAAAATGCAAGTGTGTGTGTATTTATTGCTTCCTTGTTTGCATTGTCATCTTTTTAGCGAGAATATTTGGTTGTACTTGTGATTTGCGTCACAGCGGCAACAACGCATAGGTTATACTCAGATTTATCGTTTTAAGGTGTATGACCTATGCGTATAGACATAATCAGCTGTTAGGAAAGATACATCGTGTTCAAACGGGGCAAAAACTTAAAAAATCATTTGCGACTAAACTACTGCTCCTATTTAATTGATTTTTGGTACAGAGCTTGAAAATGGTACCTAGTATAGGCAGTTTAAAGGAAAGCCCCTCTGTCGTATCAACTTTGTATATAAAATTGAAACGACTGACACCTACGTGTGCAGCCATATCCAGTGAGCCAGCATGGGGCTGTCCTACCTATCATACGTTACACTCTGGATGCTGTAAGCTAACACGTAATCTACCGAGAATGGAAGCACACCGTTTCCGTATAATGGCATGAAAACCATCAATCCTGGCCTCGGTGAACATCCCGGAAGAACTACAAAGGCGTGGTAGACCCAACAGCATCCTGAAAACATTGTTATACTGGACACGCAGGGCACTCTATGCCCTCAGCGTATACCTGAGCCACAGACAGCACGTGTAAAAAGATTGGCAGTATGCTCTAAATAGGGTTATTTTGACTTGCATTGTACAACGTGCCAATATACGGATCAGCATATTACCTCGGACAGCCCTTTTTTTTTCTTTTTTTTTTTTGGGTGGGAAATCATCAAATGACTCCTCCCGCTCTGGGCGGAGCGAGAGGGAGTGTCAGACTTTTACTGACTAAAACCCACCCGTGTTCCTTTTCGTTGCCTATGTGCTGGGGCCGCGATATCCCTTTCAGACAAACCCGCGACTCGTTCCCTTTCTATATCCAAGTCATCATTCAGGTCATGAGTGACTCAGTGACCCCAGTACTTAAATTTTGTTACTCTGGATAACGAAGTATTATTTATGGTCATATCTGGCACGTTAGTGTAACATTTGGTGCCCGCCTTGAATACCAATCATTCACATTTTTTGTATTGTACCTGAGTCCCTGAGTGACCGCGTAGTATTCACACATCTTAACAAGACGCCTGAGTGCACATATAGATAAAAGAATATATTCTCAAAATCCTATGGCTATTTACCTTGTTTCTTTAATTTCATTCTGACCATCTCCGCTTTCTTTGGCTTTTCGAATTTTATCAGTATCAATAGATTCTGCAACGTTTGCATCACCACGTCCACTATCATCGCTGTTACTGTCATTACTCTTTTCTTCTCTCTGCTTATCATCTGCCCTCATCTTCTCATACACAGAAGTTTCATCACCATAGAACTGGATTGCTCGTTGTGTGAGAGTAGAAACAGCTGTGGCCTTCACTATGACTCTCAGGCGGAATTTGTGACAATGTCTTGATGCTAGGTTGTCTATTTCTTTCGATGTTTTTCCGCCCCTGAAACGTAATAATAGCTACGATTTTAAAAAGTTGGTCAAGAAAAGTAAGTGTAGTTACTATAGAAGACACTTGACGTTAGGGAGCAGTAGCCCGTCCCGCCATTCCATCATAGGACCTTGTGGAGCTGTGACCGACGAAGCTCGATTTCTCGCAGCATCGGTCCAACGCTCCGCGGTCGCCCCTCCTCGTACCATCGGTACAGTGCAGCAGTGCAGCGAGTGCTCTCGCCTCCGGGTCCCAGGGCGGGGATCCGGCCAGTACACAAGCCGCTTCGTAGGAGATCGTGCGATACCCCCTGATAGCTCTGACGGCCATCGCCCTCTGCGGTTCTCAACCATCGCGATACTGCCGGCCATCAGGTCAGAAGCCCATACCAGCCCCGTACAGGGCCATGGATCCTCAAGTATAACCGTCTTCAGGCGACGCTCGGGCCCTGCAGTTTGGGAAGTAGCATTGCGAGTGCGCCCATCAACTTGGGCGTCAGCCACTGAAAGTGGGGGCCGAAGTCAGCGGTCAGCGCCGGCTTCGCTACTGTCGATGTCGAGGCGATCCGACCAGTGCTTGACAAATGGCTGAGGAGGAGGCACGGCTCCCTGTTGTTTCGAGCGACCGTCGAGGTGCTATCGGGGCAAGGTTGCTTTGGGGAAGTACCTGTGTCGCATAAACAGGGAGCCGGACGCCCGCCATCTAGTGAAGGAACGAGGCGGCGGCGCGTAGTGTTTCACACCACCCCTAGTAGATATCGCGGGGCTTACATATCACATACCCCGCAGGTCTGAGGTGGCCCGGGGGTCGTGGAGGTCGCACAAGATCCCATGATTCACGGTGTAAGTGTGGAAAGGGAACACGATGGTTTTCCAAACCGGGAAAAAAAACATTTAAATAAATGATTTATTAATCAAATCATTTATTTTACAGATCATAAAATCCAATTTGTTAGGTAGTAATTATATACAAAATCTTCACACTTGGCGTAATGTATTCAAAATATTCGCTATTTTATATTATCACTATTGACAAGCAAAACTGCTTGGTGTTAAAAAATATAAAATATGTAGGTTTGGACAAAACACCAAGTGAAGCATAAAAGTTTTTAAACGAACTCATTTGGATATCATTTCACATGTTATCGAGAGTCAGAGTGACCGTCACGAGTTACACCTGCTCTGCAGTTTTTAATTGTTTAAAAATAGTGAGATAAGTTTTTATGACCATATTTTCTATTTGACTAAATGGTTATACTATAAACATTCAGTGACAGTGTTATCCACTGAAAACTTTGTGGAAGTAGCAAGTTATTTGTATTGACTGACCACGGCGTTTACATTTTTGAATGACTCAATTTTATAAATTAATAAACAATGATTGAGATGTGTATTACCAAAATTTTCAAATAAATATTTGCTGTGACCAAACAAGCCAGGTGACTCTGCAGAAATTGTGAGTTTTTCATAATAATTCATCTTACACACCGTTACGAAAAAATCTATTCAAATATACCAGTGCCATACGTAACACCAAATAGCGAAATCTAGTCTAAAAAACAGCGAAACTTACAGTCGATAAAACAGTTAAATAGAAGTCTGCAAGTGGAAGCTATGGTAGATTCTGTGCGGACTGATGAACAGTGAGTCGCTGGTTCGGAACTGGGTTATTTTTGAGACTTTTAGTAAATATTGTAAAATAAAAAAATGGATGATGATACATACGTCACGCAAAGAACAAAATTGCAACATAATTTAAACGTAAGCGAGTTTGAATTTGACATGGATATCTCTTATCAAAGCTTACCCAACAATAATAATACCTCTGGAAAAATTGATAACATCGCAAAAAATGAAAAATTAAATAAACTTAAATTGGAAGTACAGTCTGCAAACTCAGAAATAGATAATTTAAACTTAGAAAATCTGTCACTAAAGGACAAAATTAGGAAATATGAGAGCAAAATAAAGATTTTTAAATCCGTAGGAATACAAGATTCTACTTCCTCGGATACAGCGGCGACACCAATAAGGTTCTTTTCACCTCAATATCAACGTCGACTTAGGACAATAACTATGAAAACAGGATTACTCAGAACCTCTTCTAGAGAGTTTACTATGCATGCCATAACGTCAATGAACCGAAATGGAAATAAGTCGGCGGCACTCATTCATGAATCGCCAATAAAAAAACAATTTAAATAAGGCTTGTGACACAGGGGCAGGAAACTTGTCACCTTCAAACAGTTACAAAGAACTACAAGTGAGTTCTATCCAAAACTCATCTACATTCAACGCGGAGGAACAAGAAAATGGAAAAATACGTACATTGACGGACAGGGAAATACAGGAAACAAGCAAGATTATGTCACTGTCAACAGCTAAACAAAACATGAGCACTAATGGAAGCATAAATAAACTAACAGAAAATAGATCCTGTAAACAACTTTCGTAATTACTGGCACCTAAGCATAAAATCGCTATCTTCGCTGATCAGACCGGGTATGAAATTAGAGAAATACTTCAAAACTTGGTGGGAAATAGTTTTAGTATAACGTCGTTAATCAAACCAAATGCACCCCTTAGTTACATATTAAGTACATGTGCAACTATGTGTAAGGATTTCACTAAGTCTGACTTTGTTTTAATAATCGGAGGTAGTAGCGACAAAAATCCATTAAATATATTTTGAGTTTTCTGCATCACCTTGCAAAATATGCAAAACACTAACGTCCTTGTCAGTAAGATTTTTTATAGCAAATTTTTAAGTGTATCAAACGTAAATCGTACCATAAAACTTGTTTGCAATAATTGCGAAAATTCTAATTTTATTACACTAGATGACAATCATTATTTTAACTCTAATAAAAGGCCTTTACTTAACAAGCTAACTACATGCAAATTAATTTACAGGGATATATTGCGATTACAATATAAAATCAACTATCAAAATTATGTGCGTAATGTTCATTTGGATCAAAAGGCAAAACGGGTGTTTAAAAATGTTTCTACACAAACAACTCCTAATTTGGTACTGAAAGCAAGTGAAACGTCTACATCTAGAGTGTTTATAAATTCGTCTTCACAAACAAATCTTTCACCTGCAATTATGAATAACAGTGATTTTTTTCGAGAATAAAAAGGTAATACTAGATGCTGTAACTAATAGCACACTATTATCAGATAATAGTTGTTTAAAGATTTTTCATCAAAATGTATGTGGAATAAGCAATAAAAAACTGAACTCGAACTATATATTGAAACTTCAGGTAATCTCGTGGACTATATATGTATATCAGAACATTTCTTAAATGACAAATCTGCCAAAGTATTTACTATGTCAAACTATATTTTAGTAACACACGAACAAATAAGAAAAAGGGACCCCCCCTTTTCTTCTAGTAGTCTTATTTTAGCTCATAAATTGAAAGAATGCGAAAACATTGAGTCAATCAGCAAGTTTTACAGAGCCGAAAGTTTCGAGATATGTGGTGTAAAAGATGTTGCAACAGGGTTGTACATTTGTTGTTGTTACCGAAGTCCCTATGATAAAAACTTCGAAAGCTTCATTTCTAGCTTAGAAAAAAAAAAAAAAATTGTTATAACATTTTCTTGACAAAAACTGTAATAAATGCGGGGACTTCAATGTTGACGTACTTGTTGAAAACAAAAAATCTTCTGAGTTTTTAAGTATTTTGACATGTTATAATTTTAGATACCTTGTAAGAACTCCGACTTTTATCCGAAATAACTCTCACTCGTGTTTAGATAATATAATCACGAATCTTGAAAGTGACTAAATAGAGCAATGTTTTGTGGATCATAATGGCTTAGCTGATGGTCATGGTGGACTTTTCTGTTATGTAGCTCTTCATGAAATTAGCAAAAAATCTAAATGCTTCGAGTACACCACAGTTATTAAAAGATTATTTAATGAGAAAAACAATTCCGTTTTCAAACGAAATATTACTAACAAAAATTGGATCAGTTTGGGAATAAATCAGTTTTTAAGTTATTTCAATAAAATATTCCAAGATTGTTATCCCAAAAAATCAATTAGGATAAAGTCTAACAAGAACAATACAATAAAGTGGATTACAAAAGGTATTAAAGTATCAAGTAAAATGAAAAGAGTCCTGTGCTCTGGAACACGAAATAATGTCAGCGTCACAAATTATAAAACCAATTACATTCGAATTCATAGAAAGGTTATTAAGCAAGCCAAAAAGCAAGCTATAGCAAGGTATTTAAAAGCGCAAAAAATATTGCGAAAGAAACATGGAAAATAGTAAATGAACATACTAAGAAAAAGAAAAACAAACAACGTACAAATCTTATCTTAAATGTAGACAATAAGGTAATTACTGATCCTCAGGATGTTGCAAATATATTTATCGAAAGTTTTATATTCAAATTATCAATAGCAAATAAAGATAAAGATAGAGCAGTGACTTTTCTGATGGATACGACGAAGAGAGTTGAAATTGATATAACTTTCAAGCCAACTACACCAAATGAAATAATAAAGTTGTTTAGTAAAATGGCTAATAAGCGTTCTTGCGGCTTCGACGACGTACCAATTTCGACTATAAAGGAGAATATACAAGTATTTGCTTCTCCTCTTTCTGACTTTTTCAATAAATGCATCGAAGAGTCAATCTTTCCCGACCAGTTGAAATTGGCCAAAGTGATTCCGATACACAAAAAGGGCAATAAGACCGATCCGAAAAATTACCACCCCATATCCCTATTACCAACCTTATCAAAACTCTTTGAAAAAAATATTAAATCTAGACTCATGCTCCATTTAGGTATTAACAAAATTATCAATCTGAGACAGTTTGGATATCAGAAAGGCGTCGGTACCTCGGAAGCTATGAATACTTTAATAAATGACATAGTTTGTCGATTAAATGAAAAAATGAAAGTAGTTGGACTATTTGTTGACCTCAGTTCCGCTTTTGACACGATAGATCATAAATTACTACTAACTAAACTCGAACATTATGGTATAAGAGACAAGACATTACAACTTATGAATTCGTACTTACTTAATAGACGAATGTATGTAGAAAATTAAAAGTATAGATGAGAACAATCACGAAGTGATATACAAGTCAAAAATGACATATGTAAAACGTGGTGTGCCCCAAGGGTAAATTTTAGGACCTATACTCTATATTATTTTTACAAATGACTTACTCAACTTCATGAATAAAACCCAGCCGAATGAGAAACTTGTTGTTTTTGCAGATGACACAAACGTAATTATTGGGGCAAAAGACATAGAAGAATTGACATTAAATACAAACATAATTATAGGAAAAGTTTGCAAATGGTTTACTGCCAATAACTTAATACTAAATACAAGTAAAACTAACCTCATGTTATTTAAGACGACGACTCGTAATAACGACAAGTTAGATATACAAATAAATGGAGACAATATTGAATTAGTGGACAAGGTTAAGTTCCTAGGGATTAACATAGATTCGCTCTTAAATTGGAAACCGGAGCTTGCTGTTATTGAATCATCCATATCATCAGCATGTTACGCACTTAGAAATTTAGGATGAATTGAATACAGAACAGTCAAAGGCTGTATACTATGCGCTGGTCGAGTCTAGGATAAGGTATAGCATCCTACTCTGGGGAAATAGTTACAGTTATAACTGGCAGAGAGCGTTCATCTTACAGAAACGAGCCATAAGGGCAATAGTCGGAATTTCACAACGTGTCTCATGCAGAGATTATTTTAAAAAATTAGCAATATTAACAGATCCTAGTCTATACATATTGGTCCTCTTAAGTCATTTTGCCAAGTATCTACACGAGTTTGAATCACAAGAGGAACGTGAGATTAGAGAGAGCACGCGAAGAAAAATTTTTAAACAACTAATAGCACCAAAATTTAACATAGTAGAACATTGCTCGAAGTATCAAGCTGTAGAGATATTCAATAAGTTGCCTTCTGAGCTAAAGAGCTTGATTTATAACACCCACTTGTTTAAAGCAAAATTAAAGGCCTTTTTATTAGTAAAATGTCTGTATAATATATCGGATTTAATGTCATCAAACAATAATAAATGAATAATATTTTTATTTTTTTTCTGTTTTTAATTATTTGACATTATATAATTTAGAATAATTTACCGACATTTAATATATCTTTTTTTATTATATTTAAAACTGATCGACATTATACTTGAAACTGTTTGACATTACGTATATATTTGAAACTGTTTTGACACTTTCATTGAATGTTATTTAATAATTCATGTAGTTGTATTTTGTATTTTTATGTAAATTGCATGTACTTACTCGTATGTGCCTGGATTCAACACAATGTAAATTGTTTATGAATAAATAAATGAATGAAGATAATTAAATCTTTTGTTCTTTGATTTACTTTTTTTGACATTTTACTACACACACTATTTAGAAACCCTTACCTATACACGACGACCCAAGGAGGTATCTTTTCATTCTTCTCCAGTCGGTACAGTAGCTGGTCAGCGATGAAGTGGAACGGCTCCACTCTATTCCAGTCCAGGGTGATGGAGAACTTAGTCTTATTCAGCACCTCAGGCTCTGGGGGCGACCAGCTCGTGAACTTGTTTATTATGAACGCTTGGAGATCCATTGTGAGCTGAAATGTGTGGTAAGGAGCATGAAAGTTGTGGATAACTTTAACTTACTCTAGCTGTTCTTCCATAATCGGAAAGAGTTGCTTTAACTTTAGTTAAATCACAAGTTCTATTACCAATCTCAACGAAATAAAAACAATATCACACGAAACCAAATACGTATTATCCTGCAAACTTTCCGAAACAAATCCCGCACGACACTGTTGGAAACGGTCCACAAATAACAGAAGGTATCAATAAGGAGCACATGTAGTACATTTGTTTGCTTTGGGTCGCTGCTCGAAGTTTGATCGATGCTCTGCGGTCGCTCTGCACTCCTGGTACCCGTGCTGTGTGTAGAAACTTGTAAGCATCGTGTTCGACTGAATTAATTAACAAACTAATGGAATTAGTTGTATCCTGAAATTATTTGGGAAAAGTTAACTTTAGTTAGATTATGTGGTTCATGATTTTTGATGAAAGGAATTCAGAGTATTAAGTCTTACGTTGTTTTTATCAAGGCATGGTTATGAATTTTCTGTGTAAAATGGACTATACATATACAGGATGATTTGCAATTTGACGTATTCCTTCCAGGACGTGATAGTGTGATCCATTTACAACAATAAAGCACCCCATAAAGCCTTGGCGAAAATTCATGGGATTCGAGAAAATCCTATTTTTATATTTTTTGGAAAATTTTCCAGCATTCGTCACTTAATATAACTTTCCTCTAAACTCCTAAATTGAATGGCCTTGTCTATCCATGGGGTACCTAATACTTTAACAAACCTTTCCATGTAACCTAATTTTCTAAAACATCAAACAGGTAAAAGTTAAAGGAAGAAATTTAGTAACCATTCTCAAAAATGATCTATGGACATGAATGAACACCAGTTATCTCGAAATGATTGCTAGGAGGTTAAGTAGTAGATGGCATAAACCAGTCACAATATAATTCATTCGATTATTACACGATTTTTGAATATTTCCGTAATTTGTAAAAACGACCTTTGACCATCATCGACTATTTCATCGGACCTTCTTAATATTTTTTTAAGCTTTTGTACCTAGTTAGGTAGCTGATTTATTGAAGATGTCTTCTCTGTATTTTATACACATAATAACTTTGACTACTACTACTTTGACTTTAACTGGTGACAATGTTCAAGAGGTGTAATCGTCGCTGCGTCAGGCATATTATAAGTTGGGGGATTACATCGCTGATAAAAATGCTTGGCTCAATGCTGGTCCTGCTCCACAACCACAACTAATTGATTAACATTTGAAAATACTGTTGGAGCTGCTGAAGATTTTAAGACCATCTTTGCATTGTATAAAATCAATCTCCTTTGTATTATACAGTCGACTTGTACAAAAAGTGGGATGTACTGTCTATAAGACAAACTCTCGTTCTGCACACAGTCCTCAAAAAGCAGTCGCAGCTAGTTTATGACTCGGATCTGTTGAAGGATATACGAAGAAAAGGTTCTGTGTGCAGAACTGTACATTACCGTTCAAGTCTGGCCCACAAGTTTTTCGGTTACCTAGGAGATTATCTAAAAGTATTATCTAAGAGTCAAAATATTTATCCATTACATAAACCCAGTTGTAAGAAAAAAGTGACGGAATACTTGAAAACCCTTTGCTATGATGACACAGAGAAACTTTTCCACATAATTAAATAAATCCCATTCCCCTTCCACATCTTTGCTCTTATGGCTCCGTAATTCGAATTTCTAATGTTCACGCAGGCACTTGTATTCAAATACCTTCACACGCACCACTATTCACCTTCACGGTCACCACCATTCACCTACACATTCACCACCTTTCACCTATACTTCAACACAATTCACATACACATTCACTACCACTTACCTACATTTCAACACTATTCACCTACACATTCACCACCATTCACATACACTCCACCACAACTCACATACACATTCACCACCATTCACCCTTTGACTGCTTCTGTTGTTACTTTTATTTTTCTTTTCATTTATTTATCTTTTTCTTTTGTTTAGTAGAAATACATATTACCTGTTTTTTAATTTGTATAAGGCCACTAAGTGGGGCCTGGTGACCTGTAACACAGGTTTTCCTAAACCTACATCAGGCACCAGCTCTCACAATGTGAATTCATATTCGTCAAAACTGTTATGTGCTACATAACCATTGTGAGAGAATATAAATATATTTTATTTATTATTTATTATTATATAATTGCATAGCACAAGTGTAAGTACTATGTACTAAAGAGCTACCATTTACTGGGTAATATGTCTTTTATTGACTTGAATGTGTCCTGGCGGCTGTGAGTATGTGATGCCCATTCAAATATCTCTGATGGTGGCACGTGTGTTTGATCATTTAGCTCCCTTCAAAATGGTAGGTGAATGGTGCTGATCCATGCGTCATGTTCGTGAACGGGGGTTGTCAGTTGGGACTGGTCAACTCTTAGCTGCCATGGCTTATTATAATTTTTGAATTGTTATTTGGTTTATCTTTTTATTACGGACGCTTCGAACGTGCACGTCTTTCTACATTGTTCTGACATGTATAATTTCAACATGAATGATGTAACCAATATTTTGTTACAATGTTTTTGGAACGAAGTTCTTTATCGCGCGTTGCGAAAGGGGGATAGACGGAAAAAATTAGGACCAAAAGTTGTAACGACACTTTTTAACCGACTTCCAAAAGGAGGAGGTTTTTTTTTATGTATGTTCGGGCATAACTTCGTCATTTATAGACGGATTTGCAAAATTTTTTTTTTGTTTGAAAGGGTATACTTCCGAGATGGTCCCATTGTCAGGTCAGGATCTGATGATGAGATCCTGGATAAATCGAGGGAACTCTTCAAATATTATAGGCACACCTATAGCGATTTGGGTATTTTTTTATAATAACACGTGCAGTTGCTCTTGGAAAGCACCATTTGGTGAAGTGGAACTGATGATGAAGACCACAGATGGCCACCGGAACTACTCAATAATAAGTATTTCATGGGTTGCGATTCGATTACATTAATATGAATACCAAGCAATTTATGCTCGTCACAATGTATATGGATAAGTGGAGCTGATGGTGAAGTACCAGGAAAACTCCTCAATGATCAACGTCCCTGCTTCGCGAAAATCAATATTTTGTAAAAGGTGATGAGTAGTCAACATAAGGCTATTGTAACTTAGATAAATTACAAACTGACCCACTAAAAAGCAACCCAAGAAGTCGAAGTTGAAGTCGAGCGAGTGTATAAGTCGACACGAGTCAAGACACTTATACTTATATACTTATACTTATACTTCGATACCAAAAGTTGTAACGACACTTTTTGCTATTGTTATAAGCCGTATTATTGTTGTAAGCCTTTCGGCGTGCGCGTGTTTCTCTGTCTGTCTCTCTCTCTCTCTCTCTCATAGAAAGAGGAACTTCGTTCCATCCGGGTGTCCCTTGACACCGCTCAAGTTTTTTTATTTAAAAGAGTGTCCGTGGAGTTTCTTGCCCGTTCTTCTCCATAGGTACCTACGAGTACTACGCTTTGGAATGGGCATCAAGCTTCATATTTATTTCTGACTGACCTATTCTTTGACAATTTTAATTTTAATTAACGATGGAGTAAATAAATGCTTTGAGTTTGAGTTTGCGTTAACTCGCAGCAACGCTACATGGCGCTGTCTTAATTATCTCGTCGTAATCAAACGATTCTATCGCTCTCCTTACCCACCTCAAGACACAGGTCAGAGAGCTTTGGTACGCGACAATACGTATTATGATTTAATCTGGTTTAAAATGCCAAATAAAAGTCTTGTAGTTATTAGTGATTATTATTTATTTTATTTATTTATTTTATTAACTTTATAAAAAATCCTAAAGCTAGGTTACATTGCCCCACAAAACTGCTTACGCAGTTTAACTGTGAGATCATTGGTCTCTCGTACAGTAAACATATATTTATCAGGTACATCTATAATCTATATAATATTCCATACCCACACTCACATAGAATCTAACAAATATTTTTTAAGATTACGAGTGAATTTTACTTTATTAGCTTCTTGCCTGATGTCAGCAGGCAAAGTGGTCAATAAGTAGGGAACACATTTTTTTAAAGTTTTATTAAAATCTTTTAAGTTTTTGACGGTCAGAATTATTGAACGCTCGGAGTACTGGTGCTACCAGCCGAAAAGACGTTTTTACGTCAAAATATATTCAGTTTTTGAATGGTTTTCGACGTCAGCTCCTGAACAAAAATTCAGTTTTAGAATAGTTTACGACGTCAGCACCTGAGGGCCAATTCTCGTACTTAAAAAACGTTCAAATTCAAGTCGCAGAGCCGCAAAAGTTCCAAAATGTCACAAAAGGTATTCTGCTAAACCAAAAAACTAAGTCAAACGTGACGTTTTGTGCCATGAGATTGCGAATGGAATGAAAATAACAAATGTACTAAAACGGTATTCTGCTAAATTTTGACTTGACAAAGAAAATAAAATTGGTATTCACGTAAATATAAGAACGTCAAAATTGACGTAAGCATGAGATTATTTGTTGACTGAACTGTGAAAGAAAATTTTAGCTTCTGCAGTTTCACATTTCTCATTTTATTTCGATTTTATCCTTGAAATCATCTGGAAATCCAAGATTCATGAAGAAAATACTTATCCAGTAACAGTGTTGTAAATAATTTTGTGTTTGTGTGGTGAAATAATACAAAACCAGTGGGTTCGGCCTGTGGGAGCAACTTTCATTCCTCGCACAACGTGCAGACGACGAATCGGCCGCAGAACAACGTAGAAAACACAGCAGCAGCTGTTCTCAGCATCGCCGGCTGCGGGATCCCACTTCAGACGCATTTTCCATTAAAGCGACCGTGCGTTTGTAAAAACATACAGACTAACCAAGTCTTACGAACTGAAGCCGCATATCCCGCAGAATAGGCGAAGAAATGGACTGGGTGTTGCAACCAAGGTTGGTCTACTAAGTATACATTGTAATACTTATATAAAAATATTATTGATTGATATGCAAGAAGGCAGCTATATTCTAAGCATCTTCGTCATCACCGTATCTACTTTTTCTCGGTTTTGATAACCCCTGCGTTTTGCGCGAGTAGCTAGTAGCTCCTGCCACACTTTCGTAGTGGGTCAAAACTATATTCCTTCAGATTCACAGCCTTGTAGAAAGTCACACTGGCCCTGAACCACCCACGTATGTTCAAAACACATGTGCACTTCCCTATGACAAGAAAGGCCCGAGAATAAGCTGGAACTGTGCCCGTTATTTTAAAAATTATGCGAAATGAATGTGTTTGTTGATTCACTATTATGATACCTAATATAATATATCCTTTTTAGATTTCATACATTTAGATGAGATACGATCGAAGTCCCGACCTATTTGCGGTCACGGCGGCCAATTTCAACCAAGACAGCCAAGTAAACAGGAGGTACTATAGACAACAACGCAAGTGTGTGCGCATACACAGCACTACCTCTTCCCTCACTCTCATAGTCCGATGGGACGGCAATGCGACGTAACCGGGAAGAAATTAGTTGGTTCCAACAGCTGTACGTGCTTTCCTAGGCACTATTTGGAGGAATCACGCGGACGACACACGGGGCGGGAAGAATAAGCAGGACAGACGTTCTGATTGCCGGATACCTAGTATAAGAGCGAAAACCACGGTCCATGACCGATAAAAAAAAAATTACAAACGCCCTAATACCTATTGCCCCATTACTTATGTTGTTTAGTATAATATTTAATATGTTTGTATCGACAAGTTAATAAATAATATTCGTTTTAGTACCTAGTAACTTTATTTTTCTGCAGTCCCTACAGTTCTGTGAAGCACAGGGCCCGTCGATGTGGCGACGCTTGGAGGCCTATGTTCAACAATGAATGTCTTTCGGCTAAAATGATGATGACGGCTCCACTTATATAGGGATGACGTAATAGTCGGTATGCATTTGGCCTGCAACTATCACGGCACGCTTGCTTCCAAACTTACTACATAATACCTACATATTTAGGATACACATTTATGAAGTTCACACGTGAGGCCAGACAATTGAGACATGTATGAAATATATATTTTTATGTATATAAATGTGTTACATTTTCATTTACTTCTTTGTCTGAAAGTATACCCAAGCTTCTGAATAAAATAATACTACTTAATATTATGTACGAATTTAGCTAAACAAATCTTTAAAAGTCAAGTCAACACACAGGTTAATGTATCATCATCATCATAATTACTGGCAGCCTTGTTCCGCCCACTGCTGAGTATAAGCTATACCTACATTATCACGCTTTTTGCTATGGGGGACAGAGCAATATTGCATTTGGTTCCTGTTCTTCGATAGTTTACTGCGGGATTGTAATAAGACGAGACAAAATTGTAAATTAGGTACGGATGTAAGCTCTGAAATGAAAATCATTACGCTGTACCTACAAGGAGCTATGTTAGAAAATAGTAAAACTGCCTTGTGGATTCTTCTTAGCAAGTGTTTGCCTCTTACATATTGCAGGCGTCAATAGTTGTTTGACATATTAGTACGAGAGCCTACGACCAAAACCATGTAGCATCGTTTTACGGCCAAAACCGTTATTTTAAATGATACGAACCCGACTCGGTGGACAGTATTGGTCAGACGGTTTTATCACAATATGTCTGATATAAAAAAAACATGTACATAGGTTTCAAATAGGTTACAAATGTATTTTTTTTTTCTATATCTGGGCACCGCCACCTGAAAATTTAATCGTTCAACTACATTCTGAAAATCAGACAAATTACTATGAAACAGTCCGGATTTTTTTTTGACATATTTGAAAATGCGGTCAGGTGAGGCGCGACGCACCATCATTCCAAAAACGAAAAGAACGTTTTGGAGTCGCCCGACAAAAGCACGGTGTTTATAATGCTCCTATCCCTCACGATAATGATGATGAGTCCGACAATGATTAAAAACGATGCTTTTTTTTCTAAAACATTATTTTTCAAATGTTATCCTAGTTTCCTTTTGTACATTTTTGAAAAAAAGTCCCTAATTTCAGTTCAATCGTTTCGGGTGTTTATGAATCGTACGTAAATACGCCGCAATAATATAATTTATGTCTATAGAAAACTTGCATGATTAATCGTTCAACTACATTTTGAAAATCAGACAGATTACTATGAAACAGTTCGGTAATTTTTTTGACATATTTGAAAATGCGGTTAAGTCAGACGCGACGCGGAAAATTCCTGAAATAAGAATTTTTGGATTCAGATTATCCAAATCTCAGTAACAAAATGTTGGTCACAAGCTCTCGTACATATAGGAAGTGTCATTCAATGAGTCTTTTCAAAATTAGCTTTTGTATTATGACGTGTAGGTATAAGAAAGGCTATTTTATTCAAGCATAAATCGTACCGTACAGCCGGGGTGGTTCGACGTCTGCCTTGCATGACGTTGATTGTAAGTTCGATCCCAACTATTGTTATATTTTTAGTGTTTTTAATTTATTTTTGTATTAATTTTTAATACAATAAGATTTTTAAATTACTTATAATAAAATAACTGTATGCTCTTTAGGGTTCCGTACCCAAAGGGTGCCAACGGGACAATATTCATGCAAAATTAACAATGAATAGAAGTCGACTATTGGTCTCCACATTCGAGCTACGCTAAGAGTCTTTGTCAAATGAAACAATATAAAAATAACATAATAAAGAAATGAAAAAGGCGAATGAAAAATATACTTTGATTTAATTCGTTACAGTCCTTCGATCAATAATGCACAGTCATAAGCAGTACCTAACTGTACTAGTACCTAGTAGAAATTATTTTTACAATAGTCTTCAGTTTGTGCCGAATAGTTGGTATAGGTAGGCACCTTCATCTGCAAAGGATTATAAAATCCGTTGTAAAGCTTCATCTACCTTCAGGGTATCGAAGAAACATTGATGTTAACAATAATCGTTTGTGTTTGTTGTAGGCGCGGTACGGAAGCTTTATATCATAGCAGCACTTTGAATTATGTATAATTTTCCCTGTAACTCTTCACTCAACGCACCAGAACGACTACAACAGTGGATATTAATGATCCTGGATGCTATGTTCGGATTCTGTTCCTAAGCGATGATATTCCTCATGGATAATATAGATAGGTACTGAACAAAATTCTAATGGCTGGTGGTAGGTACCATATTCGAGAAAATCTCTTTCTTCCTGTGATAGTTCAATAAATAGTTACAATAATTTCAGCTATAAATCAATAATAATAAAATTGATATAAAATTATAGTTTGACATTCAATTTAATGACGTCTCTTCTTGACATCTTAAATCATCCGGGTCGCGCTTGCGCGCCGCGGTTGCCAATACGTTCCAAGTTAGCTTTATATCCAATTATTTATTTGAATGGTTTTGTATTTTATAAACATTAAAATAAAAACCGGGAAATGAAAATACTATAAGTATGTATTTAACCAAGCGAACTAATCAAGACATTAAAAAGATTATAAAATAAGGTTGCTAAAAATTAAAGTATCACTAATTATCACAATATCGTCTGCATACATTGAACCACCGTGAAAATATGTTTATTTTCGTAAACGAAAACAAAGTTGATTGCCATGAGACTAGACTGCGATGATATTGCGACTTGAATGTGAATAAACCCAAATCAAAGGTTAGCAGAATACCATTTTTTGGTCTATTCACAATGTCATCGCATTCCGGTCTCATGTTTTTCACTTTGCACGTAAATTAATAGAATTGACCTTCTGAACAAAAATTGCTAATGAAACAATTGAACTTGTAAATCTTTACGTTTTTTATCAGCATCCGCACAGTTCTATGCAAAAAAGGTTTTTTAATCAAAGCGTACACTGCAATGTACTCACAGGCTACCTACAGATGAAATAAAGGATTTTTCGTTTATTTTTTTTTTGGATTTAAAAATATAAAATAACGGAAGTCAGTCGAGCGTTGATAGAATAAAATAATAACTTTTGAATGGTTTGTAGTCTAGTGCTTTTTTGTTCATCTTTTTTCAGCAGTCTCGGATTTCTTTTGTAAATTTTTATTTTGTTGACTATTTAATTTCACATTATATCCCGATGGATATTATGTAAAATTAAATATTTGTTTAACAAAGAACGTAAATATAAAACTTATATCATAAAAGTACAATCTTAAGATTGATTACTGAGATATGAATGTAATAATGTTGCAAAAGCAATTTTCCTTATGTCTGTTGCATTTTCCAAATTCGCACTCATTTGAGTGCCAAAAGCGAAGTGTTGAGGACGAAGATAAATGTTCAGACTTCACTCCCCCTCTACCCGCCCTTTCTCGCCTCTCTCACCCTCCCAGTGAAATCCCGCGACCTTACGTAACACGGATCCGGAATCCCAGAATTGTTTACACATAGAATTTTTATACCGAACGGAATATTAACTGGCACAACAGAAGAGAGTTTTAAAATAAAGAACACTGATATTTGTAGCCGTTCGGATCTGTTCGGAATAAGGTCAGGAGCAGCGAATTGTTTTTAGATGCTTTACAAAGAAACTTAACTTAAACATAGCGTATATGTAGATCAAATAATAGCTGAAACAAGTAATGCTAGATTTCTGAGATTTCTTGGATATTCATTTAGACTGGAAGTGTCATGTTGAAACAGTTTGTAAAAAACTTAACCAGTATTCATATGTGGTCTACAATCTAGCAAAAAATGTAAATGAGTCCGTTGTTCTAATTTCTTATAAGGCAGATCTATGTCAGATCTACATTCCGTTTTGGAATAATATATTGGGGAAATTCCACCGACAAAGAAATAGCTCTAAGGTCCAAAAAAAATGTGTGCGTGCTGTGTTTAAACGGAAACCAACAAAAAGCTGTATTCCATATTTCAACAATTTTAAACAATTCAGTACCGTATGTAAAGTTTTTTTCAGGTATTTTTTTAATATTTTTAATTGATAGATTTAGTTATTTTAAGCAACTTATTTCAATATTTTGTTATTCCAAGGTGTAGTAATTTTTTTATATATTTTTAAAGTTTTGTTCATGCTGACGTCATAACGTAGCTGCGTAGGCTGAATAGCATATGATCTTTGCCACTTATAACACAATAATAAAATCATAAATTTGACGTTTTTTGCTTGATATTTATCGTAACAGATATAAAAAAATAACAAATAACTTTCCTAATAATATAACTTATCTGTTACTGAAAATACTTGTAGCAATCCCCCCACAGACATTTGCCACGGCTGTGTTTTATAATATTTTACTTTACGGCAACCAAAAAAAATTGTGATTGTATCCGAATGTTTATAATATCTTTGGTTTGACGGAATTAATCGCAAAATATTCCAGGTATTTACGATATTTTTGTTTAACCAATAAAGATGTTATTCAATTATATTGAGAGTAATTTGCTTGGTTTGTTTGTTATTTTTTTTCACAAAAATACTTTGTTACTTACTTTACTTTAATTGTATATTATTATCCTCATGGAAATTTGTGATGCAACCAAAAAATTCAGTGATCGTGAATCACCTTTATTTGACGGGATTGGTCGCAAAAGGTTCTATGCATGTACGACTTTATTTTAATAGAAATAAAGATGATACTTAATTGAAAGTAATTTGGCTGGTTAGTTTGTTGTTTTTTTTTTTTTTTTTGAACCTTTGAAATTTATGAATTTAATTGCTTTCACTGCTTTCTAACGGAAGAGAACTGGTGAATTGTAATTTAATTTTTATCCAATACATTTCTGTGTTTATGGTGTATTTGTTACCGGCCAAACCCAATTTTAGGATGAACTAGTTTCGCTTAGGCCAAACCAGTTCTCCCTACACGCGATAGGACAAAACAGTACAGCCTAGGCCAAACTCGTTCATTCTGTTACAGATAGGATAAACCAGTTTAGCCTAGGTCGAATCGGTTTATCCTAGTTAGAATATACATGCTTTAGGATAAACTGGTACGTCCTAGTCTGAACTAATTTCACTTAGTTTGTATCTTCTATAAGCTTTTCAAAGTAAACTGAATAAAGGAATAGAATTAAAATAGTCAATATGATTGATTAAAGTTATTTATTAACTAATCAGTAATTTCACATCTATCACTAGATCAACTTATATTCATCTACAGAAATCACCTTATCTACAATTTGCTTATTTACTTATTTTTTCAAGGTTTACTTAGGTGGCACTTAGGATTGCAGAGTACTTTGTTTTTCTTACAATTGCATTTGTTTGTTGTACAGTTTTTCATGAAACTGCATTTCACGAAGCCTTGCCCTGATCCAACATAATGTTTCGTGGCTGCAGTCCTTAAAGATATTTCAATATCCTGGTTAATATCTCCCACATCTAAAAACTTCTGAATGCTGACGTCAAAATCAGTAGGTGACCTTTGAAACATAATTGGAGTAATACTTATAGACTGATGAGGGTCTTTACAAAGTTGGCACCAAACATGGCGTACTTCAAAAACATTATTGCAGGTATAATTTTATTAACATTTTCCACAATTTTCTGTAATAAAATATTACAAAATATTTGTTTTAACTTCTTTTTTTTTTTTAACTGATTTCGACGTCTGCATTGAGAAGTTTTTATATAAGTTGATCTAGTGATAGATGTGAAATTACTGATTAGTTAATAAATAACTTTAATAAATCATATTGACATATTTTAATTCTATTCCTTTATTCAGTTTACTTTGAAAAGCTTATAGAAGATACAAACTAAGTGAACTAGGATAAACCGATTCGACCTAGGCTAAACTAGTTTATCCTATCGGTAACAGGATGAACGAGTTTGGCCTAGGCGATACTGGTTTGTCCTATCGTGTGTAGAGAGAACTGGTTTGGCCTAGCCAAAACTAGTTCATCCGAAAATCGGGTTTGGCCGGTAACATATTCATCAAACAAGCTGCCTAGCCTTTCACAATTATGTTGGGGTCGGTTTCCAGTGTAACCGGATGACTAAAAATTTTTATAAATAAACGTAATTCTATAATTTCACATTACCCCGTCATTCCTGGTCAAAACATCAGATTCGATTTTCGCCTTTAAACGAAATAAACTAAGGAAGATAATCAATTGAGATTTAAATACGTATTTATCGTCCATACAAAAATAACAGGCAGTTATTTCAAAACCGATGTTTGGATCTGTTATTTTTCTGTAACAGTAACAGTGATAACAGATACCTGTTACAACCCATCTCTACATGACACTTGACAGTTAGTTGATGGACACATGAAATTAGAGGTGGGAATGAGCGACATAATTGAAATTTTACGTATATCAATATGAAATTTGTAACTCGATTACTTATAATCGATTATACATAGTTACTAATTTTTTATTACTAATCTGTCCTTACTTGTCGTTGAACATTCGAGTTCATTAGTCTTGTCGAATGAAGACGGATAGTAGGTATCTACATAACTACCACAAGGTAGATAAGTAGATACCTATTATCCGTGCACGACTGTGAATGATTTCTTTCTATTTCTATTTATCAAACCAATCAACAAATAACATTTATATTTGCAAGTTTCTAACACCTTTAATACCAGTTACAAAATAGTTCGAATGATTTTATAATGATTATTGTTTACAGGGAATGGATTTTCTTTAAGCTATCGTTCTAACGATCATTCAAGATTTAATATTTTGTGTGAATTGATTTTCAATGTTTGATTTGAATCGATTCAAAGACCAAATTTTCGCAATTTAATTATGGTCATCTCTAAAGTTGACATTATATGACTTGATTTTTTGGGTTATTCCACCAATCCCCATTGACAATCCCCATCAATGGGGATTTGTGAATTTTTTGTCCACAAATCTCCATCAATAGGGATTTGTGCACAAAAAGATCACAAATCCCCATCGGTTTAAAAACTAGCAGTTCTGCAAACAGTAATCCTCGCGAGCACAAACTTTTTGCAACAATTAATATACCACTAAAATGATTTAAAATTGTATATTTAAAACGGGATTTATACCATGTTTTTCAAACAAAAAACATGGTATAAATCCCGTTTTAAATAACTTTGTTAGTGAAAATAACCACGTCAGATTAAAATCCTATACCCATCCAACTTAAAATAAACCCGACTACGGCTGTAGGTTACTAAAAAGCATATGGTGGCAAGACGATAATTATGTAAACAGAAATCAACTAAACACAACTAACCAACTACCTGCTATCTGTTAAACAGGTGACTTTATTTTCGAAGCTACTTTACACCTAACAAAGCTCAGTCACCATTTGGCGAGCGATAACGACAGCGTGATATAGCGGTGCACAGGGTCCATCCAGCCAACTTATTGTAAAAAGTTTTAGAGAATTCAGAACATTATTTTTGAATTTTCAAATTTTGTTATGAGAATGTGGTCCCGGGTGCTTCATCAATCCCTACCTAGTAATTAAAAGGCCGATTTCACTGGTAGAAATCTAAAAGTGAGCAATCTACCGCATTTTGAGGAGCTATTCTACTCATCACGCAGGAAGATCCTCCTCAGATATTCACCAAATTTTTATGAGACTAACTTAAAGTTACTCCTTTCAAATAAAAAAAGAACCCTCGAAATCGGATCCCAGAATGTTACCGCAACCTACGTAAGGACTCATAACCTATTTTCCTAACAAAGCGACATAGCTTTACAATTATTATTAATACGTAGGTCCAGCGGGGCAATTAACTAAAAAAAAGAATATCTCGTGATTGTTTCATAAAATCTCTCCCATCCAATCTTGAGGCATCGAGATACACATATCTGAAGACATTCGTAATAGATTTTTGCTTTACGAGTTTATGCATTATGCGTCACTGTTTCATCATTACAGAAAACTATTTTATCATATAGCTGTTATGAGCGTTTTAATAAATAAAAAACGAACGTAAACGTAGGGTATTTAGATGTTTCACTGAGTGAATATAATAGATTTTGATATAATATGCATCTTTATTTACGAGATATTTTTTTTAATAAAAGGGGCACCACTTTAATTAGGTAACCTAACTAAATGGAGGTCATATGAAAGTCAAGTGGTTTTATGTGTTTATGTTAAAATAAACTCCATCTTATAATTTTAAGCGCCAAAAATAGAAAAATAAGGTTAAGAAACGACGTAAAAAACGTAAAACATTTACTTTACATACCGAAATTCGGTATGTAAAGTAAAAATCAATTTTAAGCTCTTTTAATATTAATATTGCCCTGTATGTACATTTTTGAGGCAGTATTTGTCAAATCCAACTTCCATCTGTTCGAAACATTGAGATCTAAAACGACGCAATAGAGAGATATGCGCTAAGCCACATAGCACTGCTCTTTATACTAAAAGTTTTTTTAGGAATGGCACCTAGGATTAGATCCCTAGACCAATTAAAGAAAAAATCAACAATAAACGATTTTAAAAAGGGTTTACTGAAAATATTATATGAGAAAACACATTAAACGGTGAACGAATACCTAACTGACACATTATAATAACCCTTTTTTATTTTTTTATTATTGTAATTTATTGATTTGACAATTTATAATAGAATTATAATTATTACATTTTATTGGAATGTTTTTATTGTGTAGAATTTTTTAATAATGTGTGATAAATTATTTGATAATTTTTTATAATCAGCATGTTTGTACCAAAATAATATTTGTACGCCGATGACGGCTAGACATAGCGTTCTTAAATAATTACAACATCTGTACCTAACCTACATATGTTCAACAAATAAAAAATATTTGCATTTGTATTTCAGCGAATGATAATAATTTTTGACTGCAACATTTTAGTGTTGCATTTATGATATGTTTTATCTTATCTCAGCTTATGGCCGGAGTCTCTGCTATTTAATATTTTTGATGAGGTTTTTGTCTTGTGACCGACCTGTACCTGTATTTATATATCTGTGACCTGTACCTACGCTAGTTACATAACACTCTCAATCACAATCCGAGGGTTTTGAAGGGAATTCCTAATCCATTACTTTATAGGTCGTCTGCTAAACAACGGATAAACCAATGAACTTAGATGAACTGTCAAAATGGAAAGTATTACAATCGATTGCCATTGTTTGCGTGTTACGCAATTATCGTGCTGGGTAACGTACCCTGGAATCCATGCTCAGTAGTCCCACTGGCGACAACAAGGACCAACGACGCAGTTCGTCAGACCAAGTCAGATGTTGTTACATTTTGTTTGCCTACGTAGTAGATCAATGACGCAATTAATCTACTCGCCCACGTCATCAAGTACTTTCGTGATCGCGTCGCAAACTACAGTAGAGTGAAGGCAGACTTCTTTTTAGAGTACTGTACCTACCTTTTTTTTTTTTTTAGGATGGGTAATTATCTACGTCTGTTTTGTTATATTTGTAACGGTATTTAAATTATTTATTATGGCCTTTTTTTTTGGTTTACTGAATAACTCTTCTATAAATTCGAACATAATGGTTTTTATATTTTTTTAGACTGCCATTATTTACTGTACTTGAGCACAGTACTCTCTTCATTTTACTTGAAACTTTAAGAGGGTTTATCCTAAAAGTTGGCAACGTCGCAAATAACTGGCAAATATTTACCTGTTTTCATTCTTATAGCAATATTACTGAATAGAAATAAGAAATGTGGCTAACTAGCGAACTAGAATATTAATAATGAATTGCAATTATAACATTGAATTTGTTGTTGTACCCATTTTAGGTGTAAAAAACGCATTTGGAAAGTTTCCAAATAGTTGTTTTACATCTAAAACTAAACATTCGGTGTTACGATATTAATTATTGCATTTCATAATCAATATTCTAGTTCGCTAGTTAGCCACATTTTTTATTTCCATACAGTAATATTGCCAAATTAATAAAAATAAAGTGAAATATTTGACATCTATTTCCAACGTTGCCCACCTTCAGAATAAACGCTCTTAACCCCTTTAGTAATCCACTGTATTGATGTGTTTTTATATGGCTTTATTCTAATTGACTTCTTTCGGTAACAATCTTGGAATGCTTTACCAAGACAGCTTATAAAACTATTTATTATCTTAATAGTACAATTTTTATTACTAATACTTTTCTTGAAAGCAATACTATTTTTATCATTAAATATTCTATTTTTTATTATTACATTTTGTTTAGAGTTTTTCGATTTCTTCTTTATTTCTTCTAGAACGATATTGCAGAAAAGTCCACCATGACCATCTGCCAAACCATTGTGATCAACAAAACACTGATCGATGTCATCATCAGCGAGATTTGCAATTATGTTGTCCAAACACGAATATGCATTGTTGCGTATAAAAGTAGGAGTATATAAAAGGTATCGAAAATTATACCATGTCAATATGCTTATCAGAATGTTTCTTACTGTCAATAAGTACGTCAATATTAAAGTCACCACATATAAATGCACCTATAAGTAGCTTGTTAATAAAATGTTCTAACAAAAATCTAAACTAGATAAAAAGCTTTATTTTTTTTATCTTATGAAGTTCAAAAGTATCTAACCTATTTTCTTTTTTACAAAATCAATATTTTCACTTTCTTTATCTATATGTGTGTCCTTGTGTTGTATGAAACTAAATTACAAATGGAAAGGTTAAATACATGAGCAGATTGTAGATTTAAGAAATGTTTTTTATTACTTATTTTACATAGATAGTGACAGACAACGAAGTGATACTATATGTAAGTGTTCCTTATGCCCGAATGAAAAAACGAAACAGTTATAGGATCACTCGTGTTTCTGGCTGTCCGTCTGTCACAGCCAATTTGCTTTGAATCTAATGGCTGATTAAGTTGAAATTTCATACACATTTATAAATATCTGCGACCCAAACACGGATGTGTAACGTGAATTTAGAATGTAGGTTTTACTTTTCTTATTTGCTTATTTTTTTTCTTTTTACCGTCTGATTTATCAAATGAGTATTTTTTTTTATAATTTTAAAATATATAGTGTTATAGTTATTTAAAAAAAAAAATTAACATTGACAACCCCCCGCCCCCTCTCCATCCGGCTTCATTATCAGACTCTGGACACCAACTAGTGTAATAGCACTTGTTAATACATAACCAATGAGTCCAAACTCGATGGTGCTGCCTTGTTTGATTGAGGAGTTACTATGGCCACCTTACGGATCCATCATCAGACCCTGAACACCACCTAGTATTCAAGCACCTGTCAATACATAGCCAATGAGTTCAAACACGATGGCACTATCTTTTTTGATTGAACACTGGTAGCCGGTCGTCATAAAAACGACCCCTAGGTTAATTAATTTAGAAAATTTGTAAATAGTGGTATAATTATGTTAATTTAGTGTATTATAGTCGTACCTAGTTATTAATTAGTGTAATCAGTGATTATACAGTGTTTTTTGTCGCGAGAACTTCGCACAAAAACGATAAACCGGCTGTCAACTCAACCAACCCAACGGTGAGGGATTTAAAAATTTCGTCAATCCCGGGGAGTATTTTGTTTTATTTAACTTATTCTACTTATTATTTATATAACGCAGAACATCACAAAATACTGCTCAGGTTTCTGAGCGACGTCCATCACACACTGGCACAGTTTATGACTCCTTTTGCTTGACAACCAGTGGAAGCAAAATCGAAGACTAAAACATTCGCCCAGACAGTAAACACTACATAATTTACTACACAAAAATAGGCGCATTAGGCCTTATTGTTTATTATACTATTTAAACCTGTAAAGTGTCCTATACTTGTATTGTCAATCAAGTTTCTTTAATAAAAGCAGTGTAGGTACTTATTCTTTGTAACTTCACTTTTGTGTACCATTAGACGTCCCTGCACATCATTATTACTACACATACAATACCTCTGTTATGTTAAATTACTGAATTTGTGCCAATTCTTGTAATTAATGTTAAAAACTGAATTGACAATCACTTAAAAATAGTAGGTAGTACCTACCCCTAACCATTTTGTTGTTTTTTCCCTTTTATTTTTAATAATCTATATTAATATCTCAAATAAGACATACCTGTGAATAATTAAATCATCATCCCATGATTGACAGTACACACTCTTCATAACTTTTATTCCTTTGTTTCCCTTCTTAAAAAATTCTAAATAATATATAATTTTAGACTCCCAATAGTCCCTTCATCTTAGTACTTACTATCCACATCTTATTCCTCTATTTTATGCCTTTTACTCAATACTCAATACTCAATTTTTTATTGCATTCCATATGTATTACATAGATGGTATAATAAGTAAGAGAGCAATATGGACCCTGTCGGGCACAGCAAAATAAGGAGAGAGGAAGAAGGCTAAGCAGTAATTCAATATTATTAGATGTTTTTAATTGGGTGTATAATTATGTATATATTGTATATTATTAGGTTTGTGTATATAGGTATATTATATTAGTTATTTTAATTTTGTGTATTGCATAAGAATAATGTAGGTAGTTATTATTTAAATTCTTAGAAGTATTTTCATTATTATTAAATTATTTTATTATTTATGTATTAATATTTAAATTTGATTTCCTATATTACTTATAGGAAATCAAATAAAAAAATAAAAATAAAATAAAATATATATATATTATATTTCATAATGTTTGGTGTATGAAAGAAAGAATAATTTTATTTTTATTTTGCAATCGATTTGTCGTCTAAAAACTCCTTTACTGAGTAGTATGACTTGGATTCCAGAAATTGTTTCAGTTTATTAATAAATATATTTGTTTTGCTTACTTCTCTAATGTCATTTGGCAATTTATTATATATTTTTATAGACATAACTAAAGGGCTGGTTGAGTGCATTTTCAGTCGGGATTGGGGTATGTTTATTTTGTTTTTGTTGTGTCGAAAAGTGTATCTTGTTTGTGTTTCTTCGCAAGTGGTGTAAAAATCTGGGTGTTTTCTGACAAATTTACATAATTCTAAGATATATACCCACAGTAGGCTATGTCAATTGAGGTGTCAAACCGCATTGATGCGCAAGAGTGTTTATTGCATGGGTCCAATTATTTATAATAAATTACCAAGAGATTGGAGAGATTTAAATGCTTTGTTGTTTAAGAATAGACTACGTAAATTTTTGGTGGGTAAAACGTACTACAGTGTGACTGAGTTCCTATCTGAGGAAAATATTTGTTGACTTTTCTAGTATTCGTTACTTATAAGGAACTCTAATTTAATTAAATAAGTATTGATTAATTTAATGTCATATAATTTAATAATAATTGATCGAATGATAGATAGTAAATAATATAATTATGATAATAATTTGATTTGTATGATACTATAAAATTATAATAATTTGACGTAAATATTTGCATGCTTAATGGCAAAATATGGCTGATCTTTGTATTTTACTAACACCTATTGATGTATCATCTACCCATATTTGCAAAAATAAAATTATTCTATTCTATTCTATTCTATAAACAGGGAAGTGTGAGTATTTTGTGTTTTCGGAAGTGTGGTTTGCAGCTATCTGTTTGTTGTATGTTGGTTATTATTCGAATTAACTTCTTTTGTAGAATAAAAATGGTTTGTGAATCTGCACTGTTTCCCCACAGCATGACCCCATAGCTTAGCCATGCCTGGGCATAATGCATAGTAAGTGACAAGTGCAGTTTGAAGGTTGGTAGTTTTTTTAATCTCGCGTAGGGCATATGAAAATTTTGATAGTTTTCCTCTTATTTTCTGTATATGGGATTTCCAATTTATGTGGGTATCTATAGACAAACCAAGGAGAGTAAATTCATTTACTTGTTCCAGTTTTGCATGATTAAAAATGCAATTTAGTTTTAATGGGGATTTTTGATGGGGATGAAAAGTAATTAATTTTGTTTTGGTGAAGTTAATTTCTAGATTATGGTTATCCATCCAGTTTACAGCTGTAGAAAGAAGGGAGTTTAATTTGGCGTTTATATTGTCATCGTTCTGGCATGAGGTGAGCAGAGAGATATCGTCCGCAAATAGAACACATGGTCCGTTTATAATTTAAGGAAGGTCATTTATATAGATAAGAAACAAAAGGCAGCCTATCACACTCCCTTGGGGAATTGACGCGTTAACTGCTTTACTGTCGGATCTCATTTTAATTATTTCACTTGTGTTGTTATCGAAATATTCAATTTCTACTAGTTGTACCCTATCCTTTAGGTATGATGCAAACCATTCATGGGCTTTTCCTCGTATTCCTATCCCATGTAACTTGTCTAATTTTAAATTGAACCTTATCATAGGCTTTGGTCATATCGAGCAGCATACCTATGGCGTAGTTTTTATTATTAATAATAGCTAGAGCCTCTTGTACGTATTTATAGACTGCTAACGTTGTAGACCGGTTTTTACGGAAACCGTTATGGCAGTCGTCAAGTATTTTATATTTTTCACAAAAGGAGTATACGCGGTCACACATAGCCTTCTCAAAGATTTTAGACGCAGTTGGTAACAACGCGATAGGGCGATAGTTATTAGGGTCGGGTTTAGATTTTTTTTATGTATAGGTTTTATCAGAGCGGTTTTAAGTTGATTCGGAAAGGTTCCCTCTTCAAACGACTGATTAATTAATTTATAAAATGGTAGGGTTAGTTCGTCTGCACATTGCTTAAGAAGAAATGGGGGAAGTTCGTCTACTCCATAGCTTTTTTTATTTTTAAAATTTTTGATTATTTTATTTACTTCATAGGGATCGACTGGGCTGAGAAACATGGTGTTTTCTGTGGGGCACATCACGGGGGCTCCTTTTGCTGGTGAGGTTTTTTCCCCAATTGAAGCAAAGAAGTCATTGAAAATATTAGCTATTTGCTTAGGTTCAGTGATCAAGTTATCATTTTTATGTAATTTAATGTTAATTTTTTCGTTTCTTATTGATTTATTTGTTCTTTCGTTTATTATATTCCACATAGTTTTTACTTTATTTGTTGACTTTTTTATTTTATTTATATATTGTAGTTTTTTTGCTGTCATTACAGATTGCTTTAGGGTTTTTTCGTATTTTTTATAATATTTTGATAATATGGAATTGTTTGTTTTAATGGTAAGTATTTTAAGTAGTCTTTTGTTTTTGCAAGATAATTTAATACCCTTAGTTAGCCAGTACTTCTTATATGTCGTTTTTATTTTTATTTGCTGCAGCGGAATACACACATTTAAAATTTTATTTAATATATTATTAAACGCAATGTAATTTTCATCTATATTTTTAATTGATTGTATTATTTCATTCCAATTTTGATTGTTTAATTCAGTTTTTTTTTTTTTTGGGTGTTATATAATCTCTTTTTCGCGACCCAGTTTGTTTTTTTATATTTATTGCTGTCGCTATGTATTTTCATGTGAAAGATGGTTGCACAGTGGTCTGAGAAACCTAATTCTTCTACGGTGGTATAAGCATGTCTATGATTAAACTTTGTAAAAATTAAGTCTAAACATGTTGAGGTAGTTTGTGAGATACGTGTGGGGACTTTGATAAGTTGTATGAATTTATATTCCAACATTAGATCTAAGAACAAGTTAGTTTTTAAACAGCTGTCTAAGATATTTATATTTAAATCTCCTCCTAATATCACGTTATATCTTAAATATTTATTATTTATATAATACATCATTTCATTTAATTGGCGAGTAAATACTTCCTCCTCTCTTCTATTCCAATAAATTGTAACTATAAGTACATTCTCATTAGGTAATTCTATTGCACATAATTCTATACAATACTCAACAGACATATTACTAATATCAAAAACTTCCTTGTACTCGAAATGGTTTTGTAACAAGATACAGACTCCGACAGTAGTTGTAGTAGTAGACGCGACAGTAAGATGCTGCAATTTTGTAGCCGCTAAACTGTAAGTTACTCAATTTTTCTGGTGATAGCCAAGTCTCACATAGGCATATAGCGTTATACATTATTTTTTCATGGATGAAGGCTTCAAGTAGATGTTGCTTGTTATAGATGCTTTGTATGTTTTGATATATAATTTTAAATTGTTGTTCTGTGGTTTCGAAAAGTATAATTTTTAGCATATTCGTTATTATTAGGGTTGTAATGTTGTGCATTGAGGGTTTTTTCGTCGTTTTTTATTGGGTCGTTTGATTTGGCGCTTTTGTGGTATGTCGTCTCTCTGGTCGCCTCTTCTCTAGTTACTATCCGTTTCCCATCTATAAATAAATTGTTATTTCGTATTATTGCATACTGCCCATTTTTTCGTGCTCTTAGCATTTCCTCACGCATTAATTTTCTTTATTTTCGTGCATTTTCATTTAGAAATTCGGACACGTGTATGCTAGTTCCTTGGAAATAGTGACTGTTCTCAACTATGTACCTAGCCATTTTCTTGCTTAGAAGCTCAATAACTAGGGTTTTGTTTTTTGTGGTAAATCTTCCTATACGATTTGTTTCTTCTATGTATCCATTTAGGTCTACATGCAGAATTTCATAAAACATTTCAATCAATCTGCTGTGTAGTTCGTAGTCAGACTCATTGTAGTATTCAGAGAAGCCATAGATTACAATTTTTTTTGCAGTAGTTTTCAGTATCTTTAATTTCTGGAGTTGGTGACTTCATATTTTTTATTTCGTTTTTCAGGGTTTCATTTTCTTTGCTTAGGTTTTCAATCTTTTTGTTTATTTCTTCTATTTCATGAGTTTTTTTATCGTTTTGTTTATATAAAAAGTCTGTTTTTCCTTTAATATTATCTTTGAGCTTGGTAATTGCTTTATTTATTTCAACTTCAATTGTATTTTTTAGTTCTGATATTATTAATTTATTATTTTCTTTTAAACGCTGTATTATAATTTCGCTTAAATTTTCTATTGAAAAGGTTGCTTGTGTAGCCAAGTTTATATTTATATCCGAATCTTCTTGGTGGATAGTATCACCAAGAAAGCACGAGTCGTCTGATATTGTGCTATCATTTTTTGTCTTATTCCTGGGTGTAATATTATTGGAAGTATTTTCTAGAGGGGAATTTCACAGATTGGTTCTTTTGTAGTCTTGAGGTCGTATAGGAGTGTCTATATTGCCGGTTTTCGGAGCCTTGCAGCGGCATGCCTGACATTGCCATGATTTTTTATACTCTGGCGTCATGCTCTTGAAGAGATCAATTGTCGTGTTCGCACATTGTAGGTCATATTTATCTTGACAAAAATAACAGATAAGAATTTCCATGTCTGGTGGGTTTTGTTGACATCCTGCACACACAAACATAGATGACATCTTGAGATATTTTTAATTGTGCCCTCTAGTGTGTAATATGTGTAATGCGTAATAGCTTCTAACTGATCAAGTAGTTGCGCGTAGATAGCTGTCAATATATCGATAGTACTTTCGCTATTTGACGCTAGATGGAGCTGCTAGGAATGCGGAATGATTTGCACTTTCTATTGTTTTTAAATATTTATCCACTTAGGTATTTAAATCTGCTTCTCACCTTTACGGGATGCTTTGCGATTCATTTCCTTTTCAATTCAACAAGAGTTATTTTCACTTTATCTTTTCCAGTAAATACGTACTACAGATTTGAATTTTGATCGTTTACATTGACACAGTTTTAAATTTGAATATTTCTTCACTTTTCTTGTTAGATTTTAATAAACTATAACTTCTATCACTATTGGTTTTTGAATTTTCCACTTTTATTTACTTTTTGTTATGATAAAAGCACTATATCTATTTTTAAGGATAAAAAGTACACAGAGCTAATGTTTACTTGCGCACTGCAGCGCCCTCTCTCCCTTACTCACTTAGCTTTCTCTTGTCGCATTCCAGGGTGCCCCTAGGGTTGGCTTGTCATAATGTTGACCCGTAGAGCTGCATCCTTGGAGGAAAAACTGAAGGCTTCATTGAAGGAGTTAGAATCTAGTAAAAACCAGTGCGATCAGCTGCTACAGGAAAGGGAAGACAGCAAGGTGGAAGTGCAATATATGAATAAAAAAAACACTGAGCTTAAGAACCAGTTGGCCGAACTACATACTCAACATATGGACATACTTGACCAGCATCAACACCTCCGTCAACTTGTGTCAAATTTCCAACAATGTAGTGACACCCACGAACTGGCTTTGAGACGGATATCTGAATTGGAACTGGAATTAAGCAGGGCCCACAACACAATAACCCGTTTGGAATCTCTCAAAGCCAGGGAAGAGTCTGCGATCACCTGCAGTCTTTATGATGAGTTGGTTGGTAGCGGGTCTGGACCCACATGTGTTGAGCCAATTGTAACAATAGACTTAACTAATGATACTATCACTAAGTGCAATTTGTTTACTAGCCATAATAAGTAAAAAAAAAAAAAAAAAATTAATAGATTGATTGTAAAAATAAAAAAATCATTAAAACGCCATAAAGTTAACAAATTAAATACAAAACTTAGGCAAAAAAATCTAAATTTAATTCAAGAATTAAAGAACTGTAATAGTGAATCACAATTATGTAATACTATGTATGATACTAACACTCAGCACCTACAGGATGAATTGTTTGTTAGGGAATATGCTCTAAAGGATATCTTTGGTAAATATGAGGCTTCTCAACAAGACCTGAGTAAGCGCTTGCAGGAGGCTAATGAGTTGGCAGACCTGGTCAAGTACAATGCGGAGAGGTATGAGTCTCTGACAAATAACCTCTCTTTTAGCTGTGCCTGCTCCCATGAGCCCCAACCTCAACTGGTTCCACCTACACCATCTGTGGCTCAGCCTGTACGTAGCTGTTTGGATGACAATAGAATTCATAATTTTATTAAGAAAACTTATGTACTCTCTGACAAATTTGGTCAAGGTTTTGGTAGTGTATTTAATCAGTGTTTGCAACAATATGTAATTAATAATTGTTCACCCGGTGCCAGTATTAGCCAATTAATTAATAATATTAAATTGACAAAAATAAACCCCGG
Source organism: Agrochola macilenta (assembly GCA_916701695.1). Taxonomy (NCBI): domain Eukaryota; kingdom Metazoa; phylum Arthropoda; class Insecta; order Lepidoptera; family Noctuidae; genus Agrochola; species Agrochola macilenta. The sequence goes on along the minus strand of OU753575.1, from coordinate 18,681,633 downwards.
TTCCACTGTTATATTATTATACGGGGATAGTTAAACTGTCAGAAAAAAGGACATAATTGAATGTGTCCATTTGATGTTACATCTCAATGAGACCAATAGTTGTAAATTTATTTTCTGTGCCTTGCCTTATTCTAAATATTTGTCTTATGAGAAAAATAGGCACATTCATAAATTAAATATGTTAATTAATAGGACTTGTCGTCACAATGAAGCTATTTTATACTTTGATTGTAATCAATTTATTGCTGATTACAAACTGACAAATTATACTATGTATTTGCCACCTAGTTGTAGGAGACAAATTGCTAATTTTTTAGCATACAATATACACAATTACACTGGTACTTGTAGTGTACCATCGATTACTGTTAGTAGTGGTACTAACAATACTTTTGATACGCCTTGTAGTTTAAACTATTAGGTGCGCCAACGGATAAGCCGCATATGTTCAATGTTGTACATCAAAATATGCAGGGTCTGTCTGGCAAAGAACTAGAGTTAAGTGTATTTATGAAAAACTATGATGTTCAGGTGTTATGTTTGACTGAACACTGGTTGAAAGAACATGAAGTAGTGTTTATCAATGATGATTTGTTTACTGTACAAAGTGCATTTGTAAGAAAAAATGCTATTCGCGGTGGGTCTTTAGTTCTTATTTCAAACAAGTTGAAATGTAAACAACGTTTAGATTTAGTTAATCTTTCTATTGAGCGCACTATTGAGTTGTCTTGTGTTGAACTAGAGCGATACGTTATAATTTGCGTTTATCGACCCCCCTCTGGGGATTTTATTCGTTTCGAATCGGTAATGGAGGATTCACTCAATAGGCTAAAATCAAGTAATAAAAGCATAATTTTATGTGGCGATTTCAACATTAATATTTTAGAGGTTACTCCATTGAGTATTAGACTTCTCAATCTGTTCAGGTCTTATAAATTTAATTAACTTGTTTTTTGAACCTACTAGGATCACGGCATCTTCGTCGACTTGTCTCGATAATATTTTTAGTGATTATGATGCCAAAAATAAATAAGTTTTAAGTGACTTAACGTCTGACCACTGTGGTTTATTAGCTAGCTTCCCTATGCCATTAAATAAAAAACCTCATAAAATAGAATGCAGGTCTTATACAGCTACTCGTTGCATCAAGTTTAAAAACAATATAGCTCATAGAATTACACCATCAATAGTAGAACACCAGAATCCTAATGAAATTTAATAGACATCGTAGTCCCCTATCTAGCTGTTACTTTTAATAAATGTGTTGATTTAGGAGCTTTTTATGACCTCATGAAAAATAGTAAAATCATACCATTATTTAAATCAGGTAATAAAAATGACGTTGGCAATTTCAGGCCTATTTCTATCTTACCAGTATTTAGCAAAATATTTGAAAAGTTAATACTCAAGCAGTTGCTAAGACATTTTAATTTAAATAGCCTCCTTCATAATGAACAACATGGCTTTACAAAAGGTCGTTCGACTACAGATGCGGGTGTTGCTCTGCTGAAACACATATTTAACGCATGGGAGAACTCGCAAAATGCTATTGGGGTTTTCTGTGATCTCTCCAAAGACTTTGATTGCGTGCACCATGACACGCTTTTGCGTAAACTGTGTCATTATGGTGTGCAAAACGAAGATCTCAACGTTATAAATTCGTATTTACATAATAGGTCCCAATGTGTAGGTGTTAATGGTGTGAAATCTTCCGGGCTACCAGTTCAGTTAGGTGTACCTCAAGGCTCAATACTGGGTCCATTCTTGTTCTTAGTGTATATCAATGACTTACCATTCTATTTAAAGGGTATCTGTGAAGTTGTACTGTTTGCAGATGGTACTTCTCTTATTTTTAAAGTAGACAGGAATAGACAAGATTTTGACGATGTAAACAGTGCACTCTCAATGGTTACAGATTGGTTTACGACAAATAACCTAGTTCTCAATGCTAAGAAAACGAAATGTGTAAAGTTCGCCCTACCTAATGTTAGAAATCTAGGTCCCAACATCGTCTTAGATAAAGAGGTGCTTGAATCCGTAAATTCGGCAGTTTTTATGGGCATAACAGTAGATACCAAACTTCAGTGGGGCCCACATATATCGAGCCTAGCGGGAAGGCTCAGTTCGGCCGCCTACGCCGTCAGGAAAGTAAGACAATACACTGACGTCGATACAGCTCGTTTAGTCTATTTTAGTTATTTTCATAGCGTTATGTCCAACGGTCTTCTGCTGTGGGGCAAAGCTGCTGATATTCAAAATATATTTGTCCTTCAAAAGCGAGCTGCTCGAGCTATTTACCAGCTAGGTGCCAGAGTTTCTCTGAGAGATTTTTTCAAAGATATTGGTATCCTCACGGTGGCATCTCAATTCATCTTCGCCAATATCTTATATATTAGGCAAAATATACATTTATTCACTAAAAACAGTGATTTTCACAATGTTAACACTAGAAATAAGGACAAACTACGAGCTCCCTTTCACCGGCTTCATAAGGTTCATAACTCATTTGTTGGGCTTGGTATAACTTTTTATATAAATCCAAGCTTTGTTCAAAGGCATACTATTCTATCAACGACTACTTAAATGATAAGAATAATTGGTCGCTGTGATTAACTCAAGACAATGTTTATGTTCTTTCTCCAGCTTACCTACTGACCAGTTATTATAAGTAGTAAGTAAGTAGTTTATATAAGTAATTGTTTATTTTATTTGACTATAAAAGTCAAATTATTTTAATTTAATCTATTGTTGACATAATCTACTCATCACAATGTTTTTTTATGAGTTGTATTGCAATATGTGGTTAGCTAGTGACCTCGACAATTGATCATATTATTTATTGTTATTAGTAATTAACTGTTTGTTTATTTATTTTACCTCGATGGTCCTAGTTTATCATTTATAACTTCCAGTTACAACTATATGTAAGCGGGCACGCCCTTTATGCCTGGAGGCTTTTATTAAGATATTAAGTTCTGTTTACGTTTTGTTTTTTATTTCTGCCTGAGTATAGTTCTCGATGATTTTGTTTGGTATATTGGCGTGTGCTAGCTTATATATGGCTAATAATTTAAATTATGTTTTGTGTTGCTTAATGTAAATTATTTTGAATACTATTATATAGAATCTTTTTTTTTTGTTCTTCTAACTGAACAGACAGCTGTGCTGCTGGGGAGTTTGTTGCGCCACTTCTTCTTCCCAGCTAACGCACTAGGAAGTGGTGAAGGGTGGGCGTTTTGGGGGACTGTCTTATGTAATTTTGACGTTCGAAAAGTGCTGATTCTCAGCCTAGTTTGAATAAATGACTTTTAATTTGATTGATTTAAATATTTTAGATTATTTCTATATACCTATGTATGTACATATCTATTATAATTTTGTTTATTAATTTATATAAATTGTTTATCTTCGAATAATTATTATTGCTATATTGTTTAGTTTATTATAATTGCTAATTTATTTAATTATTATTTTTGTTATATATTTATTTATTAAAAATTTCCATATCATTAATATATAATATTTTTTTTTTTCCTATTTTGTATGTGTATCATTTAAATATTAATTTAAGGAGTAATAGCATTTGTTTATCAGTAATTTTTTGAGTTTATTTATAAATATATTCAACTTTTCTTCTTTCTTTAATATGTTAGGTAGTTTGTTATATATTTTTATAGACATTACGTAGGGACTTGTAGAATGCATTTTTAATTTGGATGTTGGTATGTTTAGTCTAGATCGGTGCCTAAGTGTATACTGTGATTGGATGTCCGCGCGTTTTGTGTAGAACTCTTGATGCTTACGGACAAATTTACATATTTCTAGAAAGTAGATACAGGGGAGGGTTAGAATATTATATTTTAGAAAATAGGGTTTGCAGCTGTCAGTTTGATCAATGTTTACCAAGATTCTAAGTAATTTCTTTTGTAGGGTAAATAGTGTCAGTGCATCTGTACTATTTCCCCAGAGAGTTATGCCGTAGCTAAGCCATGCATTGGCATACGAGTACGCATACTAGGTGGTGAGGGCCGTTTGTAGATTGGTTGTCTTTTTAATTTCGCGGAGAGCGTACGAAAATATTGAAATTTTTTAACGGGTTTTTTGTATTTGTGTTTTCCAGTTAATATGTTTATCTAAAAATTGTGGTTAAAGTAAAACTACTTGTTCTCTATTTTTTAAATATGACGTGGCATACGTCATATTTAAAAAATAGAGAACAAGTAGTTTTACAATTCATGGGCTTTACCGCGGATTCCTATTCCATACAGTTTATTAAGCAGTATTTTAAATTGTACCTTATCGTATGCTTTGGTCATGTCCAGTAATATCCCTACGGCGTATTCCTTGTTATTTATAATATTAAGAGCTTCCTGAATATATTTATAGACAGCTAATGTGGTGGAACGATTTTTTCGGAAACCGTTTTGACAATCGTTCATTATGTTAAATTTTTCGCAAAAGGTTTTTAGGTTTTTCGAAAATATTGGAGGCGGAGGGCAAGAGAGCTATTGGGCGGTAATTATTAGGATCATTTTTATTGTTCTTTTTATGGATTGGTTTAATTAATGATTTCTTTAACAATTCGGGGAAAGTGCCTTCTGTAAAAGACTGATTTAGTAAAAGATAAAATGGTAAGGTGAGTTCATTCGCGCATTCTTTCAATAACGTAGGTGGAATTTCGTCTAAACCGTAACTTTGTTTATTTTATAGGTTTTTGATTAATTTGTTTACTTCCCAAGCTTCTACTGGGCTAAGGAACATGGTGTACTCCGTGGTATTTTGTGTTGGTATGTCACCCAGTGCACTGCCAGATGGATTGTTGCTGTTTTCTCCAATAGATGCAAAGAAGTCATTAAAAATATTTGCAATTAGTTTGGGTTCGGATATAAAAGTATTATTGTGTTGTGATTGTATGCTGCATTTTTCCTTTTTTGGTTTTTTATTTGCTCTCTCATTTATAATGCTCCACATCATTTTTACTTTGTTGTCTGATTTCTTTATTTTGTTTATGAATTGTAATTTTTTTGCAGTGGTAATTAAACTTTTTAATATTTTTTATAATGTTGTGTAATTATTTGGTTTTTGGTTTTAATGGAAAATAATTTTAACAATCTTTTGTTTTTGCAGGAAACTCACTCGGCTGTAGTTAGCCAGTATTTTTTATAATTAGTTTTAAGTTTCATTTTACGTTTAGGAATACATTGATTTAAATTTTTTATTAAGAGGGTGTTGAAAGAATTATAATTTTCATTTATATTATTGTTTGTTTGTATAATTTCGTGCCAGTTTTGTGTACTTAATACATATTTAAACTTTTTTATGTTAAATAATCTTTTATTTGTGTACCAAGTAATTTTTTTCGCTGGTTGAGGTATGCTTAGATTTATAATTGTTCCACTGTGGTCCGAAAGTCCGAAATTTTCGACGGTTGTAAACATATTTTTGTCGCTGAAATGAGTAAATATTAGATCAAGACATGTCGAGGAAGTTTCTGTAATACGCGTAGGTCTTTTTATATGTTGAGTGAATTTGTATTCTAGCATGAGAAGTACTACCGCCATATCTATTTATAATGAGACTTGAAGGCGCTAGTCCAGGGAAGTACTACCGCCATGTCTATTTATAATGAGACTTGAAGGCGCTAGTCCAGGGAAGTACTACCGCCATGTCTATTTATAATGAGACTTGAAGGCGCTAGTCCAGGGAAGTACTACCGCCATGTCTATTTATAATGAGACTTGAAGGCGCTAGTCCAGGGAAGTACTACCGCCATGTCTATTTATAATGAGACTTGAAGGCGCTAGTCGAGGGAAGTACTACCGCCATGTCTATTTATAATGAGACTTGAAGGCGCTAGTCGAGGGAACTACTACCGCCATGTCTATTTATAATGAGACTTGAAGGCGCTAGTCCAGGGAAGTACTACCGCCATGTCTATTTATAATGAGACTTGAAGGCGCTAGTCCAGGGAAGTACTACCGCCATGTCTATTTATAATGAGACTTGAAGGCGCTAGTCCAGGGAAGTACTACCGCCATGTCTATTTATAATGAGACTTGAAGGCGCTAGTCCAGGGAAGTACTACCGCCATGTCTATTTATAATGAGACTTGAAGGCGCTAGTCGAGGGAACTACTACCGCCATGTCTATTTATAATGAGACTTGAAGGCGCTAGTCCAGGGAAGTACTACCGCCATGTCTATTTATAATGAGACTTGAAGGCGCTAGTCCAGGGAAGTACTACCGCCATGTCTATTTATAATGAGACTTGAAGGCGCTAGTCCAGGGAAGTACTACCGCCATGTCTATTTATAATGAGACTTGAAGGCGCTAGTCCAGGGAAGTACTACCGCCATGTCTATTTATAATGAGACTTGAAGGCGCTAGTCGAGGGAACTACTACCGCCATGTCTATTTATAATGAGACTTGAAGGCGCTAGTCCAGGGAAGTACTACCGCCATGTCTATTTATAATGAGACTTGAAGGCGCTAGTCCAGCGAAGTACTACCGCCATGTCTATTTATAATGAGACTTGAAGGCGCTAGTCCAGCGAAGTACTACCGCCATGTCTATTTATAATGAGACTTGAAGGCGCTAGTCCAGGGAAGTACTACCGCCATGTCTATTTATAATGAGACTTGAAGGCGCTAGTCCAGGGAAGTACTACCGCCATGTCTATTTATAATGAGACTTGAAGGCGCTAGTCGAGGGAACTACTACCGCCATGTCTATTTATAATGAGACTTGAAGGCGCTAGTCCAGGGAAGTACTACCGCCATGTCTATTTATAATGAGACTTGAAGGCGCTAGTCCAGGGAAGTACTACCGCCATGTCTATTTATAATGAGACTTGAAGGCGCTAGTCGAGGGAACTACTACCGCCATGTCTATTTATAATGAGACTTGAAGGCGCTAGTCCAGGGAAGTACTACCGCCATGTCTATTTATAATGAGACTTGAAGGCGCTAGTCCAGCGAAGTACTACCGCCATGTCTATTTATAATGAGACTTGAAGGCGCTAGTCCAGCGAAGTACTACCGCCATGTCTATTTATAATGAGACTTGAAGGCGCTAGTCCAGGGAAGTACTACCGCCATGTCTATTTATAATGAGACTTGAAGGCGCTAGTCCAGGGAAGTACTACCGCCATGACTATTTATAATGAGACTTGAAGGCGCTAGTCCAGGGAAGTACTACCGCCATGTCTATTTATACCGCCTATACCGTTTATATTTTTGCCGCCCCGTAACACTCATACCAATATTATCAAAGATCTTTGAAAAGGTCATGCATGAAAAACTCTACGGTTTTTTATCCAAATACAAACTTTTAAGTGAAGATCAATTTGGATTCAGAAAAATATATCGACCACAACAGCTTGTTATGCACTATTAAAATTAATAACGGAAAGCCTTAATCATAAACTACCAGTTGTCTCCATTTTTTTAGATATGTCGAAGGCTTTTGACTTCGTGAACCATAAACTGTTAATTTATAAATTAGACAGATATGGCATAAGGGGAAACGCGTTAAAATGGCTCGAAAGCTACCTTACACAACGACAGCAATGTGTTGAGATTTCGGGACAAACAGGAAATCAAAAGGTTGCATATAGGTCTTAGTATCGTGGAAATAACTGCGGTGTACCCCAAGGGACCATACTGGGGCCGCTTATATTCTTGCTATATGTTAATACCTTGCCTAGTGTAACTTCCCACAGTTGCATACTATACGCTGACGATACGACCCTCAGTATTATAAACGAAAATGACGACGTTCTTGAGTACCAAAATGAAATAAACATGTCTTTAAATAAAATTATTACATGGCTTGAACAAAATAATCTTCATATTAATATTAACAAAACAAAAATGATACAATTCCAGACATATAACAGTACGCGTCCACGGCTTCAAATACAATATGGAAATGAGACAATAGAAGAGGTCGATAATGCAAAATTCTTAGGGATAATTATTGACAAAACCTGTAACTGGAAATCTCATATTGATGACTTATGTAATAAGATAGATAGATTTGTATTTGTTTTATATAGACTAACACGTGTGGCTAGTGTTAATGCGGCACTATGTGCATACCATGGTTATGTCTCATCAATTTTGCGCTATGGCATTATTATGGGGTAATTCGGTTGACCTTAAGAGAGTGTTTCGAGCTCAGAAAAAATGCGTGCGCTCAGTTTGTGGAGCGCACCCACTGGACAGTTGTGTTCCACTATTTAAAAAACTTAAAATACTGCCACTTCCAGCACTATACATTTTTGAAATTTGTATCTTTGTACACCAAAACAGACTTGAATTTGACTTATTTAATGTTGTTGTATCCAGACCCAGTCGCAAAGTGCATATGCTTAATGTTCCTAGGCGTAGAATTAAATTGTTTTCTAATAATGTATACTGCATGTCAATTACCGTTTATAACAAATTACCTGATGGCTTCAAAACTCTCAGCCTCAGAACATTTAAAAGTAAATTATTTAACCTTCTTTAAGCAAATGTTATTACTCGACTGAAGATTTTATGAATGAAAAAATATAAATATTTGACATTATTGCCTATAAATCATATTTTATCTCTTTGACTTTATTAAATTCCGACTTATATAATTAATCTCTTCTACAACTATTGTTTAATTTATTAAAATTATTTGTAATTGTAATACTAATGATTAATAATTTAATTTTAATGTAATGATGACCCATAATTTTACAAACCATATTTGTACGCCGGAAACGGCAGAATATTATGATCGTAATACATAATGCACATAACAACTTTGTACAATATTCTAACAAATAAATGCTTTCTTTCTTTCTTTCTTTCTATAATGAGACTTGAAGGCGCTAGTCCAGGGAAGTACTACCGCCATGTCTATTTATAATGAGACTTGAAGGCGCTAGTCCAGGGAAGTACTACCGCCATGTCTATTTATAATGAGACTTGAAGGCGCTAGTCCAGGGAAGTACTACCGCCATGTCTATTTATAATGAGACTTGAAGGCGCTAGTCCAGGGAAGTACTACCGCCATGTCTATTTATAATGAGACTTGAAGGCGCTAGTCCAGGGAAGTACTACCGCCATGTCTATTTATAATGAGACTTGAAGGCGCTAGTCCAGGGAAGTACTACCGCCATGTCTATTTATAATGAGACTTGAAGGCGCTAGTCCAGGGAAGTACTACCGCCATGTCTATTTATAATGAGACTTGAAGGCGCTAGTCCAGGGAAGTACTACCGCCATGTCTATTTATAATGAGACTTGAAGGCGCTAGTCCATGGAAGTACTACCGCCATATCTATTGATGTTGCTGTGTTCTGTGGTTCAAAGGGTATGGATGGCCGCTGTCACTTCATGCTAGAAGACATTTCTACTTTGTCTCTTGCGACGTCAACACGTCCATGTGGCGCGGCGGCCAACTTGCCACCAGATGGACCGATAACTTGCTAGCCCATGCCAATACATAGATAACCGCGTGTGCCAGACACCGAGATCATACCATAATTATTCTGTTTGTCCAAAGATCCGGAACACTAAAATAGCCTTTAAAAAAACCATCCCTTAACTTCTTTTAACGACAGCCTCTTCAAAAAATAACCCAATAATAACCTTCATCCTCAGAGTCCTATAACTTCCGGTAATCCACCAATAGAATACGAGTAGCTTATCACTGCTATTACCACTAACTGGCTCTTTAAGGCTCTTTCAGCCTCATCTCTGCGCCACCTAGAGCCGATCGCTGCAGTTAAACGGCTCTTACAGTAATTACAGCGACTCTACCGACTAAAGTAGAGCCAATTGAACTTGACCCCAAAACACTGACCTTGGTCATATATTCGTAGAAAAAGTGTAGACACATTGACTGTCAACATTATAAGTAATGGCAGGAAATAGAGTGATTGTATAACGTGCGTTGTTTAGTTATGTATTTATTTATGTACATAAATGATTATTTGATTAAAGTTTACTTATATAAAATACTGTCTTAACTATAAATATTATGAATGATAAGTTGATAACCAATCTTTTATCAGCTGTTCTACTAAAATAATCACGTTATCTATGAGAGTGTACAGAAGTAAACAAAGAATTTACTATGTACTTATACTTTATTACGGAGACACTCGGCTATCTCACTTCCGATGCGATCGGGAAATACTCGCGAAATTCCTATCTCCCATTGTCCTACAATATCGGAATCAAGTAAATGATAATACCTCCTTACTTTATGAGATCACCAAGCGTCTATCGCTGGTACATCACAATAATTTTTAGGCCACGAAAAAAAATACGTCATAAAAAAGTAACATTGGTTCGAAATTCGAAATGATTGGTGTAAAGGAAACGTAACGCGGCGATGGCGGGGCTATCGATCCGCGCGGCCAGTCGGCGCCGGGCCATCGCGCGAAGCGCACGTATCGCGTCGCCACAAACACACGAATAACCTCACTGGCCACTCGCAGTCGATACCACGACCACACGGACATCAACATCCATCGGTAAGTCTATTTACAATACAGTCTTTTGAAAAACTCCCGACATAATATATACCGCGCCTGATGATAAACAAAATAATGTTCTATGTAATAGTGAGTGTACACGTAATACATATACAAACAAATATGATCTTCCGTAGTGGATGATCTGTGTGCTACAGCAACATTGTGTACTGAACGTTGTAGCCTGTGGTGTACTAATTACATTACGTGATAGAGGAATACTGACTCATACGTAATGTTGTGCTGTACAATTGTACATTAATAATAAGGTAACGTCACACGGATTCGCGCGCGTTTTTTGAACGACCGCAACGTTTTTGAAGCTGTTAAATGGCAAGATTTCTTGCTGTTGATAAAGTTTTTTTGGAGTATCTTTGTGTGTTAAGCTAATAAAGTTTTTTTGGAGTATCTTTGTGTATTAAGCTAATTAACAGTTACAGAAGGTTGCATAATATGCATTATCTCATTGAATTTACAAGTTTTATACAATATCCTATTTCCACCTGTGTAAATATGTCACCACCTCCTTATTCTCTGTTGAAACTGAAAAGTACGAGAATCGATTTCCCGAAATATTAATTAGCTTGAGCCCCTACTGAATCGTTTTGAGCAACGTTACGTATGAAAACCTCTACATTCTAAAATTCACTCAACGAAATATGCTATGATTTTCCTTCAAGTGTTTTCCTAAAACATTACCAAAACCTAATTTCATTTGTCTCTCACAAATAATCTGCAATTAACGAAACTGTACCCAACAATGAGTATAAATAAGTACCTCAAGCACCATTGCCTTCGGTTTACGTTCGTTTGGGCGCAAAGCAATCGTCCTAATCGCTGGCCATAACATATTTTAATCGGCGACCCGAGTCCTTGCTGCCTTGCCTCGCTTGACCCGACCCTGCCCGAGAGCTGCCCGAGCACTGCCCGATCACTGCCCCGGGAGTTCAGCCGAGAAAAGAGTTTTTAGGAAAACAGTACATCCGAACAATTAAAGAGAATGTGTAGCAAGGCTCCGAAGATCATTAGAATCAAGAACTATTAATGTACGAGTAAGTTCTATCTCTTATGCAATTAGAAATTTCTCAGCGAGTTTCCGGATTCTGGATTCCCAATTAACCTGTTAGCTGGCGAAATGTTTGTATATAATTTTATTATAAGGTATTTTTGCATGCTGAAATAGCAAGTAAGCAAAATATGTGGAACTTCTTATATTTAAGTTAAGACCAATTATGTACCATATTTTATGCAAAATAAAGAAATTCAATTGAATACGTACCTACTTTACACCTCTGCTTTCCTAGGAATAAAGAGGTAATGTTAACACAATAGAAGGCAAATATAAATGATAAATATATCTCTGGTACTGTCATTTTCCTTATAGTAAGGAACAAAGCAAAAGGTCCTTTAGAGACCGCAGTACAAAGTTCTTGAATGATTCAGCCTATATCTTAGAGAGTTTTGTAGATATTTGAGTACAGTTAACATACACTACTTATGGTTCAGCTGGTCCTTGTCATTGCCCCCGAGTGACGTGCCCAAGCCGCGGGAACAAACCAGCTGACGCACACAATATGGCCTCCCTATAATTTACGGCCAGTATTTTATAGGCGATGGGTATGACCGAAGGAAAGAAGCATCTTTTTGTGCTCTAGTATGATAAACTACAAAGAAGCATCTTTTTGTGCTCTAGTATGATAAACTACAAAGAAGCATCTTTTTGTGCTCTAGTATGATAAACTACAAAGAAGCATCTTTTTGTGCTCTAGTATGATAAACTACAAAGCTATCAGTTGCCTTAAGTGAAATGGGAAATGATCTCTCATCTCTCAATATTTAATAATGGTAGTCAACGATTTAATTTCCATTTTGGTAAAAGGGTTCGCAATAATATGTGTCTGTCTTTATATGATTCTAGACAAGACAAAGGTATCCATTTTTGTATGTGAGAGTGTTGGCGTTTCTAAAGCATGCGAGCGAGTCTCGATTTCTCTTTCTCGACTCGCAACTTCTCAACTTTTTAGTTTCAATTCCCAGGTTGGACAAAATTATTAGGTCTTTCCCCTGAGAAAATTTCAGATCTGAATTTCAATCTGTTAGGTAATAGACAAGCTCATTTCACTAATACTGTCACCCACTTCTAATGAGATTGACAGAAAATTGTTAGAAAACCCTAGACGAATTCCGCAGGCCGTGTCTATGAATATTATACGCCATTGTAACGCTCAGACGCTCAAATGAAAGGCTTTCACTCAAACTCTACAATTACTAGGCGATATTTAATGATAATAATTAAACCGCATCGCGCTGATCTAAAATGTGTCTTATCTAGATGTTGTTTCGATACATTTTTGCATATGCCGTGCGTCTTAATTAAGCCCGCTAGTTTGGGAGGGCGCTAGTCTGACCCCAGCATCATACGATTCGAAAAACAAGTGAAGGGTGGATGTTTTAAACTTTAAACGCTTTGTTGGGGAGGGCCAGTCACTGTTGATGGCTGCGATAGTAAGAATACTATCCTGAGTTACTATTGTGTTATATTATGTAGCATAGCATTCAACACGCTTCGAAAAGATAGTGACATTAGAAATTATAATGCTTTGCTATTTTTCCCGAAAGACAAAAGTTAATCGGCTATAAAGAACGTAAACAGTGTTGATAGAGTAAGAGCTCAATAATAATTACGATATTATCCGAGTCTACCTTCAGTATTCGGCGAATATAAGTTTTAATACAGCCCTTTTCAGCCTTTAAAGTTTAGTTTACTTTTTAATCACTCACTCACTCAAACAAACACATCTTATGCTTATGAGTCATACTGACCACCCCACTGCACAGACCTACCACATATAAATGCTTCACAAGTGCTTCCTGCGGACAGGCTCCTCCCGTGGTTCTGTAACGCGTAAAAGATGACGGATGTTCTTCGGAAGGTCGTCAAGTTATTGCTCACTGTCAAAGTTTGTCGGATCGAGGTCACCCGCCCGTGATGCGCCATTGTTCACACTTGTAACTAAAGATATGGCTTTCAGCAGGATATTGCCAGAAATATATTCTCCATGTTACTACTAGCTGAATTTTGGCTTTGATATAAAATTATAATTGATCCCGTTTATATATCTTTGAATGGATATGAGAATACCCTAGTTCTGGCTCTGCAGTTTCTTATTTATTTATTTTATTATTGTACACACAGTAAATTACATATAGAGACGACATAGTTATAGTTTAAAAAGGCACAATTATTGTTATTCTTCTCTCATTTCAACGTAGAGATAAGATGGTCATTACAGTTAATAACGGTGCTGACAATCCAGGGTGCGCCAATCGTCCATCAAAAATGTTTCAGGGAATTAAATGGTTAAAATTAAATACATTCATCCTAATTGATTGAAACTCTTTAGCGATCATAATCATATATCAATTCTGCTCATTACTTTTAATCAGTCTCTCCCAGAATCCTTACAGCTGAAACATTATGACACAATTATGTAAATGTATAATAATGTTGGTAAAAGCTAATTAAACATTTTCCACGAAGCGACTGGGGTTTTCCTATATCTAATCATAACTGTGTTACTTTCTGAGAGTGTGTATAGTGTATATATACCTATTTTTATGCGAAAATATGAATATCAAATACACAAAAATAAGTATAAATCACATTTCATCTCGAGAGTCGCAGATAAAATGCTACTTACTAATTGTTAGGTACACCAAGATCATTCAGTCAAGGTCATCGTCATCAAGGTCATCGTCATCAGCTTACCGAATACGTAATCCTGATGCGTGTGCCAATTCGCATGAAATCTCTGAATACTCACGCAATCAATGAAAGCTATTCATCGTGTCATAGCTGATGTAATTCTATGCTAAGGTATGTATACTTTGTTCCGTATAAATATATTAACTCAGTAGACGGTCTTATCGCTTAAAGCAATTTATGGAAATGGCCATTAAATGAAAATTATCACTAAAGAATGCATGTGCAGTGCATTTACAATATTTGTAACTTCACTAAATACAATATTCTGGAGAAAATCACACTTGTATTGCTCTAAATGTTTACATTTCGTTCCACGTGATTGTACCTCGGGTTTATTCTGTGAGAAATTGCACGTATTTTGTTGCCATTGACGGGTCTGTTCTTAAGAATTAAAGGATTAAGGAATTAAGTCGTCAATGCAGTTAAAGTCTCCGTAGCGGAACCCCTTTGTGTCGCGAGAGATGGGGAAGCGCGGCGGGGGGAGCTTTGTTCACTTGGCGAACACTTGATAATTGGATACATTGAGTTTTGTTTGTTCTTGAAGGCAGGTAATTATTTCTTTCAGAATACTGAAAATGTTTAGTCGCTCTACTGGATAGTTTCTGAATTGCGATTTCAGGTGTAGTTTTTATAAGTAACTAAATTGCAGTAGAATATGGATTTTTTGTGAAGGAGCTCATCCTGATTACAAAACAATGTTACTGAGTAGGTACCAGCTTGTCAGTCATTGAGCTCGTGTGATTATCGGTACAGGAGACATTTTAGCGCTGTCTCTGAAGCCTCTAGGTGGAACGCCAGCTTCTTTACAAACTTATACAATAGTTAAAGAACATTTACATTTTAGAGCATTAATATTCTCAACTTGTTCTCGAGAAAATATTTAATAACCAGCAAGGTACCTAAAGTAGGATATTTTTATACATATAGTTTGTATCCGTGCAAAGGAATGTCTTTGATATTGCTTTCTTTAATATTCCGTCCGATATCAATAAAATGCTCGTGATCTTTGTTAAAATGCAATTCAGAGAGAAGTATCTTATCTGAGACAGTCAAAGGACTTGTCTGGGAGAATGAAATAGAAGCAACATCATAATATTTTGTATTAAATGGAAGCAACATCATAATATTTTGTATTAAATGGAAGCAACATCATAATATTTTGTATTAAACTTGTCGATCGATTATTGTAAGCTTGTCCGTAGGAGCACGCTTACATTCAATCTGTATTGAGACGCCTCGCTCTTCGATTCTTACATTCAATCTGTATTGAGACGCCTCGCTCTTCGATTCTTACATTCAATCTGTATTGAGACGCCTCGCTCTTCGATTCTTTTTTTTTATTCTTTTCTGTTATAAAAAAAAGTCTATTAATTTTACGGTATACCGTAGATATTTCCCCTTTTCTTCGTTGTATTGATGATTCCAAATTATATGAGCTTTAATCAGAATAGAGTGATTATAAAACGTATTGTGTAGAAAATGATGGACAAAGTCTAAATGAAAATTGTTAACGAGTATTATTAAATTTGTTCCTAGATCTAGAGCTAGACCTTTGAATAGTATAACACGCTCAACACCTCGTTTTACTTAAAGCAGTTTCCCTCTAATTTACTGTTTTCCCTTTCGATTTCCGAACCTCAATATACATCCACATACACTCACGCCTTCTTGCCACAGGGGCAGGCAGACACTGCAGAACGCCACCCGCTACGATCCTTACATAGGTACTCCTTTTGCTTCAATATGACCGTACTCTAAGTCTTCTGCACACATAGATACAATAATCAAGAACAGATTGTGTCTTACTTCTAATTCCCTCTGATTAGATGAGCACCTGCCACAAGCTGCGCATCAATGCTACCGCGGGCTGTTAGATTCACATACATACTTACCACTCAACCGCGTCAATGTTACCGCGGGCTGTTAGATTCACATACATACTTACCACTCAACCGCGTCAATGTTACCGCGGGCTGTTAGATTCACATACATACTTACCACTCAACCGCGTCAATGTTACCGCGGGCTGTTAGATTCACATACATACTTACCACTCAACCGCGTCAATGTTACCGCGGGCTGTTAGATTCACATACATACTTACCACTCAACCGCGTCAATGCTACCGCGGGCTGTTAGATTCACATACATACTTACCACTCAACCGCGTCAATACTACCGCGGGCTGTTAGATTCATATACATACTTACCACTCAACCGCGTCAATGTTACCGCGGGCTGTTAGATTCACATACATACTTACCACTCAACCGCGTCAATGTTACCGCGGGCTGTTAGATTCACATACATACTTACCACTCAACCGCGTCAATGCTACCGCGGGCTGTTAGATTCACATACATACTTACCACTCAACCGCGTCAATACTACCGCGGGCTGTTAGATTCATATACATACTTACCACTCAACCGCGTCAATGTTACCGCGGGCTGTTAGATTCACATACATACTTACCACTCAACCACGTCAATGCTACCGCGGGCTGTTAGATTCACATACATACTTACCACTCAACCGCGTCAATACTACCGCGGGCTGTTAGATTCATATACATACTTACCACTCAACCGCGTCAATGCTACCGCGGGCTGTTAGATTCGGGTCTCCCTTGTTTCATCGAAAAGAAATTGCCAAATTATCACTTCCCAAACAATTTTCCGCAAAATTTCATTTGCCAAATTATTACTTAGCAAAAAATCTCTTCCCAAATAATTGTAACGCAAGTTTTGCAAGTGAACGTTTAAACAATAACTTGTTTACCAACTAGTACTTTTACCAATTTTTATTTAGTCAAATATTTCAGTTGGAATAACTCATTTTACGCAAAATAAAGACGTTTTATTACAAGGGTGTTTTTTCCACTTGGGACAAATTCTAAACATGTAATATTAATTTTTTTTTTTTTTTTTTGTTTAGTACCATTTTTTTAAATAATTAATCTCGCCTAACTAGTTCAGTTTCGGGTAGCCTGTTTTTTTTCCATATTTTTTTCTATATAATCTAGTCGTTTCTGGCAGTAGGAGGTCACAGTTTTAACCTATCCTAAACTAACCATTTTTTTTAAATAATTAACCTACTCTAACTAGTTCCATATCTAACTGACCAAACGTTTATTGTCTAAAGATTGTTTGCTGTAATAAATCATTTGATTAAAGACCAAATGGCTAAATGACATTATCCTTGATAATATTCTGCCAAGTAAAAATTTGACCAAATGAAAATGTGCGTACTAAAATCATTCCAAACATTGCATTGGTATAAAAAAAGGTTGCTAAAATTTGTTTGGGTAGTGAAATTTGGGCAAAATCTTTTCGGTAAAACGGCAGGCTCCCGTTAGATTCACATACATACTAATTGAATGCTACTTGCTGCCAACTTGTGATAAGATGTGCAAGTTTCTCTTATAGTCATCATTATGTAAATGAAACACTAATTAATATTCCGAGACCCGATAGTGGTCATAATTAGGCAGACGATTAATTTTATTTCTTACTAAATATAACTACATCTTTAAGTTTCCATTGATTTGGTAAGTTAAAAGGAAACAAAGTCATGTGAGCGAAGCCGCGGTTCTCTACTCTATTCTGAAAGTTTTTGTAGATCGTTTCTCCTAGACATCGAAAGTTCCGAATGTACCTACCTATTTTGCTAATTTAAGAAAGCCCTTGACTAAATTTCTTTTCTATTAACTGTTTGCACGTGGTATCTATAATTGGCGATACCTAAACTATCCCAGCAGCTAATGCTTTTTTGTCAACCATGCTTGGGAATAGCATTATGTAGACAATCTTCATCTAGATAAATCGAAACTGTACTGGTCAAACACATGCGAGCAGGCGGCCGGCAATGTTACCTACTATGAAAATCCATATCTGTCGTGTGTAGCGGCCGAATAAATTACTACGAACACTTTTATCTGTCGTGTATTTTTAAAATGGAACGAATTTTTTACTTCAACACATGGCAACCAAGGAGGTATCGAAGATTTTATTTTAATTTATGTTTGGTTTGCAAATAGAGCAGTTTATGAAAAATTATCGTTGTTCGTCATTAATTCTGGAATTTATAATTAATTGACTTAGTTTGAATTTCCGCGCATTATTAGAGAAAAGTATTATACAAGCCTTGGCCGCAACCAGGCATTGATGCGGCGAAGACCGCCCTCCAAGCCGGGATCGAGCGGGCCAGAGGACTGGCCCGCGAGGAGTCGCTGGAGACTCTGAACAGAGACCCGTGGGGACGCCCATATAAATGGGTGCGAGACAAGCTCCGCCCATGGGCTCCCCCGCTGACGCAGAGTCTCCGGCCCCAGCTCGTGGAGGACGTGGTGAGCGCTCTGTTCCCTTCGCGAGGGGAACATACTCCCCCGCCCATGGCTCCGCCTCCTGCGGTGCCCGATGCGGACCACACAGGAAACGACGACGACGACGAATCTCCGGAGGTGACCGGGGTAGATTTGAGAGCGGCGGTACGTAGGCTGAATGCCAAAAATACCGCCCCAGGACCCGACGGCTTACCTGGAAAAGCCTGGGTTCTGGCCTTAGAGGCTCTCGGGCCTCGACTTCGGGGGCTCTTTAGCGCATGCTTGGAGAGGGGCCAGTTCCCACTTCGTTGGAAGACGGGGAAACTGGTCCTCATCAAGAAACCGGGGCGCCCGGCGGACTCTCCGTCCGCTTACCGGCCCATCGTGCTGCTCGACGAGGTGGGCAAGCTCTTTGAAAGAGTAATTGCAGACCGCCTTGTCGGGCAGCTGGTGCGAGTGGGGCCGGATTTGGCGGACAGCCAGTTTGGTTTCCGCAAGGGGCGCTCTACGGTGGATGCCGTCATGCGCGTTCGAGCCCTCACGACGGGGGATGCTGTTGCCCGGGGTGGGGTGGTCTTGGCGGTGTCTCTTGACATCGCCAATGCGTTCAATACCCTGCCCTGGAGTTGCATTAGGGAGGCACTCCGGTATCACCGGATGCCGACCTACCTCTGTCGAGTGGTCGAGGCCTATTTGACGGACAGGGCCGTCATCTACCCCGGTCACCACGGAGAGTGGAACCGGCGAGAGATGTCGTGCGGTGTCCCGCAGGGATCGGTCCTGGGGCCGCATCTGTGGGACATCGGCTACGACTGGGTGCTGCGCGCCGACCTCCCTAGCGGCGTCAGCGTAGTCTGCTACGCTGACGACACGCTGGTCCTGGTGCAGGGGAGGTCGCATGAGGCGGCGGCCGAACTAGCGACACGTTGGGTTGCGACAATCGTCGATAGGATCCGGCAACTGGGACTCGAGGTGGCCTTGCACAAGTCCGAGGCCATGTGTTTCTATGGTCCTCGGAACGCGCCGCTGTCGGGTTCCCAGATAACGGCGGGAGGGGTTCACATCGGTGTCGAGTCGACGATGAAGTACCTGGGACTCGTCCTCGACAGCCGGTGGAACTTCGTGGAGCACTTCCGACGTTTGGCTCCCAAACTGCAGAGGGCTGGGGCTGCTTTGAAGCGGCTTCTGCCCAATCTAGGGGGTCCAAACGCCTCCTGCCGGAGGCTCTACGCGGGGATCGTGCGGTCCATGGCCCTTTACGGGGCACCGGTGTGGGCGCGTTCATTAAGGCTGCGACCAGCCCAGCGATTGAACGCGTCCCAAAGGGTCATGGCCATTAGGCTGGTCAGAGGATACCGCACGGTCTCCCGTGAGGCGGCGAGCCTCCTTGCCGGACTACCGCCATGGGATCTGGAGGCAAAAGTCCTCGCGCACATGTGGGAGTTGCGCGAGGAGGCGAAACGCCGGGGTGTAACTCCGCTGCCGCGAGAAATCACGGCACAGCGGACAGAGCTCCGGCGGGATCTCATGGCGGCATGGAGAGTGCGATTGTCGCAACCCAGCGCTGGGCACGCCACAATTGCGGCGGTAAGGCCCCTCTTTGAGGAGTGGCTAGAGAGGCGCCACGGCGTCCTCACCTTCCGCCTGACGCAGGTCCTCACCGGACACGGTTGTTTCGGGAGGTTCCTGTTCAGGATAAAGCGGGAGGAAACGCCCGGGTGTTACCATTGTGTGGATCGCCCGGAGGACACGGTGGAGCATACGGTGGAGGTCTGCCCGGCTTGGGCGGGGCACCGCCGTGTCCTCACGGAGGCGATCGGCAGCGGCGATCTCTCGCGTCCGGCCCTGGTTCAGGCCATGGTCCGGAGCGAGAGTGCATGGGAAGCCGTCACTTCCTTCTGCGAAGCAGTAATGCTCGCGAAGGAGGAGGCGGAGCGCGCGAGGGAAATGCAAGATGCGCGCCCTCGCGCCCCTAGTCGCCGCAGGAGACGCCCCGGGCGTCGGGAGTCGCGAGCCGACTTCCGGCCACCGTAGGCGCGGGCTTGCGGACGGTGGGCAATGGGTAGCTCGCCGTCCGATTAGGACCAGGCCCGGGTCGACGGCGCGTTGTGTTCCACGCGCGCCTCAAAGAGATGTCAGCACCAACTGACGGGGTCCGTAAGGGCCAATGCCTGCCAGGGTTGCGAGTTGGTCCGAAAGGGATATCGCGGCCCCGGCACACAGGCAACGGAAGGAACACGGGTGGGTTTTAGTCAGTAAAAGTCTGACACTCCCTCTCGCTCCGCCCAGAGCGGGAGGAGTCATTTGATGATTTCCCACCCAAAAAAAAAAAAAAAAAAAAAAAAAACCAGGCATTGATGGACTCACGTATGTGTATGTGTTTCACTTTCGTCCATCAATGCCCGTTTTGCAGGTCGCGGCAGTAATGTACCTACTATTTTTTTTTTTACAAAAAAACGATGCTACACTTTGTAGCGAAGAGTTTTCGTTTGTAGCCTCTTTACTCTTGGCTACTCTTAAATCTTAAGAGTTTCTATCCAAAATACGCATTTTGAATTAATGCCATCTGGCGATCACAACTAAAGTTTTAATGACCCTACAGAGATAGATGTCGCTACTGTCGTTATTTAATTTTAAAATTTAAATGCGAATAATTATGAATGCAAGAGTGGATTAAGTAAGCATTAGGTCTCATTATTGTCGTCTGGGTTCGCAGACGGTTCTCTTGTACCTACTTGTACTGCTCTCATCTCATCTGTCCAGAGTTCCAGACTCTAGGCATCGCGGTTGTTTTGTCTCATTGTTATTAAATTAAGACTTAGTTTGTACCTGAGCATTGTCGGAGGCTACCTGAGCTTATCATTCGTTTTTCTCTAGCCTGCGTCTGCTGAAACTTAATTAATCGAATTCTCTTGAAGAAAGAGATTACTCTTTATTTTGTTTAAGAATTCAAGTAAGTATTTATATTACAGTAAGTCTAGTCTTGAATGTGTAATGTTTATTTACATTATTGTTTACGTCGACCGTCCTTTTTGTAACATTTTGTGCAGATAGTGATGCATCGGTCATCATCCATAATACGAGTAGTAAACATTAGTAGCATCCGAATGGTTATTTCAAAGAGTCGGCTGATTATTTATTTATACTTACAGTGAAAGATGCTTGTACTTACATCTTTATTCTTTCTATTTAAGTCTGAATATTAATTTGTCCATTAATTATGATATTCCCGTGTTATGCTTAAAACGAACATGCCTATCGAACAGATAACACGATTGTAGTCTGTGGTCGCGGCGCGTGATGTCGGCCCATCGGCTGTCGTTGTGAACAGCTGTTTGATCACACACCGCATTTTCAGCACAAATATATATATATAATATTTTGTTATAATTTATTGCAACGTTCTGCAATATTTTGTCAAGAGCACAATGAATAGGTAATAATTTTGGATTTATAAATCTAGTACTAAACTTATTATAACTAGCTATTGGTGATTTTACCAGTCATAACCACCGTTTTAGCAATAGATAGGCTTGCACTAGCTTTATTCGACTTCGGTACAATCAGCACATGAAACTTTAAACAAAAATCTTATCGGTTTTGTATTTTAAAACAAATAATATTTTTTTTAAAACAAGTTGAAATGGTGTAGAATGAAATGGATGATTAGAATAAGTACCAACTTACATTTTTAAAATCAAATCAAATCAAATAATTTATTTGCATAATACGAGTACATGTTAAAAAGGTGTTACAGGTATAAAAGGTACATAGTATTATAACCTAATGAGGTGTGCAAATTAATATCTTAGGTACTAATCGCAACGATACATAGAAATGTCAAAATAAAAAGTCTAATCAAAATTTCAATAATCAATATACTTGTGGTGCCATTACAGATAAAATGATCTTTCATTTAAATAATCGTTAATTGAATAGTAAAATTGTGCAAACCTAATTTGAACTAATTGGTCCATTTTGTGTAGGTCTGTGATACTTTTTGGCAACTTATTGAATATTTTGGGTGCCGAGCCCAAAATGTTTTTATTAAATAATGCTTTTTTATGGCGTCTTACTCATAGTTTATTTTTGTGTCGTGTGCTTCTTGGATGTGTATAAAGCTGTAGATTCGTTTTGACAACATCGCCACTTCATTTATATAAAGACACGGTAATGTCAATAGCTGGAACTGTTGAAAATGTGTTTTTTTTTTTTTGGATGGGAAATCATCAAATGTCTCCTCCCGCTCTGGGCAGAACGAGAGGGAGTGTCAGACTTTTACTGACTAAACCCCACCCGTGTTCCTTCCGTTGCCTATGTGCTGGGGCCGCGATATCCCTTTCGGACAGACCCGCAACCCCAGCAGGTTGAAAATGTGGCTTACAAGTTTCTGTGCGTTGCATGTCACACATTGCCCTTATGCATTGTTTCTGGGCTTTGAACGCCATTTCTATATTTGGCGAGTTCCCCCAAAATAAAAGACCATAGCGTAAAGTAGATGCAGCATACCCGTGATACGCCGTTAATAGTGTTGCACGATTTGACACTTTTCTTAGGTTATGGAGAGCATACGAATACTGGCTAAGTTTTTTGCATGTATTGTCAACGTGTGTTTTCCAGCTCATATTTTTATTTATTCAAATACCTAAGAATTGACCCACTTGTAAATATTACCCTTCAGTTAATAAACATAAATACCTATTCAATTAAAATAAATTAAATTAAATAATACCTAAGAATTTAGTATGTTCTGCTTCACTGATAGTTTTGTGACCGTAATGAATATCCGGTTTTTTATTGTTTGTTTGTTGTTCAAATGAAATGTAATTTGTTTTTTCAAGATTTATTTTTAAGTTGTTTTCAGTTAGTGAAGTTATTATATTATTTAAGTTGTCGTTTATTTCTTTTTCGAATGTCACATCACCCTTACTTTTGATTAGAATTGTGCTGTCGTCAGCGAATAAAATCATTGGATTATTAATAGTTTTAGGCATGTCATTAATTTAAATAATGAATAGTAATGGAGCAAGAACACTGCCCTGCGGCACACCAAATATGCATTTTCTATGTGTACAGACATAAGTTTTATCAGTTCTATAGAGTATATAGTTAATAGGGGCA
This sequence comes from Agrochola macilenta, assembly GCA_916701695.1. Lineage (NCBI taxonomy): Eukaryota > Metazoa > Arthropoda > Insecta > Lepidoptera > Noctuidae > Agrochola > Agrochola macilenta. The sequence continues at coordinate 18,657,905 of OU753575.1, read as the reverse complement.
GATTTTATTTATGTGTGTAATTTGTTCTCGATTAGTCAGATATGATTTGATAAGTTCAAGGATATTGCCTATAATTCCATATTTTTCCAGCTTGTTTATCAGTATTTTATGGTTAACATAGTCAAATTTTAACTGCATAATTGCATCAACATCCTCTTTGTTGACAACATTATTACTCTAGCTATGTTGTATTGTTATAATTGTATGAACGTTTCACTGCCATAATAAATCACGTGCCTATTAGACGGTAATCCGCACAAATTCGCGTCCCTCGCTATAATAGCTATTGGATTAATCACTTCCTATTGGCGCGCTGTCTTGCACCGTCATGGACTTGTTACAGCCCCCCCTTATCTACGAGTAACACTACTTCTATTTAGTGCTTATAATGTGTGATACTACTGCGCTTTAAAGTGTTCGTCACTTTGTCATCTCATTTTACAAAATTGTCATGATTCTGAAAATTCCCGCATAAATTGTCTTAGCACCTCTGCCTATCCCTTCGGGGATTGCAGTCGTGATGTTATCTATACTTAATATACTTAGTGCTTAATATACTTAATACCTAATATACTTAATACATATTATACTTAATATTATTATTATAAAGAGGTGACATTTGTTTGTTGGTAAGTTTGTATGTAAGGGTAATCTCCGCAACTACCAGTCGGATTTGATATTTTTATTTTGCTTTAGGTAGCCCAATTCTTGAGGATGGTAGGGTCGCGCACGAAATCGCGGACAGAATCTAGTCTCAAAATATTTTTATAAGCATGGTGGAATGTAGCAATAACTAGCGGTAGCTAATCTTGATTCTATGTATTTCATAAATTTCCCGAGTCCCGTTTACCTAACATTAGGATACTCGTCCTGATGGTAATTGCGTTAGTTTTATTGCAAATTAAGCGCTTGCGAGCGGTTACTGTTAGAGGCTGTTTGTTCAGTTGAGGGTTATGTGTTTAGCTGGTACGTTTTCACACCGGATCCCAAGGCATTAATCGATACTTTTATATTTAAAAAGGGGTGATTGTGGAGTTATCTCCTTTTTCCTGTTCTTTAGTTTCTTTTCAAAAGGCAAATGTTACAGTAAAATGTTGCAAGGTTTTGAAGCGAAACTATCATCATGTTTTATACAAATAAATCGATAATTATTTTTCTTAATACATGCTTTAAACATAATAAACACATAGGTATTTCACAAACCGCGAATATGTATAGCATTTCATTTCAATGTTTATGTTATAGGTTACCTACCTATAACATAAACATTGAAATGAAATGCACTGCGTGATAAATAAACAAACGTGAATCACCTGTAGGTACTGCGTGATATAGTACATTACTGTCGCGGCCTGCAACATGGTCATTGGTGGACGATCCTGGCCGAGGCACACATACGTGAGTTCATCAATGCCTGGTTGCGGCCAAGGCTTGTAATAGTACTCTTCTCAAATAATGCGCGGTACTTCAAACGAAGTAAATTGATTATAAATTCCTGAACCAACGACGAACAACAATAACTTTTCACGCGCCATTGTGTTCATTTAAACAAAAATATTTGTGATTTGAAAAAGCGATTTCTTTGTTTTGCATGTGGCTGAAAGGGATTTTTCAAATAAGTAAAGTATTCATGAAAAATCACAAATATTCGCAACAAGTTTTCCGAAAAATTACGCGAGACTGACGTTTTATCACTTTTTTACAAGAAGCTACTTTTGATTTTGAACATTTAAAAATATCATCAACATCGTTATAATTATGATCTACTTGCATGTGACTGAACCACTTTTTTCAACTTCTATACAAAATATAGCAGGTAAATTATGTTGAAAACCCCTTTTTTTTTAGACCCTGTCGGTAATGTATTTTTTCCTATTATTTAGCAACCCATATCAAGAAATTTTTAAATCACACATTAGTCTTCAGCTATCCTTGAGATAAAATGAAAAGTTTATTTTATGACTAGCTTTTGCCCGCGACTTCGTCCGCGTAGAAGTCGAAAATGGTTCTAATGGGATTAATATTGGTTTTTTACGTTATTAATTTTGTTATAACATATAAATTATTATGTTAAAATGTTTGAATAATTATAAAATATAACAATCTTTATTATAGTGTAGGGATATAAAGGTTAAATAAAAAAATGATATATTATATGAATACGAAGCTCGGCCTTAGATCTGGTGAAAGTTACACGGGTGTATTATCTTTTTATAACGAAATTGAAATACTACACCTACCGCAGTATTTCTTTGTAAACAATATTTTTTGTTTTTCTTTCGGGTGCTAGAATCATCAGGCTACTCTGGGCGCTTACTCTGGAGCATGCCACATACAACTGGCTGTGGGAGAAGCAGCTTTCCCTTAAGTCTACTCCCGCTACCTTAAGAGTTTGACCTTGAGCTTTGTTTATAGTCATTGCGAAGCATACTTTGATGGAAAACTGCACTCTCTTGAATTCGAAGGGGTAATTTGATGGTGTTAGAATCCTAGGAATAAATACAGACCTCTGTAAAGCTTAGAAACCTTCAAATGCGGTACTAATATGTATAGTACGGTGACTTTCGAGACATTCCAATTTTAAAGAGTATTTGCATTGCAAGCACCAAGCTTTTATGTGAGTTCAACCTTTTTTGAATAAAATCAGATTGACTTTTCAAACATGTGTCAAAATAAAATGTAATTTAAATCAAAAGCACTATTGATATCAAATTCGAAGCAAATCACTCCCAAAACAACTTTCTACCCCTATTTAACCCCGTTAGGGGATGAATTTCAATAAAATACAAAACAGGTCTTCCATTAATTCTGTTAAAGAATGTTTATGCAAAATTTGAAGTAGATTGGACCAAGGAATCACGTTGTCCCATACAAACTATGCCCACCTTTTTCACCCCCTTAGGGGTAGAATTTCGAAAAATCCTTTCCTATCGGATGCCTACGTCATACAAAGAACACACCCTCCAAGTTTCAGGTCTCTACAATCAGCGGTTTAGGCTGTGCGTTGATCCGTCAATCAGTCATTCTGGACAAAGCATTTTATATGTATAGATAGATTAGACAATATCTTCATTATGTAAATCAAAGGCGAAATAAACCATATTTCGAGATCGTAAAAGTATTGCAACTATTAGCAGGTGCTGTGACTGACACGAATGGTTTAGCACCATGACAACTGTACTTTTATAGTTACACAGACTTAAAGGTTCAATTATTTCAAGCTTTCTTACAATTAGATAAGCTATTGATAAAAAAAGGGTATTTTTCGTGCACGGAGCCTTAACCGAATATTTATACATAAAATAAATGCTAACAAAATCTATTATGTATGAATACAGTAAACTATTTCCATTTTTTAATAACACGGCAGATATGAGTTTTCATAGTGATTTTTTTTGGTCGCTAAACACGACAGATACGGATTTCCATACAAACATTGTCGGCCGGGCGCGGGCGCTTGCATGTATTCGGCCACAGCAATTTCAAGGATGGAAGGTTATCAAAATAATGCTCGAATTTCCAAAAATGTTTTAGAAAAAAAAAAAAAACTACCTTGCATTCTTCATAAAATCGTAACAACTAAAGGTATAATTACGTACATTCTTACTCTTATGTATTCCTGCGACGTGTCGCTCGCTACGGAAGGTATTTTATAGAAATTCATAGAAACCAGTCGTGTCGCGGGGACACGTTGCCTGCAGTTGCCGCCTGCTATACATTTCCAGTTTATGCTGATCTCGCATTGTATAGGATTTCCGTAAAATGCGAGGTCAGTTTATACTGGAAATTTATAGCTTGATGAGTAGCCGTGTGTATCTTAAGGAAAAATATGAAGTAAGAAATGATCAGTTAAACCAACTAGGAGTACGGAAAACAGTAATTCCTGCGGTTTAAGGTCGCCAGCCGTCTGTGTTCTGCATTTAGTTGTACTCGTAGTTAACGCGGAGGTCTCCGTTAAAAATGTTCTATTATTAAATGGAAACAGCTTTTTATGTTTTGTTAACAGAAGACCGTTTCTTGTAAAATAAATCGGAAAACTATTTAGTAAATACAATTGTTTGTTATTGTGTCTCGTTTAGTTGTACCGAGCTCTACTGGCACAATAATAGAATTAACCCTTAGTTTGACGACGGTATTTATCCAGAACTCCTGACCCCTTACCATGACGGCCTAACAAAGCACAGACATATATCTTGAGGTCCAACTACAGGTACTTGTGGCTATATTGATATAAAAAAGTCGGAAAAGCCCAAGTACCTGTAACGGGCCTATGTATTAATATTTTATAAATCCTGGCATCAATCTTACCGAAAACATAAAATTGTTTATTTTTCATTTAATTATTTATTATTTATACATTATACTACATATTTTGAATAATTGAGCTTACAGTTTAAAAACGCCTAACGCCTAATAAACAATATTGGAAATAATTATCACAAAAATGACAATGAAATCATGATTCATGATACATTTGCCAACATCCTCCTTAGAATCAAGACCATCTTACGATTAGCAACAATAGCAATCATCTAACAAGAACGGCAAATGTCCGACAATCCGAACAACTTGCGGCAACTCACTAGCAATTCAGCAATTTCCGTAACGACGCGACTGTTGCCGAATCCGGCACAAGCTCGTGATAACATTGCAGCTACTGTTTAGATAACAATGATGGCTGCTGTCTGCGCTTCAGCGAGGAATCTGCTACCTGAATTTTGCTTAAATAATTTGAGAATATTCTCAGTCCTTTCAAAGAAAATAGAAGTATTGTGACAAGATTTGTTGTCTCTCTTGCTGCTATTACAATATAAGTCTATCCAGAGGCAACGTGGACGTAGGTAATACCTACTATGCTAAAGAATAGAAGAAATTCCCTTTCAGACTTATTCATTCATTTTCTCCAAAGGGCATTTTTTTATGTGACGTCTTCATTTTCTTTGGAGACGTGACATAATTATTGTATATATTGTTATTACGGCGTTTTCATTTAAATGCCATATTTTGGGATATCCAATTGTTGTTGGTGATCTGCTTTTTTGTCCGACTTTCACAGTCCCTACGGACACTCTCGTCCCTATGGACTACGCACCTTTTTATACTGACAAAACATCGTGAAGAAACCAAATGCATGTCTGAGAGATATTTCTCGACAGCATGTGAACCCAAATCAGAGGCCCAAGGGCGGCTTTAGAAATTTGACACCAGGTTAGTTACTAACCACACGAAAAGAAGAAGAACATACTGAACTTTATATTAAGCACCTACTATTGATTTATAATATAGGTTATTTGTATCTTTTGCCTTTTATATCAAAATATAACAATGAATCCTTCGATTATTGTTGTAAAAAACCGGCCAAGTGCAGGTCGTACCACGCTCAATGAAGGATTGTTAAGTTTGTTCTTGGGATACATTCATCCCACCTACGGGGATGAATTGATCCCAAGAACAAACTTAACATTGTAGTCGAAAAAGAGAATATGTTTTTCAAACTGCAAATTTTAGTTGGTCGATTATTACTCGTTAACCTGTAAAGCCTACTTAGCTGTGATAGTTGTCCTTTTATACTACTGCTGTGATTTTTTTCACAAATCCAAGTATAACCATTTAGCTGTCAAGGGGGGGTGGGACACATTACTGTAAAAAAAAAAAAAATAAGCACTTTAATATTTCGCAAAAGGATCCCTGAATTGAAAAATATTTTTCACACACCCACAATATTTTGAACGACCTTTCCAACGACACCCCACACCATGTCATAGATATCATTTCTAAATATTATTTTGAAATAAAGCATTATCTCCGTACTGTGAGAATGGCCGCGGGTTGTGTATATTAATATTAATTATCATTAATATTGCTCATGTCAGGTGTTTCCTGTCGACGTCAGAGCTCGTGTCAGCTCGTGTCAGCTTGTGTCAACTCGTGGCCCGAAGTCAGTGCCGTGTGCCGTGTGCGGCTGACGGCTCTTGTAACACAAGCAACAATGATATACAACGAGAACATTTGCGACTTGAGGATGTTTTGGTAACATGTTTCCACTTAAAAAGAACAAATGTTTTCTGATTGATAAGTTAGGTACTTAAATAAGTTGACACTTAACGTCACGCCTATGTTCCCCAAAGGAGTAGGCAGAGGTTTAAGTACACCCCCATGCACCATGCCGCCACTTATGTGTAAGTTCTATAAAAAAGGGTGAGCCCATTGCCATGACCAGGAACAAGTCCAAACTCCGGGTAGCTACTCAGCAATACGATATGGAAAAACCCAAAAACACTTTGCCGGATCTGGGAATCAAACCCAGCACCTTATGTTCAACAGTCTCACTTGAGACCAATACACTACCGAAGCAATCATATTGGTAACTAGAAAGTACAGGTATTCGGCAAAAAAAGAGGTTCATACCTAGCTACTTTTCTGAATAAAAAAATTACTGTATACACTCCCGTACTGTACGCTTTTCTAAAAGCCGGCGCAGGATTTCCCCGCGTCAGTAATGTTTTCATAAACTCTGCTCCACTCGGCGCAGCACAAGCCGATCGACTTCGGAAGTCGCGCCTTATCTGATGCGGGGAACTAAGTACAGCCTTCCCATCTCCGGCGAGTGCTCAATATGTTTGTGTGAGGTAGAAACGTGCAGAAGGTTGTTTTGATAGAAATAAGAATGTTTTATTTTACAACGACTTATGTTGCAATTATATCCACTATGCTCGAAAATTCTGCTCGTGTGGCTTTTTGTTTATATGGTCCAGCTCCTGATCTCGACCTCCCAAAAAACGATGAAATGATAAAAACGATGGTATAATGAATGATATTATACTAAAAACATCCCCCTTTCTAAACTTTTTCATTCGTAGCATTTTTGTGCAAACTGAAAAAACAATATTCCGCGGGACAAGCGTACTATTAGCCACGTAACACTGGCACTTCATTACGCGTTAAATGATATGATATAGGTGTAGTCAGGCTGCAGTGCTGTGTAGTGCCCACATCACAAATGGTAGCTTAAATTCACAACCACTTTCAGTATATTTTGGCGATTCGTTGTATGGAATTGTTATTTTTAACATAAAATAACGCCTGTAATCGCCAAGGGTTAGGCAGCGGTGTATCTATAGGACACCCATATTTCGCTAGTTTTGTTTAAATCTCATGTAATAGGTGCGAGCCTATTGCCATTAACCGGGTATAAATCCGGCCTCGGGCAGCTTTGAGAAATTCCTAATGGGAAAACCCAATAACACTTGGCTTGACCTGGGAATCGAACTCAGTACCTCGAGCTCAGCGATAGCGCTTGCGACCACTAGACCAAAGAGGCAGCGATAAAATAAAAAATAAAAAACAATCAGAAGTCATTTATTCAATCTAGGCTGAGAATCTGCACTTTTCGAACGTCAAAATTACATAAGACAGTCCCCCAAAACGCCCACCCTTCACCACTTCCTAGTGCATTAGCTGGGAAGAAGAAGTGGCGCAACAAACTCCCCAGCAGCACAGCTGTCTGTCCAGTTCGAAGAACAAAAAAAAAAGATTCTATATAATAGTATTCAAAATAATTTACATTACGCAACACAAAACATAATTTAAATTATTAGCCATATGTTAGCTAGCACACGCCATTATACTAAACAAAATCAAAGAGAACTATACTCAGGCCGAAATAAAAAACTAAACGTAAACAGAACTTAATATCTAAATAAAAAGCCTCCAGTCATAAAGGGCGTGCCCGCTTACATATATTTGTAACTGGAAGTTATAAATGATAAACTAGGACCATCGATGTAAAATCAATAAAAAAACAGTGAATTACTAATAACAATAAATAATATGATCAATTGTCGAGGTCACTAGCTAACCACATATTGCAATACAACTCATAAAAAAATCATTGTGATGAGTAGATTTTGTCAACAATAAATTAAAATAACTTGACTTAAAAAGTCAAATAAAATAAACAATCATATAAACTCATATAACTTGTCAGTACGTAAGCTGGAGAAAGAACATAAACATGGTCTTGAGTTAATCACAGCGACCAACTATTCTTATCATTAGAGTAGTCGTTGATAGAATAGTACGCCTTTGAACAAAGCTTGGATTTTACTTTCGTTTTAAACGCATTAAAAGGCAAATCTAGCAAAGAAGAGGGTAGCTTGTTATAAAAGGTTATACCAAGCCCAACAAATGAGTTATGAACCTTATGAAGCCGGTGAAAGGGAGCTCGTAGTTTGTCCTTATTTCTAGTGTTAACATTGTGAAAATCACTGTTTTTAGTGTATAACTGTATATTTTGACTAATATATAAGATATTGGCGAAGATGAATTGAGATGCCACCGTGAGGATACCAATATCTTTGAAAAAATCTCTCAGTGAAACTCTGGCACATAGCTGGTAAATAGCTCGAACAGCTCGTTTTTGAAGGACAAATATATTTTGAATATCAGCAGCTTTGCCCCACAGCAGAAGACCGTAGGACATAACGCTATGAAAATAACTAAAAAAGACTAACCGAGCTGTATCGACGTCAGTGTATTGTCTTACTTTCCTGACGGCGTAGGCGGCCGAACTGAGCCTTCCCGCTAAGCTCGATATATGTGGGCCCCACTGAAGTTTGGTATCTACTGTTATGCTCAGAAAAACTGCCAAGTTTACAGATTCAAGCACCTCTTTATCTAAGACGCTGTTGGGTCCTAGATTTCTAACATTTGGTAGGGCGAACTTTACACATTTTGTTTTCTTGGCATTGAGAACTAGGTTATTTGTCGTAAACCAATCCGTAACCATTGAGAGTGCACTGTTTACATCGTCAAAATCTTGTCTATTCCTGTCTACTTTAAAAATAAGAGAGGTATCATCTGCAAACAGTACAACTTCACAGATACCCTTTAAATAGAATGGTAAGTCATTGATATACACTAAGAACAAGAATGGACCCAGTATTGAGCCTTGAGGTACACCTAACTGAACTGGTAGCGCAGAAGATTTCACACCATTAACATCTACACATTGGGACCTATTATGTAAATAAGAATTTATAACGTTGAGAGCTTCGTTTTGCACACCGTAATGACGCAGTTTACGCAAAAGCGTGTCATGGTGCACGCAATCAAAGGCTTTGGAGAGATCACAGAAAACCCCAATAGCATTTTGCGAGGCCTCCCATGCGTTAAATATGTGTTTCAGCAAAGCAACACCCGCATCTGTAGTCGAACGACCTTTTGTAAAGCCATATTGTTCATTATGAAAGAGGCTATTTAAATTAAAATGTCTTAGTAACTGCTTGAGTATTAACTTTTCAAATATTTTGCTAAATGCTGGTAATATAGAAATAGGCCTGAAATTGCCAACGTCATTTTTATTACCTGATTTAAAATAATGGTATGACTTTACTATTCTTCATGAGGTCAGGAAAAGGTCTAACACATTTATAAAAACTACACATTTATTAAAAGTAACAGCTAGATAGGGGGCTACGATGTCTATTATATTACTTAAAAGTTTTATGGAGATGCCCCAGTAATCACTAGTGTTTTTAGACTTGAGTGTGTTAAAAACATTAACTACATCACGAGGCGTTACATGTTCAAAGCTAAATATGGGACTATTTTTAGACACACTACTAAGCAAAAGGTTTTCAGCTTTACATGGGGATGAATTTAAGGAGCGAGTGGTAGTTACAGGTATGTTGGCAAAAAACTCATTAAACGCCTCAGCTACGACAGCTGCTCTACTAACTAATTTATTGTCGACCATAATCTCAAGTTGTTTATCTTGTTTAACCGACTTACCCGTTTCATTGTTAATAATTTTCCAAGTGGCTTTTACTTTATTATTGGATTTTTTATTGTATCGCTTAAAAATTTAGATTTAGCAAAAACACAAACCTTTTTAAATAATTTTTGACATACTCTAGGATAGAAGTAACAGGCGCTAGGTGTCTGAGAGGCAGTTGTTGTCTGTGGTGGCTTCGGGTACAGGCGCTGTGGGAGAAGCATTTATAGTAAGAGCTCATTTACTTTGACGAACGTTGTGTATTGATCCAGAGATGTGCCGCTTTGTGTTTGTTCAGCGACGCGACCGACATATTTTTCACATGAAGGACTTTTAGTAATTTGTTAGGGGTTTGTCTATATTTGTACATTAAGAAATGGATATGAATATATGGAAAATATCTATCAGATTTTTTTTATAAATTGAGATACGAGTATTTACCCAGGCGTTAATAATAATTTGACATATTGAGTTCTCGAAGGAGACAAAGCTCTACAATACTTTTACGAGTACATCGCCGAACTTTTACTAAAATTCCACGTTTAACGACTTTATCTTTAAGGTGGATGAAACAAAAAGGTGAATGAAGAACGCGGCACATCATATTTTATTTTTAAATGTGACATGTGTGTCATGAACACGGGATTCTATGACGACTAATTGGTCATAGAATCTCGTGTTCATGACATAAGATACGACATTAATCCGGCACGGCAAGACCCGGCAATTTACCGTATCGCCGGCGGCGGCCGCGGAACGGCAAACATACTCAAGAGTAGCGCTTGATTTTAATTGCTTCAATTATCGCTTCCTCTTTTTGGCCCTTTTTACTCTATGGTCGACCTGAAACGAGTTTATCTGAATAAATTAACAGGAACGAGTTTGGTTTTACAAGTATAATATGTGCAGTACATCATCACAAAATGTATACAATAAAAACGTTATTTTTACCCTTTCTATCTCCAAGCTTTCATCCTTTGCAATACGTAAGACTAGTAAGTTTATCTGCTTTGCCTGGATATGAACTTTGACGCCACTACTGATTTTCGTTAATAATTAACGTCTTAAAGGACATGTCCTCAGTTTCTCTAAGTTCTGTTTTACTGAAACTTACTTGTCAATAAACTATACAATGTACACCAATAATTGTGAAAATAGGACAATCTTTGCTGCACACTATCGTCCATAGTCCCACTGGATATGTCCCCTAAAAACTACTTCAAAAAGAAAAGATTTCTTCGCACGAGTTTTTTGCATGTTGATTGTTATAGATATTGCAACAACTGTTCTACCGATATGGTCTTTGTGACATTATGCTCTCAAGGTCACTTTTTGTACGCCCTGTCTTTTTCCTGCCTGTTTCCTTATGTGTGCGACTTATATCAAAAGTAAGCCATCCATGCAGTCTCAGGGCGCAAACGATGCGCAAAATAGGCACTAAAACATACTGTTATGATACTTTACGAGAAACGCAGTGCGCACAGATTGTTACCTTTACCTGTAGTCGGGAATTTAGGGGGAAGAGTTTATACATAGTCGTTTTGATTATATAGATTCCGCGCGATTTATAGGTATCAGTGATAGATATACTTTTGTTGTTGATGTTATATCCAACACACGTCCGTTGCGGTAATCTTATTGAATGAAAAAAGTCCCTTAATGTAAAACATACATAACTCCTAATACTGCACACGTAACAGAAAAATATGTTGCCAAATGAAATAATAAGAAGCGGCGCAATGATGGCAACATTACAAAAGTTTATTTATGTCAGCGCCATGAAAACCTATAAAGAGTTAGAGGGTAGCGGGGGGGAGGTCTGAGCCGGCCCGGCCGTGCCAACACAAAAAACCTTTTAGCCGATACATAAGCACACCCAAGTCTACGCTAAAATACACCGGCTCCCTAGGTTTTTTGCGCGAAAGCTGTTGGGGTGTGCCTATAAAGTTGCGATTGTTTCTGATGGCCGATCCTGGTACTATTACCAGCTTTGCGAAGGTCCGTCTGCTCAAGATGGCATTACTTGATGTAGCCAATGAGGCATATGGACGGGAAAGTCTCACTCTTTATACAGAGGGTAATGCTGCCCGAAGTAGCGCTGGACTGAACCTTGAAATCACGCTCATGTAAGCCTTTAAGATATGTGGTACATAATGTACATTACTGTGATTAACGTTTTCAGAAAAAGTTTGGATGTTTCTTACTTAGTCACGTAGTAACGATTTCACGGATTGCGATCAAAGGTAGAATGTAACTTTTCTAGAAGTGTTAACCCTACTCGTCGAATATAAAAATCAGTTTCAATGTTTCTTATGTATGGCCAGTTGGTAGCTGGTCACCTAAAAATTATTTATTAATCGGTTGTTCAAAGTTCAAAGTTTATTAATGCGATTTTTGGTGATACAACAAGGGCTTCAAAATATTTTATAATAGCTCAATAATCTACCTTATAAGGCATGCATTGTTAAATTACAATATTAGAGATGTTATACATTACATGCAACATAAAAACTAATTAATGTCCATAAATAATTTAATTTAAGATTTAATATATTGTAATAGATTAATGGACATATGTATAAGAATATTAGGTACATTAAAACATAAATACAAAAAATGCTCAGTCACATGAGATTTTGTCAACTAGGAATTCGTCAATGGTATAGTAGCACTTGTCTATTAAAAAAATATTTAGTTTACGTTTAAATTGTGTCAAGTTTAAATCTTTTATGTCATTTGGTTTATTAAACATTTTTTGAGCCATGCAAAGTATGCTCTTGTGCATAAGAGCGTTTTTTGAACTTCTAAGGCATAATTCATGTCGATATGTTGGTCTTATGGATCGATAGCTTTGTTCTGAAGCTTTTTTAAATAAATCACCGTTTTTCTTTAAGAAAAAAGCAGTCTCGAATATGTAAAGACAAGGTAACGTTAATATTTTTAACATTTTAAAATGCGGTTTGCAACTTTCTGTTGATTTAAGATTGCATATGGATCTAATGCACCTCTTTTGTGCTTTAAAAATATCAAGTTTTTTACAGGAATTTGCCCAGAAAATTACTCCATAATGTATGGAATCTACGTAGCCATAATACGCGGTCACGACAGCCGCCTGATTTACTATTTTGCTGAGTTTATAAAGAGCAAAGGCAAACTTGGTCAATTTTGTAATTAAGATCGATGCATGTTCTTTCCACGTCAATTTAGAGTCTATTGTCAATCCTAAAAATGTAATATGTCCTACTTCTTCAATGTTATTATTATTAAAACTTAGATTAATGTCAGAAGTGGCAATTCTTTGTCGAAACTGCATGATTTCAGTTTTATTTAAATTAAGTATTAAATTATTTTGTTCAAGCCAAGCAATTGATTGTTGTAATGCATTTTTAATGTCACTTTCATGTTTTGTATTTAAATCATCATGCCTAATAATTAAAGTGCTGTCATCGGCAAAAATAACCATAGGAAAAGTGACGTGTTTTGGAAAGTCATTTATATAGACCAAAAACAATAGTGGGCCTAATACGCTGTCTTGTGGCACGCCAAATGTAATTTTACGTTTTCCTGAAATGTATTTATATTCTCTTTTATCCTTTTTGCAAATTCGTCTAACTTCCGTACACTGTGTTCTATTGTCGAGGTAGGATTTTATAAGAGAGAGAGCGTTTCCCTTTATTGCGTAAGCACTTAGTTTTCCTAACAAAATATTATGATCGACTAGATCAAAGGCTTTCGTCATGTTCATAAATAAAGCGCTAGTGGGAATTCTTTGATCAATATCTGGTATTATAATATTAAGGAAGTCATAGATAGCCAAGTTTATGGATTTGGTTTTCCTAAAGCCTTTCTGTTCCTTTACTAAGATGTTGTGTTTGGTGAAGAAGGAATACAAACAGTTATAAATAATTTTCTCAAATATTTTTGATATTACCGGTATAAGCGCAATTATTGGTCGGTCGTTATTAATGTCAGTCTTATCACCTTTTTTAAATAGAGACTTAATTATAGTGGGCTTTAGTTTATCAGGATAGATTCCAGAGCAAATGCTTAAATTAATTATGTGACAAATGGGACCTGATATCACTTGGGAAATGAATTTTAGTACTTTTGTTGAGATATCATCATAACCTAAGCTAACTTTATTTTTTAGGTCTTGTACTATACGATACACTTCATTAGGCGTAGTCGGAGCCAAGAATATTGAATTATTGCATATATTTGGAGTCTTATAACTAACAGATTTTGAGGCTTTCGAAAGTAATTCTGCTTGCTCTACGAAGTGATTGTTAAATGCTTTCGCTTTATCACTGGGGTTTGTTAATGTAGTACCATTACTATGTATTTCTGTTATATATTCACGTGGAGGACAATATCTGTTTTCACTTATAATTTTCCATGTATCCTTCGATTTATTATTTGATGTCACTATCTTATGATTATTTTTGGCCTTTTGTGTCAATCTTATTATTTTCTTAAGTCTCTTTGTGTAATTTTTAAGTTTTGCTAGGTTTTTACTATTAGGTTTTGCTCTTAAATGCCAAAGAAGTTGTCGTTTATTTTTACTACAACGTTTGATACCGGGTGTCAACCAATTCGGATTCCTTTTTGACTTAATCGTTTTACTAATTAAGGGGAAGCATAAATTATAAAACAGCTGGAATATTTTCATAAAATTATCGTACGCCACATTTGGATCAACAGCTTGATAAACATCGCAAAAAGATAAAGAATTTAAGCATGTTTTGAATTTAATCAAGTTATTGTGACTGTAGTCACGCGTTGTAATATTCCAACTATTTATTGTACAAGTTTTCTTAACAGGAATCTTTAAAATTTGGGCTGTGTGATCTGACATGTTGAAATCCATTATTCTATGATTGCATTTCCGCGGAAAATTGTGCGCAAAAATTATCTATGCATGTGTTGCTTTGTAATCTGGTAGGCTCATCAATTTGTAATTTTAAATTATAGCTTAATAAGTAATTAGTAAATTCCTGAGAAATTCTATCTCTTTTCAAAGTGTTAATGTTAAAGTCACCACATAATATGACATTTTTGCGCGCTTTGTAACATATTTTTGGTAGAAGAATATTTAATTTCGAATAAAACATGTCAAGGTTACTAGATTTAGGTATCCTATAAACACATACAATAATAACGTTAATTCTGTGTTAATTCGATTGCACAGCACTCGAAAATTCCCTGCACTGAAAGTTTCTTGATTTCGTTAAGCTCTCTATATTGGTGGTAAATTTTTACCAATATGCATGCTCCTCCTCTCTTTGTGTCCCTGGAGTAACAAGTTGCTAAATTATAGTTAGGTATAGTGAGAAAACCTCCAGTTTCCATGAAGTGTTCGGTTACACAAATTATGTCTATGTTGTTTTGAAGTTCATAATATTAGGACAATAACCCTTTTTAAGGTTCCGTAGTAAACAAGGAACCCTTATAGCTTCGCCATGTCCGTCTGTCTTTCTGTCCGTCTGTCTGTCCGCAGCTTAGCTCAGAGACGGTTAGTACTAGAAAGCTGTAATTTGGCATATGTATACATATTTATCATGCCGACAGTGGTAATAAAAAGAAAAAAAAAAATGTTTTTTTTAGATTACCTCCCCTACTCGTAAAGTGGGGATGTTTTTTTTCCTCATATACCCCATGTTGTGGGGTATCCTTAGAAAAATCGTTCAAGTTATTTTCTTTTTAGTCATAATGTGAGTTTGTGAAAACTATTTTTGGATTCAAGGATCCGTTTGCAAAATATTAAGCTTTTAACTGATTTTTTTTGTTAGAGTCAAGTGTCCCCCCTGCCAGCTTAATGGTTGTACTTGGATTTGTGAACAAATTCACAGCAGTATAAATAATGAAATTAAAAGGAAAACTATCAGAGCTAAGTAGGCTGTACAGGTTAACGAGTAATAATCAACCAACTTAAATTTGCAGTTTGAAAAACATGATCTCCCATACATTCCGCATGGGAGAACATGTTTTTCAACTACAATGGTAAGTTTGTTCTTGGGATAAATTCATCCCAACTACGGAACCCTTCATTGTGCGTGGTCCGACACGCACTTGGCCGTTTTTTTCATTTACGCAATTGTGAGGGATGATAAGCGGCTTATATCCTATAGCAATAATGTAATAGGATATAAGCCGCTTAAAATTAAAGAGAAAAATACTAGTAAATAGATATAAATCTATTTACTAGTATTTTTTCTTTTGCCCCGTCGTGTACCTCCAGTATATCTCAACGGTGTTGAACTGAATGTGGTAACTCAATTTAAATACTTGGGTCATGTTGTCACCAGTGACCTACGTGATGATGGGGACATAGAACGCGAGCGCAGGGCGTTGGCGGTGAGGAGCAATATGCTCGCCCGTAGGTTTGCTCGCTGCACGGCAGACGTCAAAGTCAGTTTATTTAAAGCGTTCTGTCAGCCCTTCTACACGAGCGGCCTATGGGTGTCATATACGAGCCGAGCCTACAACGTCCTGCGCGTGCAATACAACAATGCCTTCAGGATGCTGTTGCGGTTGCCGCGACGTTGCAGTGCGTCGGGAATGTTTGCTGAAGCACGTACGGATGGCTTTCACGCCATCATGCGTAAGAAAGCGGCTTCCCTACTGCAACGTTTGCGTAGCACTCGGAACGGCATCCTGAAAATGATTGTTAGCAGAGTGGACTGCCCCATCCAAAGGCACTGGGTAGAATTAGGTATAGGTTTATGTTAAATAGAATTAAGTACTAACAATAATAACATAGCATGTAAGCACAGTTTGTTACTAACCACTAACTACGTATGGACTGCTTAGGTCTGAAATAAAGATATTTTTTTTTTTTTTTTTTTTTTATTGTATTGTCCCCCTATTTTGTACGCCATAAAGAACCCTTTAAGGGATAGTGGACCTAGTGGTCCACTATCCCTTAAAGGGTTCTCATGGTAGTTTAGTAAGTGGAACGTACACAGGGTACGGAACCAGAGAAACTATTGGAATAATATGATATCCAATTTTCCAAATTCCACATAGGTACTTGCTGCAGCGTATATTAATTTATTTTCTGTTCTATCGCCGCATTTAGACAGTTATTCGAAAAAAAATGATGAAAGCTCAGTACTCGCTCCGCAATGTATCGTGAAATGCTACATTTCACATTTCATTTTATAGTCAACCGTGATTTTTTATTTAATTTGAAAAGTCAGACTAGACTAGCGACGGTAGAGTTTCGTCAAATAGTTGAGCGCATCCTGGAGGCTGTCGGCTATCCGTAGTTATATTCGTTTCTTTATAATAGCCTAGCTTCTGCCCGCGACTTCGTCCGCGTGAACTTGCCTGTTCCTCGCATCTGCGCTGTTACTTTATTATGAAACTATTTAGTTAGATAAGGATTAATATCATGATACGAATATCATCATCTTTCGATTCTTCCTGTGTTTTGACTAACTAATTTGAACACAAAACGGTTATTGTGACTTAACTATAACAGTAAGACTAACAGTATAGCCTCGCAGGGGTAATGATGTACATTATTTTATGTATCATCAATAGTTTTCGCAGCGCTCGCCACATAATTACTTTTATAGGCAAATTTTTCCTTAGATTACATTATTGCAATTTTCGCAAGGATCTCAATAAAAACATAAAAAATACGCCCATGTTACTCGCTCTTAATGTAGCTTTCGAGAGGTGAAATATTTTTTTGTCGGTTTAGTATTTTTTGAGTTTATCTATTTATTTACAAACAAACATACAAATACACAAACATACAAAAAATCTTATCTTTTCTCTTTATAATATTAGTTTAGATGACTTGATTCCATGCCATATTAGTTAATATGCCATGGAATCAAGTCGTGTGTCAAGTGTTAGGTACCTACCTATATGAGCCGCTTAAGGGAGTTCCCAGCGGCTCATGTAGCTACCTAACACTATTAATTGTATTGTGAATGTAGTTTTAATTTCTTCTCATATAAAAACTTTCGAAGTTCTTAGAATCGTTTTGAAGCTGTTCCTTTCGCAATGTGCAAGATTTATAACTACGTTTATTTAAGTCTGTGGTGGCATCTACGTCGTCACATGCAAACTACGCATCAAAATCCTGACGTCGAACAAATCCTGCATCGCGCAATTAGAGTTCACCGCGTGAACAACATTTATATAAGACTATCCGACATCAACCATTGGCCAGTTGCCCGCCAGACACGACACCCGTCTGGTCGGAGGATCTTCCCTTTTCTAATGAGGATGAGTGAACTTTACACCCTGTTACTCATGCCTCTTAAAGTCCGCCACGGTTTATTACATTATGGGTTAACCTTACAAAGATAGATTGGTATGGATTGTTCAAAAGTGCATTTTCATCACACTATGAGGATTCCGTACCTCAAAAGGAAAAAAAATGGAACCCTTATACGATCACTTCGTTGTCCGAACGTCGTTTGTCTGTCTGTCTGTCAATACCCTTTTTCTCAGGAACGCGTGGAGGTATTATGTTGAAATTAATGTCAAATCCGTAGATCTACAGTCTACAGAGCTCTAAAAAAATCAAGCTTCGCAGTCAACGCAATAAAAACATACGGCCATTTATGTGACATATTTTCATACTTGCAAATAAGTCAAAACCTATAGGGTACTTACTACTATTTCGCTGTGCCTGACACGGTCCATAACTATCACATATAATTTTAACTTACAACCCGTTTTTTTTTTTTGGTTGCGAAATGATCAAATAACTTCTCCCGCTCTGGGTGGAGCGGGAGGGCGTGTCAGACTTTTACTGACTAAAACACACCTGTGTTCCTTCCGT
Organism: Agrochola macilenta; assembly: GCA_916701695.1. Classification (NCBI taxonomy): domain Eukaryota; kingdom Metazoa; phylum Arthropoda; class Insecta; order Lepidoptera; family Noctuidae; genus Agrochola; species Agrochola macilenta. The sequence goes on along the minus strand of OU753575.1, from coordinate 18,639,327 downwards.
TGCCTGTGTGCCGGGGCCGCGATATCCCTTTCGGACAAACCCGCAACCGGACAAAGTCGTAACCCCGGCAGGCATTGGCCCTAACGGACCCCGTCATTAACTTACCACCTAAGTACACATTGTGGAATGCAAATAAAGTATTGAATACTTCCCGTGTACTCATGAAATCTCTAGAATCTCTTCTCGAATCATGAAATTTGGCAAATGCGTAGTATGTAATTTTTCAAGAATAAATTCATTCCAACTACGGAACCCTTCACTGTGCGTGGTCCGACACGCACAAGGTTTGTATTTTACAAAAACTATAGTTTTTATAGTTGAACAAACATTAGCAACCGATATTTGATACTAATCGATGAAATCGTCTATTAGAAGCAAAAATAAAGGCAATACATTTCGCTCGCTTCCTTTACGGACACGACCAGACGTGTTGACTTCTTGTAATGGTATATGAGCACGAGGTGAAGGGTCCAGTTGTGTTGGGGACTGTGAGCCGGCACGATTGAGTTTGCTAAGCGACCTTATTGCTCGCAGCTCGATTATTTATAGTGGTGGAACATTATTAGAGAGTTCCATCGAAGTGAGCCCATATATCTATGGGTTTTATCGCTTTAATGCATACAGAAGTGGGTAGGAGTTCTGCGTTTAGTCGAGGTACTTAACAGTCTTTATTATAGATGTCATTTCAGAATGTAGTAGCACCTCTACTTATCTCTTCTTGCCATGGCTGTCAAACATGAGTCCAGTCTGAACTCTCCCTTTCTAAGAAGCGGAAACCAAAGATACAAAATTATCAGCTAAACCCTTGATTGGATGTACCATTAACCTACAATAATTATGAATGAATACATTCAGACCCGTGATTTTGCTTTTAGCGAGATTGTTAGTAGTAACACATCAAGACTCCCAACTTTTTTTGTACAGCATCAGGACTTACCTCTCGCTTACGTTTGCTGATTCAACCCGCTTCTCTCACATAAAGTACCAGGGACACATATATTGAAGGACAGTATGCGCCCCACGTTCTGCTAACGTGGAGATTGTCTCGGTTCAAATCAGTACCAAGCTCCTAATTCGACATATACTCTCCTGTTTCTTTATAGAGTTTGCAAACGAATCTGGATTGCAAAATCGAAAACTTCTCCCAAATCTTTCTTGATTTTTGGTGTGGCTCACGCAAGCATATACCATGGATTAAGCCTATAATTACAAAGTTTAGTGCCCAATTTGTGCACAAAGGAATTGTTCCAGAATTTGGTCCAGAATAAGTTAATGAAAGATCATATACACATAACACAATATTATATCACGCCCCGGAGGATGGGGAAGAGGTGTACCTTTAGTACACCCACATTTCGCCAGTTATATTCAAGTCCCACGTAATAGAGGGCGAGCATATTGCCATCATCCTGGCACAAATCCAGACTCCTAGTTGGTACTGACAATTTCTAGATAAAAAGAGAATAACACTTCGCCTTATTTGGGAATCAAACCTCATGCTCAGCAGTAGTGCTTGTGAGACCAACGAGGCAGACCATATCAATTCATAATTTAATAATCACAAATATTCTCCAAACAGTAAAAAACCATTCACTAAAGTTCTCAGTAACTAAGCTACAAAGACGCTTAGCTCACAACACAAGAAGCCGAAACTAAGGAGAATACTATGCAGAGACTTCAATACAATACACCCTGGGAATATTTCCAGCAGCCTTTGTAAAGGAAGACATGTATGTCAAATAGCGATCATGGGATACATGGCCTTGAGGCACTGTTCGTGAGGTCGTGGTGCAGAGCCTTTATCTTTGATGGAATCTTATTAAATTCATGGTACAGAGGTTCTTGTGGTGAACCCTAGGTTAACTGAACTAACCTTTATATTAATTAGAGAAAGTAAGTAATGAATGAGAATTCATATATATTCAGCAATCATACCAATTTAATAAGTTTTAAAAGTTTTTACTTCCACTAGATAACCTTTAAACCTTTCGGCTCCATATTTAGAAGTCCTTACCTTCGTGAGTCACTTTCATCCAATGTTTTAAGGTTCATCGCTTTCGTCGTTCTTTCCTAGTACCTGTTTTAACAAACTTATCATCAGTTATTACGAAATTCTGTTCAATAATTAAACACCCGATAATTCAAAGCAACTGAATATCGATAGCGAGCCTCGAAACAAAGGCGTGGTCTGGCCATACGTCAGCATTACTCGCCCGGCACCGACCGGCGATCCATTACTACAACTATGCCGTTCACTGCTGAGCTATTGGCACCGTGCGTCATTGTTCCCAGGCCGTTGTTCGCACATATAATATGTGGATATTCGGGGACATTCATGAATGTTCCACATTCTGATCACAGCCTTGGATGCCAGCCATGTTAGCCTATTGTTACATTATTAGGAAAATGTAGGGGAGATAGATAGATATTATTCTGAAAAGAAATGCTCAGCATCATCTCGAACGAGTAATTCTTTAAATAGTCTACCGCTGACTATTCAAAACGGTCTCGTTAGTGGTTGTCTCGGATCTTGCGCCACGTTACATCGAGCGAAGCACTTTATTTTTCAGTTCTTTATTTCAATTTCCAAGATAATATTTACATAATTTAAAAGCAGTCTTAAAACAATAATAATAATATGTACAAGTATATAAAAACCGTCGGACTCGCACACAAAGGGTTCCGTACCACCGTACAATATTTAGCAAAAAACGCCGACAAAAACACGTTTCTTGTGTGAGGAATTGAGGACCCCTTTTTCATTTTTAACATTAATATATTTTAAGAACTCGAAAATACGTAAGTAGTGTTAAATATTGTGCGGTGGTACGGAACCTTTCGTGTGCGAGTCCAACTCGCACTTGGTCGGTTTTTTAGTTCAGATAATTTAAAATACTAAACGAAGAATATTCTTTCATGTTAAATTAAAAAATCGCAAAGAGATTGTGGTAATGAAATAAAATAATGAACGGTAGACTGTGTATGGCTGGAACACAGGGAGGGTCGGGATAAATTGAAGCAATGGAAATTAAATGGTATGCCAAGGTCAGGACTTAGTTACTTTTAAATAAATATGAAATGTAGTAAAAACAGGTTAAAAGTAGTTTAAAATATTGTCAAAATCACAAAGATCAGTTATAAATGTATAATATCGCTCAAATTATTCTCAGTTTTGTTTTGTAAAGCTTTCGAAACGGACTAATAAGCTGAATCCAAAACCGGGCCTTCCTGTGAGTGTGGATGGGGTGAAGGACGCAAAGTGAATAGCGAATATTTTTAAAGAGCACTTTAGAGTGCAGTCCGCGTTGCCTCAGGAGCAACGTGCGTCAGAGGTACTCGGACGCTCGGTCGCTCGGTCTATCTAACTCGGACGCTCCCCGTGGTTTCACTGCTAAGGAAATTAAGCAAGTAGTGACTAATTTATCAAAGGGGAAGTCTCCGGGGCATGCCGAATTAGGTGTTGAGCACTTGCTGTACGCTGGACCTCATATTATTATACAACCGAATACTTGCGATGCGTTGTACATTTTGCGTCCGTCACAACTATCTTCCAGCGGATTTAGTAGAAAGTGTGGTAGTACCTGTAATTATAAATAAAACCAGTGATGTCTCCGACAAAACAATTTCAGGCCTATCTCCTTAACTAAGGTGGTAGGGAAGGTACTTGATGGTCTACTTGAGCGTCAGCTTAATAGCCACAACATTAAATGATGCGCACTTTACCACAGAAGCAAAACTATCGACGGAGAGTGCTATCCTGGCGCTCAAGCAGACTATAAGGTATTACACAGACAGACAGACGCCAGTTTATGCTGCCTTTCTTGACCTTTCTAAGGCTTTTGACCTCGTATCCTATGAAAAGTTATGGTCTAAGCTCCATAGTTTAAGTTTGCCTACATAGCTAGTTAACTTATGGAAGTTCTAGTACAGCTCGCAAACAAATTACGTTAGGTGGAATAACGTGTCCTCCGAGCCGTATTTGTTGGAGTGTGGAGTTAGACAGGGTGGGCTGTCATCGCCTGCTTTGTTTAACCTGTATATGAATGACCTGATTGATGGGCTCGGAAGAACTAATGTCGGCTGTTCAATAGATGGTGTAATGGTTAAGAATATGAGTTATGCAGACGATATGGCGCTGCTGAAGCCACCCATCAATCAGTGCACACCGAAAATTACTTGTGGTATGTGCGTCCCATGCGGCGACGCATGGGCTTACATACAACGTCAAGAAATCGCAGATGCTTATTTTTAAGAGCAAACATGTATGGCTAGGTAACGTTCCTCCAGTAACTATAAGCGGAACACCATTGCAGAGTGTGGCTCCACCTTATACGGACACACACACACCTTATACGAGTACGGCGGGAGGAAACGCCCGGGTGTCACCACTGTGTGGATCGCCCGGAGGACACGGTGGTACATACGGTGGAGGCCTGCCCTGCTTGGGCGGAGCACCGCCGTGTCCTCACGGAGGCGTTCGGCGGTGGCGATCTCTCGCGTCCGGCCCTGGTTCAGGCCATGGTCCGGAGCGAGAGTGCATGGGAGGCCGTCACTTCCTTCTGCGAAGCAGTAATGCTCGCGAAGGAGGAGGCGGAGCGCGCGAGGGAGAGGCTAGATTCGCGCCCTCGCGTCTGAAGAATCTTGCCGATGTTCTTGTTGATGTCCGTAAGAATCTTGCCTCCGAACTGACGGGGTCCGTAAGGGCCAATGCCTGCCGGGGTTGCGAGTTTGTCCGAAAGGGATATCGCGAGCCCGGCATACAGGCAACGGAAGGAACACGGGTGGGTTTTGGTCAGTAAAAGTCTGACACGCCCCCCCGCTTCACCCAGAGTGGGAGAAGTTATTTGATAATTCCCCACCCTCAAAAAAAAAAAAAAGGGTGTGGCTCCAGTTAAGTACCGAGGACATCTGGTTACGGACGACTTATGATATGATAGGATGATGCAGATTTGGACAGGGAGCGTGGGGCGTTTGCGGTTCGGTGCAATCTGCTAGCCCGTTGCTCGCTGTACTAGGGATGTGAAGGTGTATCTGTATTTTGACAATTTTCATATCATAATGAGAATGCGGACGACATCAATAATGGGTAGGTTGCGTGGAAGCTCCAACAACATCCTAAAAACATTGTTTGACAAGATGGACAGCCCCTTTATTAGGCACTGGATGCGGAGGCACGTGCCAACATTTGTTGAGCCACGTAGGTATTAGTTGTTGTTAGCTTAGTTTGTAAGTTTTACTAACATAGTTTACAAGTCTTTGTTACTAAAGGCTTGTGCAGACCAGCGCAACTTGTCGCGCGACGCGACACCGTTTATTGTTATACTGTGAAATTGTTATACCGGTTATTGTTTTCTTAGAAATTGTATTGTTCGTGTCGCGTCGCGCGACAAGTCGCGCTGGTTTGCACAAGCCTTAATACTATATGGATTGTATGTACCTACTTTTTATGTGTGATCAGAATTATATGAAATATTTTATATAAAATAATACTGTGAATATTTTTTATTTATTTGCAGTTGTAGAAAATCGACCATGTTTAAATAAAAAAACCTTATAAATCACCGTGTTATATTCGTTGATTATAGTAAGTAGAAAGAATTAAAGAATTATTTACAGAAGTTTGAAATTCCGAACTTGTTTAGGTTGTTGCAATAGAGCTCGAACAAAAATGTTCTAAAACTGACAACTTTTACAGTCCCCAACTTTTTTAATTTTTGAAGTTAGACATAAAATAAAATAATATTTGTACCTACTCTACTCGATAAGTTTTAGACAATGACATCGCAAATGCGAGGATAAACTAAAAAAAAACAAAATCAAAAGTTTTTTGTATATACCCTTTAATTTTTAACTTTATTTAATTTTTATTATTTATTGTTATAGCGGCAATAAAAATACACAAACTGTGAAAATTTTTAAATGTCTACCTATTACGGTTCAAAAGCTACAGCCCGCTGACAGACAGACGGTCACGTGAGTCGACCTAACACACGTTGCTTCCCACACCGTTCCTACCTTCCAAGGCATTATGGTCATTCCGGCTGGTCTCTTCCCATCGTCGCGTCCCTAGCTATTGGGTTCGAAATCAGCTGGCGCCCCAGTGGTGACAAGAGCACGACGAATGATGTCATTAATGCTGGCGTTTCGTGCTATTCGGCCTGCACGCTTACTGCAGGATAGGCCATGGTAGAGGCATGGTAGAGATTCAGAGGCAGTTGTCACATTCACTGCATTGGCAGCGATGCGGAGCCACGGAAGACACAGACACGTAGCGACCCGAGAGGGTCACCTTGTTGTAGACACATCTTGGTATTAGATGGAAAATAAGGATCATAGTTTTAGAATATTACGGTAGGTCGATTCACTTAATTAAATATAGTGGTCGCCCAGTGGTTGAAATTCGACCTCAATTATTTTTAACTTTTTTGATAGGATAGCTTAAGATAGTCTATACTAATTCCATGCTTCCATGTCATTATTCTAAGGTATCTTTAACCATAAACAAAAGAGTGTGTGTGTGTCAAACGCATGGTTGTTTTATAAATATCATCTATATAATCTATATAAATTAAACTGTATAATTTTACCCCATGTACACAAAATGAATAAATGAATGAATGAATGAATAAAATTAATTAAATTTATTTCTAATGCATATTAAAAGTATTCGTTTTCTGCACTCTTTCTCCTTAATTAAAAACTTTACTTAACTGTGCCTTTCATATACTCTCGTCAAAGTTTTTAAGATAAGAGAAAATAAGATGATTTATTTGTCCAAAACATATGTAGGTATACATACACATGGCATGCAAGATTTTACATTAAATTATAATTATCACAGTCATGTTTTGCCTTAACGGCCTACACATTTATAATTATTAAAGGTAGGTTATTTTTATAAACTAGATAAACATCAAATAATTTTAAATTTGTCCATTTTAAGTTAAGTTAAGTTTTTTTGTTGTTTTTTTTCGCTTCACGTATTAATATATTGATGTAACTTCGTCTGGTTCGAGTAAATCTGAACATATTTAGGCTTTTCAAAGTTTTTTGTAAAAAAAAATTGTTTACGAATGAACTCGCCCGAAAATTACTTAGTTTTATTTCCGACTTAGTTATAATATTACTATAACTGATATTTCGAAATCATGAACATTGTCTGGATTCTTGTTACCATTAATATATATTAATTGATTCCGTTAAAACCTATAATTATTTTCCAGTCGATACGATCTAACGTGAAGAACATGTTCCTAGTTTACGAGGATCCGATTCTTTAACGAGCCGTTATTATACTGAGATTACGGACGATGGTTCTTTGCGATGGTTTGATTTTTATGTTTTCAGGACGCTTTTCACAGCGATTTTCAATCCGTAGGTATTTTATAATAATACATTTCGTGAAATGTCGCTGTTATAATGATTGATGTGTTTTATGCAATTTATTAGCTTTCGAAGAAGCTATGGGCATTACTTATTAATTTTGTTTTGCACTACAGCCACTCTCCTAATTGGTTACGCTGTTAAATTTCAAAAATGCATTTAAATAAAAAGTGCATAATAAAATCGCCCGTGGTACGACTTACTACTGGTACTTACTTAGGTAGGTATGCAGCGCTTTCGTTCAGTGGTCGAAAGTAAAAACGTTACGGGCGCGGCTTTTGTTAAATAAATGATCAGATGAGCGCCATCGCATCCGGCTCCAGCCCTTCATTCATATCACATGCGTTTGGCTTACATAGGGGTATGCCCAGAGACCCGACTTTTTTAGAGAGGGTTACGTGATGTCCGAAATAGTTGATTCGCAAAGTAGTGTGAAGACATAGATAAATAAAAATAACTTTATGTTCATCTATTACACAAGTATGCTTATCGAACTTTCAATGACTCGCACACGCACAAAATGAATGGCATTACCATTGTTAGTGTGTTGCACAACTACTCGCAGGTGTGATAGGCGGCGGTAGCGGTCAGCCAATAAAGTTGTGAACCTTACAGACTAATTAATTAATTATCATGTGCCTGTAAATAATTTCATCGGGTCTTTCATCCTTCAAACTAGAAATCGGCAGAACAGACCTACCCGGGCGTTAGTATGGCTCATTGAGCTTTAGAAAAAGCTTGCGACAAAAGTACCTACTTACGAAGTTTTTCTGAAGAGTCCGCATAAACATGACTGTAATTATGTATCTTATACGCTGACATGCGCAGGAAGGCCTTGCGAAGGCCTCAGGAATCTGCTGCATGCGGGAAGCGGTCGAAGTGGCGGTGCTTGGGGGACTCCATGTCCAGCAGTGGCATACGCTGGTCTGCATAATGTCACCAATCAAGTTATCTTTCTTTCTGTCAATAGTATAAAAGGTAGGCAATGTCAGCTACATTGCCTATGTATTATACTAGAATACGTGTGAATGGGGCGGGTAATCAGGGCACGGCCTCGGCGGGCCCTATTCAGACCGTAGCTGTCGTCTGGTCTGTTAATGCCAAGGTTGAAGTTTTGTAGGGCTGCACGTGCCATTGAGACTGTACATGTTATCTTTTGATTAAGATACTGGTATTTCAGTGCAAAATAGACGATGCAGTCGAACTGCTTCGTTGGTCTAGCTGGTGGTTTCAAAATAGGATCGTAAGTTTGATGCCCAGTGTTATGAGGTTTTTCATCATCTGACTTTTCCCAACTATATTGGGGTCAGCTTCCAGTCTATTCGGATGCAGCTGAATACCAGTATTTTACATGAAGCGACTGAAGTGATCCATCTCCATAACCCAGTTACTCGGTAATACGATACCCTTTGGTAAGACTGGTTGCCAGTCTTTCGGTCTTCTGACGACCTGTAACGACTGTCAAAGATCCACGAAAGACAGCCAGAACCAACGGAGTCACGGAAGAGTGTCGGTATGTAAAGATGGTCACCCATCCACCGACCAACCGTGGCAAGCGTAGCTTAACCTGATCGATCGATCGGTGTGGCTGTTAGTAGTTAGCCACAAGCCCCTCACGTGTTCTTAGGTATATGTGGTACGAAATAAGAATGACTCAATAGCAAGCCGGACTCTCGTTTAGCCCCCGGTTAATGGCAAAAGACTCGCAGCTGGCTGACAGAACGTGGGGATAGGTAAATATACAGCTCGGTCCCCCTTCAGCATACACCAGCCATATGAGTGTACCCACTATTATAATGTAGGTATAGCGGCTACCTATACAATACCAGACGCCGGTACCATCCGTCGAAACTCTCTTGACAATCGTTTTGTTACGTACAATTGATAACCTAGCTCTCTTGTGCCTTAAAAGCTTGTCATATACCTACATATAACTATACTTTACATACTCGTAATATCCGTCTACAAACTTAAGTATACATTTTGCTTCTTTACATCTTGAAGTAAAATGGAGTTAGATATAATTTGTTTTTCTTTTACATTAACTTAACGATCGTTCATGGATGTTTGTGTTGTACCAATCTTTGGGGATTATTTTCCATTCTCTTTGCTGAGTTATAAGACCTCAAAGCTACTTACCGCTTTTCCTTATTTTTGTTCACGTATTCTCTTTCCAATTAAAAAGGCGTGTACAAGGCCGATTTCCCTTAAAGTTTAGTTTAGTGTCAGTTGTTAGTGTAAACAGATAGAAAACAGCCACCTGTCACTCAGTAGTCTTCTTAAGTAAGTTAGTACCTATACCGTGTGTGTATACATGCTGAATTAGTGTTTAGTATGAATAGAATGTCAGTGCTATTGAAAGAAGCCTATCCTATTTACTTAGCGAAAAGCCGACTAGATTGGGCACGAATGACAAGTAATAAACTCGTCTTAACTAAGCACACCTCGTCCGTCTAATGACTAAACTAAAACACAACTGAAAACGAGCTGCTTGTAAATGCACCCATAACAACACACACCAGAATCTCAGTTAGCCCAGCAAACACAGTGTCATTAGCTGAAAAACGAGATGACAAATTGTAGGCAACGAGCTGAGTACGTGAGTTATGAGTATGGTCGGGTGGCGGTGACAAAGGACGACCGGCATGCCGCGACACCGTGCCATTGTGTCGGTTTGATCATCCCCCCCTGTGAGCCCCTGTTTGATCATCTGCGGATAAGGGATTTAAGGAAGATGTCGGTATGAAGGAAAAGGAGAGTGGGGTATAAACGTAATCTTTACCTAATATTTAACCCGTTGTTGTTCGTGACATTTAGTAAAGGCCCGTCGTCCCCGCCGCTACTCGTATTTTCAGTACCGCCTTGGACGACGGGCCTAATAGTTAAGTTAAATAAAATGTGAATGTCTTTATACTATCTATGTATGAAGCTGAACTAAAGCTAATACTCGTAGTTTTCTGCCAAATAGTCTATTTTATTTCAAGAAATAAGAGTAAGGCAGCTCTCGAATGCCAACTAAAATAGGTATTTATCTAGACCTAGAAATCTGGATATTTTTACTGGGCAGAATTCCAAATTTTATTCTTCCTATGCGAATATTCAGTGACAATAACAAATCTTTGCTATAGACCATTTGCGAAAAAAAGAATTGGGTCAATGAATGTATGTAGGCATCTGCAGATTTTGCGTATACACGAGCACAATACATAAACAGGTTTCTTCACAAACGAAATGTGATTGCATTTTATTAGCCGCCTGTTCTCATCGATAGTTATGGGCAACAAATATCGTGCTGACATTAATTCGGCACACAATTGGAAAATGGAGCAAGACAGACGATCTTAGATAAAGTTCTGATTGAACTCAGACATGCTTGTACTATTGGCGCCACATTTCATAATAGATACTTTTTAAGCTAAAGTAAATATATTTTTTTGCTTGCTTAAATATATGTCTGTAAAGGCAATTTCTTTTTAAATTTTAATCAAAACTTTAGGATCCCTGACTGAACACTAATTTAAAGGCAATGTAAGGGGCTTGATGCCCTTGGGCCTCGCGCGAGCTGACAAAGGCACTGGAAAATATGACAGTTTACATACAAATAAAAGGTTATTTTTTGTTCGGTTTTTGGCGATGCTTGTGGTACCTTGCGGTCTCGCATATGACAATAGTAATTATACATATAAAAAATAATTATACTGAGTCATTTAAAGCAAGCGTTCTAGGTTGTGCAAACGTGTGTAGCCCCTACTTCGTGACACCCACACTAAGTCCTTGGCCATCCACACACTTAATTAAAGTTCAACTTGTCGTGAACGTCTTGCCTGTCCTTAGGGAGTTTCGTCTGTAGCCCGCTTAAACCTTATCGAGCGTAAATTAGATCGCGCGGTAATTCGCCCCTCCCAACGTCTTGTTATCTCGAAAATTTGAAGAAAATTTGTAAAAGGAATACATATTGTAGGCTTTGATTATAGGATACGTGGTGGAGTAGACAATAGTATTATGTACATACAATATTCTTTTGTCTACTCCATCGCGTAGGAAATCTTTTTACACATGATTATCTTTAAAAAAGAAAATGAATAGGGTAATTATGTAAACATTTGATGGTCGTTTTCCTTTCGTCATAGTCGTTTTAAAAGATGTTTCTAGGTTGAGCCTTAATAGAATTGAGCTTTTCAGTACCTAGCAAGGACACACTGTCTGGAGCTTTTCATGCGTATGTAATGCTAAGTCATGTCAATCACAGACAAAAACACAAAAATTGGTTTCGTTTTCCGCTCGTAACATTTGTACTTACTCTTTCTATAAATGGAAGCGTGAAGCTGCACCAATTAGTGAAGGGATAATACAATAGAACAGCAAATGTAGCAGAATGGCTGTTTAATCTCAAACAGTCGGATAAAGCACGTTAAGCGGCTGCGGGGGCTGCGTCTGCACTCTGTAATGTTGCGGAAGTCGGCGCTAAACTGACGCCGCCGGGACTGACGGAATAATCAGCGGAATAGGCATGGAACTGGAATAGCTTTATATTTTTGTTTGAGTATTTGTAAAGAAAGCTATACTAATTGGCAAGAAAAGTTCTACAATAATATTGTTATTAGGTACTATTATTTGTTGATATTGCCAATTTACCGCCCTTATCGGTTAGCTACATCTGAATGATCAATGAATGATGGTTGGTGAAAGAACATAGCCTAAATGAACACAAACAATTTTATTGTAACAAAATATGATAATTTAAAGGTTACTAAAGGTGGGATGAACTAAGTTTATCCTAGATATGTTATAGGACTTATTAGGTATACGGACGAATAGCAGAAGATTAATCAAAACATCAGTGCCGTCGTAAATATAGCACATCCAGTTTTGGAAAACGTTCGGTCTTGGAGAGCGTCGTCCCCGCCACTTATGGCAGGTATAAGTGTCTATTCTGTCAAACGTTCGGTGTTGTCGAGCTTCTTCCCCGTGACTTATGGCAGGTATAAGTGTCTATTCTGTAATAAACTGAGCTTGAAGTGTCAATAGTGTCCACCTAAGTTTTAATGGTGAGATTCTAACAGAGTAGACCGGCTGTTTCACAGTCGATCATTTTAATAGCCGAGTACTCGTATCTAAAGAATAAATCAAAACTCGTTTTTTTTTGTTGTTTTTATTGTAGAACTAAAGCTTCATCTTTAATCAAATATATGGCTAACAGACTTAACAAGGTTAAAAGGTTTCGTAGGAAGCCATGAAACGCTGCTCAATCGTGCGAGCGTATTTTCGTTCGCGATCTTGAAGCGGCGTTACGGCATTGTAGTAGATTTTAACTATTCATATCCCTTTGTAATGCTTTTTAAACGGAACCAACATGAATTGTTAAGAAGGTTGAAAAAATTGAAAAGGCAAGTTAAATACGTCCTCTTTTTTAGGGTTCCGTACCCGAAGGGTGCCAAGCGGAACCCTCGTACTAAGCCTCCGCTATCCGTCCATCCGTCTGTCTGTCAGCGGGCTGTATCTTATGAACCGTAATAGGTTAAAGGTTTCACAGATTGTGCAATTTCTGTTGCCACTATAATAATACAAATTTAATAAAATTAATAATTAAAGAGAGTCCCCATACAAGAAACGTGGTTTTTTCGGCGTTCTTTTGCTCGATCTTAATACAGTACGGATCCCGGGTGCGAGTCTGACTCGCACTTGGCCGGTATTTTAGGCCTACTAAGCTACATCAAACACATCCTGTTTGTTTTCAGCCTGCTGGCCTGAGAGCGTCGTCATTGGTGTAGTCAAGTGTAGTGGTTGCGAACGTGGCTCTTGAGCATGAGGGGTCGATATTTAAAGCGGGAAGGAGCAGTCCAGAGGCTGGTTGATGGCAATATGCTTGCCCTCTGTTAAATGGGGCATGACCATAGCTGCCAAAATATGACTTAATGATATATTACATCTCAGCTACCCCCTTCGAGCAACACAGCCGTGATGTTATGTTATATAACCAAGCCTACAGGTCATTCCTCTTTCTACATCAGATGAACCGTCACGATCTCTCTTCCCAGTGCGTCACTTACATACATTTTATGCCCGACATACCCACGTCCTAAAGGTAGGTGCCATTAATCAGAAGTTCCTCTCACATGACGTGCCGGTTCTGTCTAGCTTTCCTTTACTTTAAGCTTCGGAGTTTCAGAACTTACTCGTATCTCGACAATTTGTCGTCGCTCGGTTACTTAGTATCCTGCTTTGACTTAAACTAAAGCCGTATTCGTTAAGAATTAGTAAAACTTAAATACCTTCCTGTACCTTTTTTTGGATGTATGTCGAGCTACGCCTAAACGGGCATTAAAAGAAACGAGCAATATTATGCTCAGATGTGGTTTTATTGCACTTCGCCCCACCACCGACCTGCTGTCCCACAACTGTGACAGACTGGAATGTTCAACACTTTGACGTCCATTTATCCCATTAATTGATTTTAGTGGGGTCAATAACACGCTCATAAACTTTAAATTCACTTTTTCCCGGCTTACTTACAAGAGCATTAATAATAAACCAATATGGCTCAGCATTGAGCAATTATATATAATGACTGGAAATATAGATAACTATGTTATCTACTGCTAACACAAATACTCCATACAATATTATCCAAAGAAAATAACACAAGTGAGTTACCTACGTTATTACGTGAAGATCGCGTGATTATAAACAATTAGTCTCCATATATCCCGCTTGTACATAGGCATCCCGCACACTCATCACACCTACAACACGGTATTGTGTCCGTATCGATTTGTATCGGCGCCTCGTCTGTGGCCAACTTACCTACGTGCCGGGATTAACTGCTAATAATTATTGAGCTGAGCAATTTGGTGAGACACGTACGATGTTCTTTAGTACCATCTGTGGTTCTTGCTATATGTAGCGAAGTAGAGTAATGACGTCTAGGAAACAAAAACAGTATGTTATGGTAAGAGTGGTACTATATGTAGGCACAATGTTCAGGATCAACTGCTTTAATGTACCGTCACAGAATGACAGCTGTGATTTGAATATACGGACCATTTAAGTTGGTTGTTAATTTTCTTAATAATTAATTTCTATGACTCTACAATTTATCGTTCCGCTTGATTTGTTACTATTACACAAAAAAAATACTGTTTTCCAAGCTTGATGTAACGACGATAACATCTATATCTTTAAGAAATATCTTTCTTCTTTTTACAAGCTTTATATTAGCTTGCTCTGTTCGTATGTGTTTCCGGTTACTCCAATTGTCATCCATTTTTCAAGCACTTCCTGGCATCCGATTGAGCTGAAGCTTGTCCTACCTAAATAACGAGAGACATTAAAAAAAAATGATACTATGGAGCTGGTCTGATGATGGAGCCGGAAGTTGGCCATAGAAACTCCTCAATCAAACAACATAGCACTATCGTGTTTGGACTCATTGGTTATGTATTGACAATTACTTTGACACTAGGTCGTGTTCAGGGTCTGATGCTGGATCCGGAAGGTGGAAATACAAAAAAAAGGACAAATAGATTTATGGGATATCTGGTGATAGAACAGCTAATTGAACAAATCTTAATGCTAAAAAGTACAAAATAAAATATAAGAAAAATCTTTTTTAAAACAAGCAACAAACGTAGAACTTTAATATTTAAAGTTCTACGAGTATGTTTACGTAAGTTTTATTTAGTATTGCACATTTTCCTGATTTGATGAAACTTAGCAAAGTGAGTCCACTGTTCAAATCTGGCAGCACAACTGATCCCACAAATTTTCGCCCTATTTCGATTATACCTAGATTGAGCAAAATCTTTGAAAAATTAATTTTGAAACAAATGTTAGGACATTTCAATTCACATAATTTACTTCATCTGAAACAGTTTGGTTTTACAAAGGGTCGTTCAACTACAGACGCGGGCGTGGAATTACTGAAGAGTGAATTCGATTCCTGGGAGGAGTTGCAAGATGCTCTTGGCATTTTCTGCGACTTGTCCAAAGCCTTCAATTGCGTACATCATCATACTCTCATCAGAAAACTGTACCACTATGGTATGAGGGACAAGGCTTTTGACCTTCTGACTTCTTATCTGAATAACAGAATTCAGAGGGTCGATGTTAATGGCAAGAGATCTGTGGTCACCATGGGCGTTCTGCAGGGTTCAATTCTAGGTCCTCTCTTATTCCTAATTAATATAAATGACTTACCTTACCACATCACACAGATGACACTTCCCTCATCTTTAAAATCAAACGTCAGTTAGTCAACTTTGAACAAGTTAACGATGCACTCTCTAAAGGTGTGCATTGGTTTAATGTAAATAATCTTCTCCTGAACGAAAAAAAGACTAAACTAATTAAAATTTCATCGCTAAATGTCAGGCAGCTAACTACCAATGTTAAAGTTAATGGAATAGAGTTGGACCCTGTTGAGTCAACAGTTTTTATTGGAATAACTATTGACGGTAAATTACAATGGGGCCCACACATAGAAAAATTGTCAGGAAGGCTTAGTTCGGCCGCCTATGCTGTTAAAAAAAAAAAAAAAAATAGACAGATAACTGACGTAGATACAGCCAGAATTATTTATTTTAGTTATTTTCATAGTCTTATGTCTTACGGAATTCTTCTCTGGGGAACCTGTGCGGACATTGATACTATCTTTGTTCTACAGAAAAGGGCTGTTCGAGCCATTTACAACCTAGGTCCAAGAGATTCCCTTCGAGAGAAATTCAGAGAAATAAATATTCTGACTGTAGCCTCACAATATAATTTTGAAAACCTATTGTATGTGCACAAAAATATGTAAAGTTTTAAGAAAATGTCCTATATTCATAGTTGTGTTTATTCCTGGTATTTCTACCAGGAATAAACACAACTTTGCTGTACATCGCACACGTCTCCACAGAGTAGGCAACTCGTTCATGGGTCAATGTATATATACGCCTTTACAACAAACTTCCCATTGACATTCGAAACTTACCTATTAAACGATTTAAAAGCTGTATTAAAACCAAACTTTGTAAAAAAGGGTACTATAAAATTTCAGATTATTTAGAAGATAAAAAAGCTTGGGATTGAGCCGCTCGCTCCGCTAAGCCTTGTGAAAACCATAAAACTTGACATTTCAATTATTCATCACAATAAACCAGTTTTATATACACATTAACAATTATATACAAAATGACACGATTACTTTGTAAAGTATTACTACTACTTTTTAAATATTGTGAATGTGAGGACTATGTAGATATTTTTAAATTTATTTTTTCTGTTTCATTTATTTTTTATTTCTCAGTTAGTTTTAATGATGGTCTGGCAGTTTGAGTAGTTGATGCGGCCTACCTAAATGTCCTTTCTTTGGTATTGTTCGTCGAGTTGAGCTCCTTAAGTTTTGAGTTGATCTCCACGATTACTGACAAATGCTTGCACTGACTGGACAGGTTCACTCAAATCTGTGTGGTTCATACCTCAAAAAACCATTTCAGACACTAATCTACATAGTCCTCATATGGCTTGACCAAGATTATGTCTGGACTTAAAACTCTAAAAGAGACTGCGACCTCTGAGTTTGTTTCAGCCTTTCTTCTCAGAGTAGTCAGATAGGAAACACCGACCTCATCTAGCTTATTTTTAATATTTTTTATATGACGTGTAAAAGTGATTTCAATATCTTATTTACAGAATAAACAATTTCATTTCATTTTAGTACTTTTTAGTTCATTAAAAGCTTGTTTTTAAAAAGATTTTTACTTATATTTTTTTATTTGTCGATATGTTTTTTTTCCTCTATCTCACCTGATGGTAAGCGAATATGCAGTCGACGGTGGTGCACGCTTGCTCAGAACTAATCTATTCATTCGAGACATGAAAACTCCCAGAAATCGCAAGGACAAGTCACGCAAGGCACACACGTCTCCTAATTTCTGCAGTGTTTACTACCTAGCTCTCGAGGCCAATTAGCCGACGTTTGGCTCCGGATGGCCACATAATAGAAAGGTACGGAAAGTCGACTCTATACAACGAGCGAAAATTCACGCACACATAGATAGAAGTAAATAATTGTACGTTTTTCTTGATTGTGTTTTTATCTTTAGTTTTGTTTCTTCTTTTGTCAATTTGTTCATTTCTCATTACTGTACAACGTTTTCCCTGTATTTAAATCTGCTATGTTGCGCATGAATACCTTAAATTAAAAAGAAAACGCTATAACCACCATATTAGATATTATATGACGTCATGTGGCCTGTAACCCGCGGAACAACATGACGCTCTCAACGATGCCTCGTTCCTCAAAATGCAACGTTTAGGAGTTATGAGGGAACAAATAAACATACATAAGCAGCCTGCTATCATCATAATCCTCCTTTGGATTTGCCCTAGTCGGGTATATAGACACAAATTACGTACACCGAGAACAAGCTGACTGAAGACTGAAGACTGGTATTTGTTTTACGTCTGTGCGATGCGTTTCCCCTCGTTGTATAGAGCCAGCCTTCTGTTCCTATTCTGTGGTACAGTCGCGGACATCAGTCGCCTAATGAGTCAAGTTAGTTCTGACCCGGGGGACAGCTTCACTTGGCTCACACTTGCTTATTTATCCTAACTGTAGGTACTGCGGTTCTTAATGAGCGAACCTTGTTCGAATAATCGTTTCATTGTCTACACAGATTTGACCAAAGTTTTGTGTTTTATTTACAACATTTCGCTTATATTATATTCCCTGAAATGTCTTTCTGGCACAAATCTGAAGTGGGTTGCTACTGGGAAAAACCAATAAGACTTTGCCCAACATGGGAATTTCAACCCAGGACGCCGTAATCAGAAGTTGCTCTTAAACGGTAACTACGAGTACATAGACACCCGGAGCAAGGACATTCAACGTATTACAGGAGCGACCCGCCCCTGCCTCGCTCGGGTACTATGACATGTCAAAACATCGAGATTGTTGTGCTATATGAGCTATATCTAAGTAAGTATGAATGTGGTATACACATGAACATTCCGGAATCCCTGAAACTTCTAAATGACATATCCGTGGCGTAGTTTAGAAGAACAACGCGGTCACACAGACAGACACGAAAATCGACTTTACTTTATAATATGTTTAGAAGCGTCTAGTCTATTACGACTACCGCCCCTTCAGGCCGGCAGGCCCCCAGGCTGCACCACCCGACTGCAGACAAGCATATCAAATAATGTCCCCTAATATTACGACTACCGCCCCTTCAGGCCGGCAGGCCCCCAGGCTGCACCACCCGACTGCAGACAAGCATATCAAATAATGTCCCCTAATATTACGACTACCGCCCCTTCAGGCCGGCAGGCCCCCAGGCTGCACCACCCGACTGCAGACAAGCATATCAAATAATGTCCCCTAATATTACGACTACCGCCCCTTCAGGCCGGCAGGCCCCCAGGCTGCACCACCCGACTGCAGACAAGCATATCAAATAATGTCCCCTAATATTAAGGTGCGCTTACACTGCTAATTGAAATTACTGAATTACGGGAAATATTGGTCAAATGTGACGTAGCTTGTCATTTTTGCTAGAGATCAGGAGACCACACAATATTGAGCAATTTACAAGCAACTTAATACAATTGGCAAATCACGCAATCATCCAAAACAAAATGTATGGAAAAAGTATTTAATGGGACTCTGAAAATTGTTCTAAAACTGCCAAATCGGGGTCGTCAAAGTTGGCAGTTTTAGAACAATTTTCTTCACTTTGAAAAAAAAAAATAGCAATTGGTTCTCTACTCAATGACACCCCATATTCCAAGATCAGTTGTTTTTTTTTCAAAATCTAAAGTTTATTGTATGGAGACCCCCTTTAATTTTTAACTTGATTTAATTATTATTATTAGTTGTTATAGCGGCAATAGAAATACATAATCTGTGAAAATTTCAACTGTCTACAGATTACGATTCATCAATAATTGCCCGTGTAAGCGCATCACTAGAGCGACCCTCCAGGCTATGCGGACTGCCACATAGACAAGCATATCGAATAATGTCTGTCTACGCAAATGTGTGGCAAACGAAGGTAATTAGAGCCGCCGTGCACTCGACACTCGACGCGGAAACCACGGGTGACACAATATCAGGGTTGCCAGCACTGTTAATGTGCTTTAGGGTTGCTAATTGAAATTGACCGCGATTGATAATTTATTTTAACATTTTCGTTCTCAATGACTTGAAAAATATTAGAAGGCGCATAAATCCGATTAACTAATATATACGTATAGTAAATAATTTATAAATATTATTAGGGAATTTCAATCTGTATCTCACAGTTGTACATATCTAACTATCACAAAGTGGAACTTTGTGTCCTGTAAATGTGCCATTTGCAGAAGTTTTACAAAAAAAAAATATTATTCATTAATGATCATCTATACATATAAAATGCTTTGTCCTGAATGACTGACTGACGGATCAACGCACAGCCTAAACCGCTGATCGTAGAGACCTGAAACTTGGAGGGTGTGTTCTTTGTATGACGTAGGCATCCGATTAGAAAGGATTTTTCGAAATTCTACCCCTAAGGGGGTAAAAAAGGTATGCAAAGTTTGTATGGGACAACGTGATTCCTTGGTCCAATCTACTTCAAATTTTGCATAAACATACTTTAACAGAATTAATGGAAGACCTATTTCGTATTTTATTGAAATTCATCCTCTAACGGGGTTAAATAGGGGTAGAAAGTTATTTTGGGAGTGATTTGCTTCGAAGTTGATATCAATACTCCTTAGTGCTTTAGATTGTTTTTTTTTTTTTTTTGACAAATTTGAAAAGTCAATCCGATTTAATAAAAAAAAGGCTTGGTGCTTGCAATGCAAATACTCTTTAGGCCCTTTTCTGATTTATCGGCGCAGCAGCGGTGCGACATCAACACACTCGGTATACGCGGTACCAAAAGCTTACCGAGCGCCTATATTTCAATTGAGCGTTTCTGATTAGCTCGGTATGTGCGGGAGTGGGTCAGTACAGATTCGGCATACCGCGTCTCGACATTGCATGTCCAGTGGCCGCGGCCCTTTTCTGATTTGTCGCCGCAGCAGCGGTGCGACATCTTCATGCTCGGTATATGCGGTACCGAAAGCTTACCGAGCGCCTATATTTCAATGGAGCGTTCCTGATTAGCTCGGTATGTGCGGGAGCGAGGCGGTACTGATTTGGCATACTGCGTCTCGACATGCATGTCCAGTGGCCGCTCTGCATCCCGTCGAGTAGGATGCGCGACCAGAATCGTGCCTGTTCGCTAGAAAGAATATGACTTTTTTTTTTTCGGAAATGCATTTTTTTTATTATTTTATTTGCAACTATGTATTGACTTCACTGTACTTTATAGACCGTGTATGAGAAGCTTCTAATTTTTGCGCAGATGTTTTCATTTAGAACGATTTTGCAAAATATCATCACGCCTAGCTTTCGATAAACAAAAAAACTGAAGCTTAAGAATAAAAAAAAAACTAGTTTTTTACGGATGAAAAAGCGAGCCTAGCAAGCTTGAGACTTGGGAACCCCGGCTCGGACAGTTTTTGTTTGCTCGCTTCGCTCGCTCACTGGACCCCACCATCCACTTCCAACCTAGCCTGTCTGAGACAGGGTGCCTCAAGTCCCGACACATCTCGAATTAGTAAAAAGGCAATGAGAACTTAGGATGCAAGGGCGAGCGAAGGAAGCTCGGGATTTGGGGCACCCCGACTCGGACAGGTTAGGTTTGAAGGGGATGACGGGGGCTCAAGTGAACAAGCAAAGCGAGCATATGAGCCCCCGTCATTTCCTTCGTGTTAGGTTCCTTTAAATCCTGCAGACAGAAATAGGAGCCCCGCTAAGCGGTGTTCTGTCGACCACGCCTTACTTCAAAAATGTTAAATTTACCATAAAACATTTTTTTTTAATTTTGCCTTGACCTTCGAGACATTTGACAAAGGGTGGGCTTTTCTCCCTTTTACCTCCCTCTAAATTTCATTTATCAAACATTTTATATGAGAATTATGTAATATAAAAAATCGTTTAAAAAAAGAACTATGTATCTCCGGGGCGGGGGGGGGGGGGGTTGACAGTTAAGGTACACACGGCTACACATCAAGCTATACATTTCCAATTTACGCTGATCTCGTATTGTATAGGATTTCCGTACAATGCGAGGTCAGCTTATACTGGTAATGTACAGCTAGATGTGTAGCCGTGTGTACCATTCCGTAGCAGGCGGCAGCAGTAGGCGACGTGTCGCCGCGTAGGTTTCTATGTATTTCTATGAAACCGACGTGTCGCTAGCTACGGGAGGTATTTCTGCTTGCTGCTGCCGCCTGCGGTCGGCTACGACCCTTTAAAATTACTTTTGACTAGTTTCTGACCGCGACTTCGTCCGTGTGAAATTTCGGCCCCCGACCGACCACGTTGCATACCGTCCGCTCGCACTATTACTTCGTTTTCGCTTAACCTTCTTTCTGATTTTTTTATTTTTAGCTCGACACCTAATAGTCCTAGCGATGTTACATAGCTGTGTATCTACCTGCCTCAAGAATTGGGCTTTCCTATGCAAAAAGATTTTTTCGAATCCGTTTGGTAGTTCGGGAGATTATAGCTCCCTACATACAAACTTACAAACAAACATTCAAACAAACGAACAAATTTTACCTCTTCAATATTAGTATCTATTTATGGATATCAAAATCAATTGCTGTTCGTTTGTCTCGCTAAAACTCGAGAACGGCTGAGCCGATTTAGCTGATTTTGGTTTAGAAATGTTTGTCATAGTCCAGGGAAGGTTTAAACGGTGAGAAAATTAGGGTTGGTAGGATGGGTAGGTAGGGTAGGTAAGTTAGGTAGGGTAGGTAGGGTAGGTAGGGTAGGTAGGTAGGGTAAGTAGGGTAGGTAGGGTAGGTAGGGTAGGTAGGGTAGGTAGGGTAGGTAGGTAGGGTAGGTAGGGTAGGTAGGGTAGGCAGGGTTTAGTGCTACCCGTGCGAAGTCGGGGCGGGTAAAGCTAGTAAATAATATAAATATATGGATGACGCTTCTAACGTTTTCTTTTTTTACGTAAACGAATATAAATGTAACAAGCTAAAGTATCTTCATCCCTCGAACTTGAAGACGACATTATTTCACGACAGCCGCGGCACAAGCGGCTCTGCATAATTATTTACCGATATGTGCGTAGGTGCAGGCGACGCGGTATGTTTTCGGCATCCGAGCATGCTGATGTCGCACCGCTGCTGCGCCGACAAATCAGAAAAGGGCCTTAAAATTGGAATGTTTCGAAAGTCACCGTACTATACATATTAGTACCGCATTTGAAGGTTTCTAAGCTTTACAGAGGTCTGTATTTTTCGAATTCAAGAGAGTGCAATTTCCCATCAAAGTATGTTTCGCAATGACTATAAACAAAGCTCAAGGTCAAACTCTTAAGGTAGCGGGAGTAGACTTAAGGGAAAGCTGCTTCTCCCACAGCCAGTTGTATGTGGCATGCTCCAGAGTAAGCGCACAGAGTAGCCTGGTGATTCTAGCACCCGAAAGATAAACAAAAAATATTGTTTACAAAGAAATACTGCGGTAGGTGTAGTATTTCGATTTCGTTGTAAAAAGATAATACACCCGTGTAACTTTCGCCAGATCAAAGGCCGAGCTTCGTGTTCATAAAATATTTTTTTTTTTTTTAAACAAGTTTATTTAATCTTTTTATCCCTACACTATAATAAAGATTGTTATATTTAATAATTATTCAAACATTTTAACATAATAATTTATATGTTATAACAAAATTAATAACGTAAAAAACCAATAAAAAATCCGATTAGAACCATTTTCGACCTTTACGCGGACGAAGTCGCGGGCAAAAGCTAGTTAGCGAATAAAATGAGTAGGTAACCCTTTTTATTCGCAATTCATAAGTGGAGATAGATAATATTAAAATAACAAATAATGTTTTTCACACATTCAGTTTAGGCATAAAATTTGTACATTTATAGTTATAATAACAACCATTAAAGCTCACCATCACGTAGCACCGTAATTAGACGCCTCGCTTGCACCCGACACTCAAGCACCGCAGTAACAACGCTAGTGTTGCCAGCGGTAATAATACCGTGAAGTCACCGCGTAGTGTTGCCGCGGTCTTAGTGCACTGAAAAGTGATATAGGAATTGGAGAAAATTAATTTAATTTTGGCACTGATTCTGTTACGCACCGACTGAGTTGGTATAAAAGTGTTGCTATAGAAAGAACTTGATCGCATCGGCGCTTACCATCAGGTAAAATAATTCGACATAAAAACGTAGAAAATAAACATGTTTGTAACAATGTAAAGTAAGCAGATAACGCATGTGCTACACAATCATATAATAAATCTGTAGCGGTATGTGTCTAGCTATCGTTATCACAATGTTTATCGACAGATATTAGCTTATCTAGTGTTTACTTTGATATCACTCGTGTTCGCTTATTGTGTTGCATCATAATATTATTAATGTACATAAATAGGGCTTTTCTAATGTTATTTCTCCGGTCGGTGCAAGTTTAATTTTCGGTAAACGTCATCAGGAATCAGTAATCACATACATTGTTAAGATAAGGTTGTTCCTAGAATATCAGATGATTATACGAGTACTTAAGTAGTTGTGTACTGGTGTTGTCACATCTTAATAAGACTGGCAAATAATTGAACTGGAAAAGACTTTTTGTTTTTAACAAGCATTGTATTCATAGTCCTGTAAGAAAGTCAAAGATGAACTCTAACAGCATAATTTCTAGCTAAAAAGGAACTCGACGTAATCTTGTAGCGAGGAACGCGCACAGTATTCGCTCATATGAAAACTTAAGAACACATTTCATATTGAACTAGCTGCCCGCCCCAGTTTTGCACGGGTAGCACTATGTACTTATCTACGGC
This sequence comes from Agrochola macilenta, assembly GCA_916701695.1. Taxonomy (NCBI): domain Eukaryota; kingdom Metazoa; phylum Arthropoda; class Insecta; order Lepidoptera; family Noctuidae; genus Agrochola; species Agrochola macilenta. The sequence goes on along the minus strand of OU753575.1, from coordinate 18,615,055 downwards.
GCAACTACCTACCTACCCTACCTACCTAACCTACCTACCTACCCTACCTATCTACCTACCTTCCCTACCTACCTACATAAATACGTATCTACATACCTACATACCTACTTACCTGCCTACATACCTACATACATACCTACATATATACCTGCCTACAAACCTACCTACATACCTACCTACATACCTACCTACAAACCTACCTTTTTCAATTTTCTGCGCAATTTTCTTAATTTTTCTTTCCGTAAAAACCTCCTTACACTAAAAAACTTCTTACTTTTTTATTTTGTTTTTTATTCTAGCGGTACACGCGTGTTGCCGTGACCAAGGGAAATAGGGATTCATTTTTACCGACTTTAAAAAAAGGAAGTTTATCAATTCGACATGTATGTATGTAATAATAATGGAACTGCAATATATTCACATATGATAATCTGTTAGGGCTTTCAAACAAATATGTACAATTTTTTATAGGTGTATGTATGTTTGTATGTAGGAGTATTTGTCCACGCATATCTCCTAATCGAATTGTGACCAATTTTTTTTTATTGGCTTACATTTGGTTCTCTATTGTGTTCTCTAACTTTTTTATCCATAATCTAAAATGCCATAATTTTTTTTGTCCTAATCATCATTTGTCCGAATGATAACTTGTCCGAACTTAATGTCACATAATATCACAATCCATAAAATTGAAATCCCTAAATACAATATGCCCTAAATATGTTTGTCATAAATATTACAATCAATAATATACAAAAGACATAAAACCGTTTTAAATCAAAGTTATAAGTTCTAAATTCAAATTATTTAATGTTTAGTTATCCTAAGGCCCTTTTCTGATTTGTCGGCGCAGCAGCGGTGCGACATCAACACACTCGGTATACGCGGTACCGAAAGCTTACAGAGCGCCTATATTTCAATTGAGCGTTTCTGATTAGCTCGGTATGTGCGGGAGTGGGGCGGTACCGATTCGGCATACCGCGTCTCGACATTGCATGTCCAGTGGCCGCGGCCCTTTTCTGATTTGTCGGCGCAGCAGCGGTGCGACATCAACACACTCGGTATATGCGGTACCGAAAGCTTACCGAGTGCCTATATTTCAATGGAGCGTTCCTGATTAGCTCGGTATGTGCGGGAGCGAGGCGGTACTGATTTGGCATACCGCGTCTCGACATGCATGTCCAGTGGCTGCTCTGCATCCCGCCGAGTAGGATGCGCGACCAGAATCGTGCCTGTTCGCTAGAAAGAATGTGACTTTTTTTTTCCGGAAATGCTTTTTTTTTTTGCAACATGTATTGACTTCACTGTACTTTATGGACCGTGTATGAGAAGCGTCAAATTTTTGCGTACAGAAGTCTTCATGTAGAACGATTTTGCAAAATATCATCACAGTACTTATTTACGAATGAAAAAGCGAGCCTAGCAAGCTTGAGACTTGGGAACCCCGGCTCGGACAGTCTTTGTTTGCTCGCTTCGCTCGCTCACTGGACCCCGCCATCCACTTCGAACCTAGCCTGTCTGAGACGGGGTGCCTCAAGTCCCGACACATCTCGAATTAGTAAAAAGGCAATGAAAACTTAGGATGCAAGGGCGAGCGAAGGAAGCTCGGGATTTGGGGCACTCCGACTCGGACAGGCTAGGTTCGAATGGGATGACGGGGGCTCAAGTGAGCAAGCAAAGCGAGCATATGAGCCCCCGTCATTTCCTTCGTGTTAGGTTCCTTTAAACCCTGCAGACAGAAATGAAGGAGCCCCGCAAAGCGGGGTTCTGTCGACCTTACTTCAAAAATGTATACATATTATTTTAAATTTTGCCTTGACCTTCGAGACATTTGACATTGACCTGGTAAATATGTCTTTTGTGAACTGGTTGGGTGGGCATTTCTCCCTTCTACCTCTCTCTAAATTTCATTTATCAAACTTTTTATATGAGAATTGTGTAATATTAAAAATCGTTTAAAAAAAACTATGTATCCCCGGGGGAGGGGGGGGTCGACAGTTAAGGTACACACGGCTACACATCAAGCTATACATATCCAATTTATGCTGATCTCGTATTGGATAGCATTTCCGTACAATGCGAGGTCAGCTTATACTGGGAATGTATAGCAAGATGTGTAGCCGTGTGTACCATTCCGTAGCAGGCGGCAGCAGTAGGCGACGTGTCGCCGCGTTCGTTTCTATGTATTTCTATGAAACCGCTAGCTACGGGTGGTATTTCTGCTTGCTGCTGCCGCCTGCGGTCGGCTACGACCCTTTAAAATTACTCTTGACTAGTTTCTGCCCGCGACTTCGTCCGTGTGAAATTTCGGCCCCCGACCGACCGCGTCGCATACCGTCGCCGTCGCCCGCTCGCAATATTACTTCGTTTTCGCTTAGCGTTCTTTCTGACTTTTTTACTTTTTGCTCGGCTCCTAAGAGTCCTGGCGATGTTACTTTGCCTATCTACCTGCCTCAAGAATTGGGTTTTCCTATGCAAAAAGATTTTTTCAAATCCGTTTGGTAGTTCCGGAGATTATAGCTCCCTACATACAAACAAACATTCAAACAGACGAACAAATTTTACCTCTTCAATATTAGTATAAATAATATAAATATATGGATAACGCTTCTAACGTTTTTTTTTTTTTTAAAAAGATCGAAAAATTTAACAAGCTAAAGTATCTTCATCACTCGAACTCGAAGACGACATTATTTCGCGACGGCCGCGGCACAAGCGGCTCTGCATAATTCTTTACCGACATGTGCGTAGGTGCAGGCGACGCGGTATGTTTTCGGCATCCGAGCATGCTGATGTCGCACCGCTGCTGCGCCGACAAATCAGAAAGGGGCCTTATAATAATATTTTTAAAACTTTGTATTACAAAGCTTTTGCTATAAACTTCTCTCAGGCGTTACGTAGCAGCGAACAATATTTTTTCTTCTACCGACTTGTTTTGAGATAGTTCACTTGTTGTGTAGTTATGTTTGAAGTAGCAGGTTAAATACGTTTTTGTTTTTATTTCCCTGTAAGCAGCATGTAAACAAGCATACACATTGCATGCAGCAAGCATGCAACATGTAGCATGCAAGCGAGCATGCAAGCAAGCATGCAGCATGCAAACGAACATGCAACATGTAGCATGCAAGCAAGCATGTAGAATGCAAGCAAGCATGTAGCATGCAAGTGGGCATGCAACATGCAACAGGCATGGTTTCTGTCACGGTTCCGGCGCTGCGGGGCTCCAGCGGTCCCATGCGAGCTTATCGTCGCAGATGGTTTAATGCTCACAACCGCAGCTTCGACTTGCGGCGGCGAGCGTTACAACCACCTGCTCCTCAACTCGCGGGCCGCCTAGCTCCTCCGCGCCTACGCAATTTTAAATAACACTCTAAGGGTAGGGCAGACAAGACTGCGTGGAGTCGGATTTACAGCGATTCATTTCTGTCACTAAAACCTAATTTTTTGCAAATGTTTGAGGACTAACAATTTTATTATAAATGAACATTCGGAATAATACACATTATATAATTCAATACTTAGGACATATAACTTTATTTCATGCAAAATTAGGAGATTCAATTACTCGTATTATAGTACTCGATATTATGACAGAATAGTTTTAGAAGTAAAGATAATTATGTAAAACAAAATTTCGAATTTTTGAACATTATGGTTACTGAAGTTTATAGCAAACGTGTTATGGATACTAATTTTCGGAAAAACTATTTTCGGAGAAGAAAGGGAGTACCCCTACATTTACTTCAACTTAGGGAACAGTGTAAGTTTCATCATAGTCGGTTCCGTAATGTAATCTACGTAAGCTACGGGTGTGGTGTCATAGGGAAACATCTCAAAACCTTGCTCAAATTCTAGTGCATGTTAGAAAAGAAAAAAACCGGCCAAGTGCGTGTCCGACCACGCACAATGAAGGGTTCCGTATTTGGGATGAATTTATCCCAATAACAAACTTAACTTATTAGTTGAGAAACATATTCTCCCTAGTGATATACGTCACGGTCAATTCTCCAACTGTAAATGTAAGCTTGTAATCGCAAAAAAAAATGGTTGTTTCAAAAGTTTGTTGGGCCATCAAGTGTTTTAACCCTACTCAAAGCAACATAAGCTTAAACCAACCTCAAAAAAAAATTGTAGGCCCCTAATTTGTTTCGTACCTACTTTTGATTACGCTTTTGGTTAATTTCGTGTATACTCCTAGATAAAAATATTATTTCATAATTTTGAGTTAATATCTTTCGAAGTCTGTTTCTTTTTTAAATTACTTTTTTATTATATACTAGCTATTGCCCGCGGCTTCGCCAGCGTGGATGTCGGAAAATATCCCACAGGAACGTGCTACCGGGATTCAGAGTAACCTATGTCCTAACCCAAGTCTGCCTTTCATCTAAATCTTTTCAGCCGTTACGGCATGAATAGGTAACAGGCAGATAATAAACTCTTTTAGGGTTCCGTACTTCGTTTAAATGACTTCGTTGTCTGTCGAGACCCTTTTTCTCAGGAAACCGAGGCATCAAGTAGATATAAAAAATTTAAGTCTACGGTCTCGTGGAGCTGTAACGAAAATCGAACTTCTAAGTCAACGCAATAAATAAATACGGTTATTTATGCCGCATATTTTGACACTCGCAAATAAACCAGGATATTTGGTACTTCCCCTTGGCCCAGCAGCGTGAAGTTTAGCGGGAACCAAGGTCAAGTAAAGAGGAAAATCCGACAATTGGTAATTTATATATGAACTGCAAAGTTAAGTTTGTTCTTCAATCTGGAATTTAAAATTCATAGGCCGTGGCTTGAAGTAACATTTAGTCAGTATTTTAGTGGGTACTGTAGTTAAAGGTTGTTCAATGGGGATCCACGCGCAAAGCTCAACGCAGATATCGCCAGCGGCAGGATGGCCGCTGTGAAATAATTTTCGCTTTGCTTACATCAGTGTATTTGTTATTTTTTGTGTTGTTCCTAAAAGCGTAAAGAATTGAAAGACGAACTAAACAAACGAGAAGCAAGGATTACTGGAAAGAAATCAGATCTTATTGAGAAGTAGACTTCTATCTAATAAAATATTTTTATCAGTGCTAGGCTCTAGATTTGGATATTTTTTTTGTTGTAACGTGTTAATTCTTACTTCACTCATGAAAATTAAATGAAAATTTAGAGAACACTAAAATTTTTAGGTTAGGTTTATTTTTCATCAGTGCTAGGCTCTAGATTTGGATAATTTTTTAGTTGTAACGTGCTAATTCTCACTTGACTCATGTTAGGAAAATTTTCAAAAATTGAGAGAACATTACTTTAACGGGGCACCGAGCTTTTTATACACAAAAAAGCGTTTTAATAACGGTTGTTTGAAGTAGTAAACAATTAAATTAAAATATAAGGAATTAAATTGGTATTATTGGGCATATATACTAGGCAGTATATACGATGGAAACACGATTTGATAAAGTTGGCTCTATAGAATAAATTCACAAAGTTATCTCTAAAAAACACAACAAACGCTTAGTACGGCGTGAATACTTCGCGGAAGGTCATCAGTTTTTTTATAATAACAAAACTACATGTTTTATAGAACGTATACACTTTACATTTTCAAAATGTGTGATTTTTTTAACAATAAGAGGGAAATACCTAAATTCGCGCGAGTTTCTCCCATCTTATCCAGAGCCGCCGCGCAGCCCTCCTGTCCGCTTTAGTCCTGCGTCGGCCATCGGACGGGGAGCTTGTGTCGCTTGCGCTGACGCACGGATTTAATAACGTAACGAAGAAAATTGAGTGAAAATTCATTGTAGCGTATTTGAAAAGGGGAACAAAGTAAAGAAATCAAGACAGAGAAGGGGTTGGCGAAAAACCAATGCTAAACGCTTGCATGAAGTAAGTAAAACTCATATACTTACCTACTTATTTACTACTTGCCTTACTAGCCAGGTGGAGGTTTTTTTTTTTTTAATGTTGTATTTTTAAAAACAATTTAATTTATATTTTAGACCAAGAAAACTACAGGCTGAGAATGTTGAAGACAAAGAGAATACTCCTGTTGCTTCGTAAGTATACTCAGTACAGTACCTACCTACTTTCTAGTATCTGGTGAAACTAATTCATGCAGCCAAATTCATACTGAAGACTCGGTAAGTGCTCAGTATCAAGGTTCGATGACCGTCTTTGTAAATTTCGTTTTTTTATTTTATTAATTTCTAAATTTGGAAAATATGTTGTCGATCCGTGAAACATATTATACAGTTTAAAATTCGCTAAATTAAATCTACTATGATTTGAATCATTCTGTAAGTATATTTTTTTTCAATTTATAGGGTAAATGTACCAGTTGTTGGCACCTCACTACAAAACAAAGAGTGATCTGATGAACTGGTGAGGTAAGCGTAAAAATAATAGGATGACAGGAAAACATTATAATAAATTAAGTATTTATTAAAATTAAAATTAAAATTCATTTATTTTCAGGTAAATAACACCCATAGCCAAACATAAATTAATAAAATACAATAAAATCAAACATCAAATAAAATTAAATTAAATTACGTTAAATCGAGAGCAAAATATAAATCAAATAAAATAAAATAAAATCCAAATAAAATAAAATTTAAATTAAAAATAAATAAATAATCAAAAACAAAACTTTATAAATTAAGTACCATATTATCTTTATAACTTTCAATTTCCAGGGTAAATTTCATGGATGACACCGATTCCAAAATTTATCAAACTCTGGAATTGTAAGTTCAGAAACTAATTATTCTTATGAATTATGTCTTACTTTCGTCCAAAAACAGTTTTGTTACAGGATGCCAATTACACCGGAACAAAATTCTTGTCTTCCAGTGGAAGGAGAAATAGACAGTGATATGACTTACTCACACAGAGAACATATTGCCATGAAGTAAGTCCAACTGGAATCACTTCATCCTCCGCTGCTCGAAACAAATTTGTACAACTTCTATGCAATGAACTATGGATTGTGGCATATCATTTGAAAGGCAATTTTGTTAGCTTTCAACCTCTTTTAATATCATAAGCAAAGATTATTCACCGTATGTCATGGAACGTAAAACAAAAAATATCAATTTTTAAAACAAAACACCATATTTTTTGGTAGTCCTGAAACCCTATAAAAAGGGGGCGTTTATGAAAATTGATCATCACTCCAATATTTCACGTCACTGGGAATACTGAAGCTAAAAGAAAATGGAAACCACACCTATAGTAGCCGCTCAAATCGTCATCCTAATCTAGCAAGGATTGTCTCAGCGTACTATCGCTCGACAGCTTCATTTGAGCCAGTCTTGTGTCTCGAAGGTATACAAGACGTTCAGGGAGACTAGAAACTTAGTCCGGAGACCAGGATCTGGACGACAGCGATGCACTTCGGTGAGAGATGACCGATTTATTGTCACCTCTTCTCTCCGAAATCGATATCTGACCGGTGTGGACGTCCAGCAGCAGCTCAGAGAAGTTCGAGGGAGGACTGTCAGCGAGTGGATAGTGAAGCGAAGACTCAAAGAAGAGAACTTGACCCCGAAAAGGCCAGCAACGGGACCTAAATTGTCTCCAGCCCACCGACAGGCCAGGCTTCAGTTTGCTCGCGATCACTTAGATTGGAATATCAAGCAATGGAGGCGAGTCTTGTTCTCGGACGAATCCAGAATGTGCCTGCATGGTAGCGGCCGTCGACAGAGAGTCTATAGAAGACCGGGGGAGCGATTCGCACAATTCTGTTTTGCGGAAACAGTGGCATACGGGGGTGGGTCATGCATGTATGATGTGGGCGGGGATATCTATTGAAGCAAAAACGGAGTTGATATTCGTACCTGGTGGTGGTCGGGGAGAGGGGCTAACCGCAGAAAGATACATCAACGACATTCTGCTAGGCCATGTGCTCCCCTACGCCGAGTTTATTGGCGAAGATTTCCTGCTAATGCACGATAATGCCCGCTGCCACACCGCTGCAGTGACTAGACAGATAGATAGATAGATATATAGAATACACTACACAGCCAGCCAGCTTCTTCTACAGTACCTTGTAGAAGTCGGGATTCCCACACTAGACTGGCCTCAGCCCTGACTTGAATCCGATTGAACATATATGGGACGAGCTGTAAAGGCGGATACGAGGAAGATGTCCAGCTCCGGCGTCAATAGAAGACCTGAAAACTGCTTTAGTCGAAGAGTGGCAGGAAATCCCACAGGATTCCATCAGGAAACTAATTCGGTCAATGAAAAACCGTTTACAGGCAGTCATTAGGACCAGGGGGCGTAACACAAAATATTAAGGGGTAAATAACATAAAATTGTAAATAAAAATATTATCTTTTCATATTACTTCCTATTCATTCAGACGTCCACCCACAACTTCGACCTATTGCAATAATTCTCTAAATTTAGGTAGAAAATTTAATTAATTTTAAATCTTTTTGATATCATTTGAAAGCTAACAAAACTTTCAGGTGATATACCACAATCCACAGCTCACTGCATAGAAATTGTAAAAAATTGTCTTGGGCAACGCGTGATGAAGTGATTCCAGGTTATTGCTCGCGAGTGTATATACTAACCGATGGTATCGTAAATAACAATTTTGCTGGCTTCTTTCTACCTGAAACATGTTATCCAGAAGTCGGCGCTCTCACATTAGTTTTCATAGGGAATGCATATTTTGTGTGGCTATGTAACTTCTTGCCATATCGAACAAAGTACTTACCATGTAACTTCATTATTACAAATTCAGTAATCTGTCTGCAAAAATTTACTACGTACTAACAATAGTATTTTACTGAATCTACTTTGAAGAATAAATAATTTGAAATTGAAAATAAAGGGTCGACTACTGGGATGTTTACCCTACTTATTTAGCCGTTATGTTATTTTACGTTTTTGAAATCACTTGTTTCTGTTGTACTTAGAATATTATCATAAAAGGTAACTAATTGAGTAATAATCGACTAAGTAAATTATAGGCCTAATATTCATTTTTCATTGACCATAGATCAATGAAACCCTAACGTCGGTAAATTATAAATTTTAAAAATTGTGTAAAATCTCAAAAAGGTATCGTGAATATTTCCAATAAAAGTATTTGAAATATTTTTTTTTGTTTTATTTTGTAAATATTGGTAGCACCGCGCTAGTCGATCGGCGCAGTGCTCTTATCTGTCTAGCCGTTCGCTCTCTTGCCGGTGTGCCTCACGCACACATACACGGAGCGCATAGAATACCTAAAATCGATTAGCGCTAGAAACTCGGTGTGCCCTTAAGTATAAATGGTATCCTTTATTTTTGTAGGTTATCTATGACCGAAATTTTAATACCGGCAATCAAAGCCCTCAAGCTTCTGAAAGACAAGCACTTGACGTTCCTGCTGTAGAACTTTACGAAGACGTTAATAGCTCCACCAGAACTCCACCATATTGTCGAAATTTACCAATCAACATATTCAAAGTTACTTTTAGTTGTACTGTTTTAGTTCCCACTTTTTTTTAGCGTAGTATCTTTAGGAAATAAATGAACACCGGGGTTAGTAGTTTAGTACATCCTGGTACAGCACACTTAAGCATATTACGAGAAAATTTAAATTTACTGAATGATTGGTTACAAAATGTATGGAATTGACAGCTTTCAATGGCCATGTCGATTATGCGCCACCTATCGTGATAAAATGGCAGTACAGATCCTCATTGAAAAGTTAAGTTTGTTCTTCAATTCAAATTTGGAAATTCGGGCAGCCGAGCAAGCACAGCTTTGAGACGGAACCCTCAGGGCGCTAGTCCTACTCACATGTCCGGATAAAAAAATAAAAAAACTGGTTTATATGATTCTAAATGCCTTACTTAAAAAAACTAAATAATCATTTAACCACCATTAATTTGTATTAAATTGTAATAACTTTTGACAGAAAGAGAAAGAAAAAGTATTTATTGAGACTCGCACAGGAAATCACAAATTGAACTAAAAACACACCAAACATAAATAAAAAAGAAAAAACAATAAAAAAACAAAGTAAAATTCAAAATTAATGCAGTCCTGTACGAGGCCAAAAGGGTCCATCTCAGCATAATGCTGCGACATTTAAAAAATAAATGTCGCAGCGCTAGTATTCTGATAGGGCCCGCAGTGATGTCACGGAAAGATAGATACAGAATTATATATTAAATAAAATAAAAAATAAAGAAATTGGTGTGTGAAATACAATAAAAAGTAAAATATATGTAGTCCGCGTGTCTATATCCGACGTAACATCAGTTACTTGTCTATGCCTTTAGTATCTGTGGTACTCTATGGCATCGTTGTGACAAGTAAAGAGACGCAGACGCTGACACCGGCAAAGTATAGATAAATAATACATTACGGCTGTGTATAGTGCTACAGTAATATAGTGAATAGTGGAATGAAAAGTGTTTCGTGGTAGTTAGTTAACTGCATACAGATAAACTAATGTTATGAGAGGTTTATGAGTTTTAAATTTCACAAATGACAGACAATGCAAAAGAAAAAGAAAAGACAAATACCTTGCTAAACACCTTAATGCACTAGAAAAGTAGACACAAAAAAATCAATATTACATGTGAATTATAAAAGCATCCCTTTTTTACCCCTTTGGGGGATGATTTTACAAAAACGCTGAAACGTGTAATTCTTTATTTCTTAGCAAATGCATAAATTTGAATTTTCATATCTCTAACTTAAGAACTGCTAGATTTCCCATACAAACTTTCATCCCATATATCACCCCCCTAAGATTATTTTTGAGACAAAAGTACCCTGTGTCTTTCTCCAGGATACCATCTTCTTGCCAAATTTTATCGAAATCCGTTCAGTGGTTTAGCCGTGAAAAGTTAACATAGAGACAGACAGAGTTACTTTCGAATTTATAATATTAGTATGGAAGTATGGATATAGATATAAGAAAGAAAGGTTAAAATACATAGAGAGTGAAATTAGATCAAGTTAATATAAATTGCTTCTTTGACAACGTTTTGATGTACAATCTCATCACGTTTCGTCTTTGTATGGCGTCATATTTTCCGCAAGCTGTTATTCCATACATGGATACCTCCCTCCCTGTTGTACAAGCGAGTGTCGCACAAATAACAACACAAAAGGTTCAATCTAAAAAATGTGCGAAAAGGAACTAGATCAATGTCGCTAAGGAGTTTACACGTAATCTTGACAAGAAAACGCATACGATATGCGGAATTAGTTTTAGGAACGCCTTTTTTGTCTCTGCATAGCTATTCAGAAATGATTTCCAATAGTTAGCTGAATACCAGACGTATTATTTATCCCATAATGTATGTTAAATATTTGCAAAGAATGTGCTGACGAACATCTTCGTTTCTTTGTGTCAGTATAGAGCTGTTATGAACCTGTTATCACGCCGGTAGAGTTGATGCTCTGTACCTCTATCTATTGAATGTCACCGACACCTTGTTGGCATATCCGCCGCTGTGTCCGCTTCCGGCCGTGACGTCACGCATCGCTCTTCTCCCAGCAGTGTAAACACGGCATTACATGACGCCGGTACAAGCACTCGTCTCTTTGCCACATTACATGACGCCGGTACAAGCACTCGTCTCTTTGCCGCATTACATGACGCCGGTACAAGCACTCGTCTCTTTGCCACCCTAATTAATGACGTCGTCATACATTAAAACGTCGATCTGCAATGCGAAGTAATTAAATTCATTTTCATTTTGTATTCAACTCAATATAATATGAGTATGATAAATCAAATTAATTATAGCTTTATCGGCATGGGTACATTGGATTTGAAGAGAATATAATTGACATATTAATTCATTTATTTTCGGCAACAGCAACACACACATTTTCTGTTTACGTTTCCAATATTATTTCAATTTATGAAATGAAATTCAGCGTTTCTGTTTCACGTAATTCTGTGTAAACATTTTCAGCTTAGTTTTCAATCAGCAGCATGAAATTGTTCCCTCGTTAAAATCATTTTCACTTGCACGGAGCGAAAAACAGTCAGAAATTGTGTCGTAAAGTTGTCATCGCGTCCGGAGCCGGACTGTGGCGCGTATCATTGAATGAGTGCGGATAATTAGCGCCCAAGTGCCGTCCGTGCCGGACGAGTGCCGTCGATTGCCGTGCGAGTGCCGGCCGACAATTAATCGGCGCTGGATATCAACGCGCGAGACGTATAGCAGTTTTAACAATATGTAAGCTCTTGTTTTGCATATATATATGGGTACTGCTTTTAAATCAGATACGTCGCCTTGTGTCAAATTATATCTGAATGGCGATATTTGTTGTTATAATAAACAGAATTAAATTGACCGTTTTGCTGAGACCGAAACTATTCGAAATATTCGCAAGACTCCACTTTATTAGTTATCTCTTCATGCCAAACGTTTAGACCTAGTACTAATCCCAGTACCAAATTTAGACCGTGTTTTGGAATAAAGTTGACATTCAAACATGAATAACCTTATTTCGCATAATGTTTAAATTGTTTTGAAGTTAGGTAAGACAAATATTTACCTGCATTAATATTTTGTACATGTTATAATTCTTTGTAATCTAAGTATATATTAAAAATTTAATGTGGTTCGTTGGTAAACGCATCACTTGAGAACGGCTGGACCGAGCAGACTAATTCGGGAAAATTGAACGTCCTTTTTGCCCTGGGTTCTGTGGACCGGACAACGTGTGTTGGGTCAGCTAGTTTCTGATAACAATCTTCCCAAAATTGTTCCCAATTGGCACATACTTAACTTTTGGCAGCATGACTGGTCTAAAGTACCTACCTTGAGTACTTAAATACTTTATTCAATTTAAGGTCGTAAAGCAAATTGTTTGTATCTGCCGATCAAGTAATCTCATGAACAAATTATTATTGTTCCCATCTATTAAAACATGTAATCAAGCACATTTCGTCATAATATGGTTGAGAACAAGGGTTGTCTGAGGCGTGATTGCAATTTAATGAATAGGGTAGCTGACGACCCTTAGCTTGATATTGACGGATTAGATTGGATACGTACAGGAGGATGTACAGTCAGGGAAATGTATTGTGTCGCACATTAGCGCAATACGTAACGCCGCCGCCGTGTTGTATTGTAGTCTTTTGATACGACTGATTATGACAGTTATGATTTGATTTTACGGACACTTAGAAACCACTTGAATTGCCTTGCTGAAATTAGATATTATCAAAAGGGTACACGAAACTTAAACTGAAACTCAAAGCATTTATGTAACAAAACTAATTACAGGCACTTTTGAATTGTCAAGTGGTTGGTCAGTCAGAAAGATGAAGCTATGTGTTCATTCCAAAGCGTAGTAGGTTCCTATGGAGAAGAACGAGAAAGGAACTCCATGGACACTCGTTAATATGAAAATATTGGCCAAAAAAAATAGATTTTGATATCGCAAATTGATCAATAAGAACCGTGACAAGCAGACATCCTGTTTATACATCCGTAATTAAAATTTAATTAATAGCAACCCCTTGTGAGGGGTGATGTGTATTGGCAGCACACCCCCTGCGCACCCCCGCACACACTCCCGACCCCCGTCAACTTGACGGAAGGGTAGTTATCGAACGGAAGGGCTGTTTTAAAATTATTACGACAGTGTTGCCAATTTAATATTGTAAAAATTTTTTGGGCTGGTAAGCCGGTGTTGGGTTGTAAAGAGATTATTTGTGGTTTATGTATGTTTTCATAAATAATTAAATATTTATTGTATCGTGGGAACAATTTACAGGCACAACAATCTTGCATGAATACATACAGACTCGCAACGCCAAAAACAGTTTTATATTTATTCTTGCTAAACTAAACAAGTTCTTTTGCGTTTGACTTTATAGTTGAACTTATTATCGACTTCGAAACTACTTGCCACCGTTACTCCGTTAGCAATTACGTACCTTATTGTAATTTTAAATAAGCTTTAAGTAGGTATTAATTAAAGTCAGAAAAAAGTAGCTTCAAGTAACTTGAAACTTAACAAAGTTAGACAGCGAGTTAGAAACTTAGCACGGAACAAATAACTTTAATTACTAAAAGGAAAAGAATAACATTTTGTGTGAGCTGGGAAATAAACACAGGGATGCTGACTTACATTTCGGCTATTCTCAAATAATGTAACGATTCATACTCCCCTATGAAGCCTATCGATACAACGATCACCATCAAACGATTTTTGGGAAAACAAATTAAAATCACCTTTTTGTCTCCTGGAAATCAAACCCGTGGCTTGCCGCGCTTTCCAGTATTTAGCAATGCGACCTAATATTATACAATAACAGAGAGATAATCTAACCCAATCACAATTCCACAATCGTATCGGTCTTTCAGTCACCCCCCGCTCGACTTCACCCCCTCTCGCCCCGTTGTCGGCTTGTTCATCTTAGTTGGTACGGAAAGTGCGGATGATGTCACTTTGACGCTCTCGACAACTTCCCTTTTGTCGCCTTGACGTGTGACGTCACAGTAACGCGTTCACTTTAAAAATTGGGTTCGTATGTGTGTGTGTGGCCTAGTTTTTATTTGACAGTTACCGGTAGTGAGGAACAGAAAGGGGACATGTACATTATGGAGATCGAGGAATTGAACAGAAAGGGGACATGTACATTATGGAGATCGAGGAATTGAACAGAAAGGGGACATGTACATTATGGAGATCGAGGAATTGAACGGAATTGGTGACGATTGTAAGACTCTGATTCTGGCTCTAAAGATTCTAGTAATAGGCGGTATGGCACGGATTTTTGGCTTCTGCGATAAAAAATATTTCAAGGATATGGGATTTGCCATATGTTTTATTAATATATATTGTGCGGTACTAGATTTTCCGGGATAAAGTTTACATAGAGAACAATAAATTCCCATCGCAATATGAAAAAAGTTACGTGTCGTGCACGAAAACGAAAAACCACAATGACACAAGAGGGTAGACACCATTCACTATGTCCACGTTGTGTTGTATTACCTACTATAGCAAGGGTTAATTAAAAAAAAATACGAACGGCTAACGTAAGACTGTTCTTGCAAATAGAGTACTAGTTGTTAATAAGTGTACAAATTTAATTTGACAAATGGTGGGGTAGTAAATTCCCCGAGATCCCATAAATAATGTGTACCATAGCAATAAAAAAAAATACAAAGCAAATTACTTGTGGAGGATCATACATAGACTAAACAGTACTCGAGTTATTGAAAAGTATCAACCCAAAAAAAGGCACTTTTTTGCGCAAATAATTTTTAAAGTTAAAGGTTTATTTCTGTAAATTCGTTTTAAACAATAATTTTACACGGCAATTAGAAATTTATTTATTTATTAATAATAATATTTTATAACTAGATGAGGTCGGAACTATAATTGTATCGTCACTAACACTAATAACTACTCTCACTAACTAGACGGTACATATTGTAAGGTCAGTAACAGAACACTAACACTGTACTTTTCAGCAGATAATAGCTAAGAGTTTGTATTATCAAATTATTATTGTGCTCAAAAAATATATTTGAAAAATTTAAGTGTTAGTCGACTTTTAAGTTACTGACCGGTACCTATAATAGTTATTCTGCACTGCAGTAAACCGAAAACATGTTTTTTGATTAAAACTTTATTTGCCAGTTGTGCATTCGTGTCCGCTCAGAAGTTACATTTTATTTTAAAACTATTCTCTGTTTATTTATTCGTAAATAATTATTTTTTTAATAATCATAGTGTAGTAAAAATGGCAGATTTATTGTACTGAAAAATATATTCAGCACACTTTTAATTTTGAAATTGTTTAAATTTTTAAGAAATATTAACCTTGGGAACTATGCATGTATTTTATTTTATGGACATTGCTTATTGGGTATTGTTTTTTACTGGATTTAAAAACAGTTAATAACATTAATTTTAATTGGTTGGGCAGCTACAAAAATAATAATAACTATATCTATAAAAATCAATGCCACTTTTCGTTGTAATTTTATAACTCAAGAACGGCTGGGCCGATTTAGCTGATTTTGGTTTTGAAATGTTTGTCATAGTCCAGGGAAGGTTTAAACAGTGAGAAAATTAGGATAGGGTAGGTATGGTAGGTAGGTAGGGTAGGCAGGGTAGACAGGGTAGGTAGGGTAGGTAGGGTAGGTAGGGTAGGTAGGGTAGGTAGGGTAGGTAGGGTAGGTGGGGTAGGTAGGGTAGATAGGGTAGGTACGGTAGGTAGGGTAGGTAGGGTAGGTAGGGTAGGTAGGGTAGGTAGGGTAGGTAGGGTAGGTAGGGTAGGTAGGGTTTAAAGCTACCCGTGCGAAGTCGGGGCGGGTAAAGCTAGTATTTTATAAGAATAACTGACAGTGTCAACTACTTTAAGATGACAATAATAAACGAACATGAAATAAAATTAATTTAGCGTCATGAGCGGAGCCCACCTGCCAGCCGCGGTGTCTTCCGCGCTTATATTAATGTAATACCATTTCGTCGAGCGACGTCATAATGAGTTTTGTGATGAAACTCATCTATTATATACTCCTCACACTTCATATTTGCCTGGTACTTCAGGCCTGTGGAACTAATAGCGTTTGGGCTGAGGTTATTAAATACTTGGCTTTTATAGGTAATTATTATTGGTCTATTGTCCAAGTAACCATAAAGCCAATAGGCCTTCTTTTACCATAGCATACATGATGCATGATATTAAAAACTTGTTCTAATTTTAACACAGCATTTACCGAAAAGTGAAGAAAAGTTATTTTTATTAACTTGCTTGAAAAATACTATACTTTCCTCGACACACAAAAGACTTCAGTAACAATAATATAACGAAGACAGTCTCATTAAGTATGCAAATTCATAATTATGTAGGTAGATATGAGGCGACATATCAATGACGAACCGTCTTGTAATATCCTACAATTTGCTGTAATGCCGTGAGAAAGCGAACAGTGGCGCCACCTCTGTCATGTACTTAATATAAAGTACTCATGTTCTACTTACATTAAATATACATTATGTCAGTATCCTTAAATTACAGAAATGTCACGGAAAAGAGGTACAGCACCGGGTAATAATATGGCACACCTAGAAGTTTAGAAAGCGGTCGCTTTTGTAACGCGTGGTCCCGTCACTCATACCTGCATGACAGTCTCTTCCTACTACTCGGTGTGTCTTATTACTACTTAAGCTGTTGACAACAAAACTATCACATAAAAAACATGACAAGTCAATCTTATACTTTTATAAATTGACAGCACCCTCCACCAGCTGATACCGACGATCGTACAACCTTTTAACCTGAACAATATTCATTTTATCCATTAGCCGATTATAATATGCGAGCAGAGGGTGGCTTCAGGCTACAATGAAACACTATCCACTTACTAAAGGGAAGGTAATTAGCTTGGCTGAAGAACTTGATGTTTACACGGCTATTAAAAGACAGTCTACAAAGCGTTTATATTTACTTTTGTGTGTTTCTTACTGTACCACGTGTAAAGTTGTCATTCTTATTTATTTCTCTGTGGTTTTGACATAATTATCTCGGATAAAATGTATTTCTCGGTAGGCTTTTGTATCTCAATGACACTCTTTTGATCTATCCAATCTTCTTCCTAGCGTGTTGATGGCAATGTAAATTGAGTCAGCCAAGAATTTGGCTACGAGTTTGGCACCTTCAGTGGCGTCCATCAGTTCCAGTAACGTGCAGGCAACAGGACACGCTGAATATTAAGTGCCCCATTGTTTGTGGAACAGTACCATATTTACACTCTAGGGCGGAGTCTATATCTCTATCAATATATCGAATGATCTAACCAAAGGTTGTCTTTGTCTCACGTCGTCTCTGGAACCCATACCTGTCTAGTCTCTTCTGCCTAACGTTTGATGCCACATTAGCGGCCGGGCACTGTCAAACGGGGCGTGAATTGAGCACGTGTACAACTAGGTTGGCTGTTCTGTTCGACACGTGTAGTCCTTGTTTCAGTTAGGGTGGAAAGTGCTCACCATTTGAGAATATATTAAACTGAATTATTATAAAAGGTGTTGAAATAATATTGAATGTATTGCTGCACTTCTTATTTTAATTACCCAATTTGCTTGGGCTTTCTCTGAAAGCAAACCTTTTGCCCTGCAGTTGGAGTTACAAAATGTTTGATAATTTATAATTAAAATATGTTTATTTATAAATAGTTTTTCATTTAAGTTAGGGATGCCAAAATAAGCAATAAGGCACGCTCTATCGTAAGCCATTTAAATGGGGAGGGGAAATTACTTAACCCTTCTTTGCAGTCAGGTAAAAGTTGGTACAAAGTAATGATTTACATTAAAAGTCTGTTTTGTTTGTTACAGTTGCATCAGGCAGTCGTCGCGCGTCTGTTCCACACGTTTTACATTTTACTAAGGTTTGTAATTAAAACTGCAGATACAAGAAACATTGATCTAGCTAGGAGACCAGCGCTTCACCCAATAATTCGTTGTACCTACACCATGTATCTATACACTAATAAAATAAAATAAACATTTTGCTTAAATCAGCCCAAAGCTTAGAACAAGATGGCTACCTTAGAATACTGACACGGCAGCATGGAATTAGAATGTACTTTCCAATAATACTAAATGAGCATTCTCTATTTTCACCAGAGCAGAGCTCGGTCGCCCAGGTACTAATTATACTAAATAGCATGCATATTAGCCACGCTCATCAAAGAATTCGAGCCGGCGACTAGTGCAACCTTAAGCACATGTCTTAGATTTTATGACTAATGAGTCCAACTAAAATAATCTAAAAGACAAAGATAGACATCAAGGCCTAGACCAGTGGCAGGCAAACTGCGGCTCTTTGGCGTACAGAGTGCGGCTCTGTACAAATGTCGATGAGTGCGAGCTCAGCACGTTTCAGTCATTAAGCATCGTATCAAGTTTTATTTAAAATTCAAACTATATTTCAAAGATTTATTTCCGAAGTATTTTCACCAAAAATTAACAGGACACCTTTCAAAGTTTTCCATGATTAGCTTGTTAATAAGTATGATGCCTTCATCATATTATTATCAGCCGATATGATGTAGACGATGAAGACATCCTACTTCTTAGCAAGTTAATTTTAGGAAGGGCTGTGGAGTGAAAGTTCAAGGATGGGAGTTTCAGGGATTAAGAACGTATTGATACAGTTTGGATTCACAGTACAGTCGTTACAGTATTGATATTTGGCTCTATTGACTAATGAGTTTGCCGACCACTGGCCTAGACCAAAGAGTTTTAATAGTCTTTGGACTAGACAACAAAAAGCCTAAAGTAAGACTTTAACGGCTTCGCATAAAATGTGAAACAAAGGTTTATAAAGGTTTTTTTTTTTGTGTATGACCACGCATAACTTTTTATTGAGTAGTCCTATTTGAACGATTCTTATTTTATTGGGGAGGGTATACCTCGAAATTGGTCCCATGTAAAATTGAAAACTAAAATCCACCCCTAAGGGTAAAAAAATTGGGGTTGATTGATTTTTCACCTTCTGAATTTTCAATTGCGAACCGATTCTGTTGTAATTTCGCGCACATGTTGTAGTTCTGATGACACAACCATATAATAAGACTTGGAGTTGATCTGATGGTGGAGACGAAAGACAGTTGCGAGAGCTCCTCAGCAGTTTGCAGCAGCTACATAGTGTTTGGGCTTATTTCATTCACCTTGATGAGAACTTTAGACCTAGCTGGGGTATGACCGACATCGAGGGTCTGACGATGGAGACGAAATGCTGTTGAGGAAATTCCTTACTTGAGGAAAACAATTAAATTAAATGGTAACTCAAAAGCGAAAAATAAAAAGCTTTTTGACAAAAAAAATTACCAACGAAAAAAATACTGATAAGCAATCAATCTACCTAGCCTTTTCCCAACTATGTTGGGGTCGGCTTGTCGAAAAAAATACTGATAAGCGAAAAATAACCTTTTAGTGTAACTAAGCTCCTAAACTTATTTAAGTAACAAATGAGGCGGCGCCAAACACATTAAACGAAGATCCATCAACAACATCAACATCATCCGTTTTACGCTATAAGAAATTAATTTGTTGGATGGACGCCGCCTCAAAATTTGTTACTTTTTAATAAATTTTTTAATCTTTTTTATAATTTATTAGCTGAACATTCCATTTTGAATTTTTAAATTTCATTCACATTGACTGAAATCCGAGGTTATCATGTTTTTAACGCACGAGGCACACCCACCATATTTGAATAAAAACTAGATGAGGTCGGCGTTTCCTATCTGACTACACTGGGAAGAAAGGCTGAAACAAACTCAGAGGTTACAGTTCCTTCTAAAGTCCAGACATAATCTTGGTCAGATCATGTATTAGTGTCTGAAATGTTCTTCTGAGGAAAGAACCACACAGATTGAGTGGACCTGTCCAGTCAGTGCACTTATTTGTCAGTAATCGTGAAACTCGGTAGATACGATACCTAATACCTACTAGAAAGGGATGAGCTATTTATCATTGTACTCATTGTGGAATCAGTAAATTATTCGAATGTTTCTGAGTCAACACTATTTTCTAACAAATGCTCGTAATTTACTTATCTATCATTTATCCGACGGTTCGAGAGAAAAGATAAATTATTTCCAACGGCGGCGGCGGATAAAACTTCGCTTACGTTAATCATTCCTGTTATCTGAGAAAGTGTTTTATGGAATATTTTTTGGACAAAAAATACGGTTTCATAATGCAAAATATTTTTTGCATTTTTTAGACGTTGTCTCAGGAGTATGTTTAAAAATGTTGTCTTTTATTTTACTAGGTAATAGCTTGTATTTGGTTGTTCACAAGGCAAGTATAAGTAGATCTTTAGAAAATTCAAACAAATAGATCTTTGTAAGTTTTCCTGGACCTATCCAAACTACGTGCTGCTATTGTGAAGTTCATCAAACAACTAAAGAATGAATTACAAAAAAGACCTAACAAGCCTCATGTATATTTCCCGGTTTCCCCGTCATCGCCGCAGACCTCTAAATACTTAAGATTAAAACTTTCTAAATTACGGCGGCGATAAATTCACAAAATCCCAGATCTTATCAACATTTTCCTTCGGGCCATGTGAACACCAATTTAACTTGACCCCTTACACACGCACCTTTCTTATAAGTACAGCTATAAACAGACTTAATGGGTTTATTAGGGTTCCTCTTAAGCTGGGCGATGTAGAATTGGGTTACGGAAAGGATGACTATGGTGCCCGGAACTTATATCAGTCACCCACAGAAGTTTTTAAACAATACCTTCTGAATTTTATATGTAACATGGATTTGAAGATAGTCTTTCTAAACATAAATTAAGTCTAAAAAGGTTTAACGGTAAGCAAAGCGTCAACTTTACCAGAAAATTGCAAGAAGTATTCAACCAAATTATGCGAAGGATGGTGTTATTTTATCAAAGTACCTTAGCAATCCAATTGATTCGAAAAATCCTCAAAATCCTATCGTCCGATATCCTCACAAAGCTCGTGTGGCATCCGAAGAGTACCAGGGCCGCAGATGTGGCGCGGAGCCAACGCGAGCCTCCGACTCTTTGGCACAGCGCCAACTACATCGATCGCTTATTGAGCAGGTCAACGCTCGCCCTTCGCGCCGTGCCAGAGATGGAAACATAGCTTACATCTCCTAACTTAGCCTCTAGACGATCATAATGAGGGTAGTTTATCGGATTTTTTCTTCGTCGTCCGAAGAGCGGATCTTGGTAAGGAATTTGTTAAAGTGGCTGAAGTTGGCTTTGAAATATCTTGATTGGATACCTACTGCTTTTTTATTCATGACAGACAAGAGCTTGTCTCCTATTCATGACTTGGAATTTTAAGAAAGAAAGCGGAGAGAATATTGTTTATTCTTGAGGTATTTAATCCTACAACAATACCACACATAGGTAATTTTTCTTTCAGTTTAGACTTGGAAAATTACTAAAGCAACATTTGTCCTGATAACTGACAATAAAGTAACATTTTACTCAATATAAAAGTAACAGAGCTAGCTAAAAGCATCAAAGGGCTTCACCATAAAATTACAGTCATCTCAATTTGGGGTTAAGGCTCTAGGCTAAAGTGGGCACCAATTAAACGAGATGTTTCTTGCCGTGTACGATCCATGAAAGTGTTAATAAAATCCAAGTGTGTAGTACAGACTGGCAAACAAGTACCACTAAAGACACAGGTACAGAAGGCCGGTTGACTACAACGAGACGGTTGACGAAAACGCACGAACACATAGACACGATTCACGTACAGCGAGTGCAAGCGCACTTGCGACTAGCATTTATTTAAGATCGCCGTAGGTACGCGTCTATGTTATATGGAGCCATCCTTCTGTACCTATCTAGTTTGTGGTAGAACCAACCCTGGCGAACAAGTACGAAATGTTGAAAATTTCAGATAATACGCGTAGTTGGAGTCAAGAGAGGTGGTTTACGAGAATTTCATGTTGTTTTTATGATTGTCAGCGGGCGGCGAAGTTTTTGATGAGTAGTTACTATGTCAGGCTTATATGAGTTATTTATTGCACACAAATATTGTTTTTATTGTATTTATGGTTTTATTTTTATTTGGTTGCTGTGTACAGTGTACACTCTTTATTACGTGCTTTAACTTCCATATGAGTGACACGATCTTCGAATTAAATAAACTGTTTCCATCATAATTATTTAGTGATACCCTAGTGGTGTGACCGTCAGACTGCCAAGTCATAGGTCTCGAGTTCGAACCCAAGGCACGCATCTCTGACTTTTCAGATTCATGATTCATTCAAAAACGGAAAGGAAAACATCCTTTTTTTTTTTGAGGGTGGGATATTATCTAACTATATCTTCTCCCGCTCTGGGCGGAGCAGGAGGGTATGTCAGACTTTTACTGACTAAAACCCACCTGTGTTCCTTCCGTTGCCTGTGTGCCGGGGCCGCGATATCCCTTTCGGATAAACCCGCAACCCCGTCAGTTGGTGCTGATATCTCTTTGAGGCGCGCGTAGAACACAACGCGCCGTCGACCCGGGCCTGGTCCTTATCGGACGGCGAGCTACCCATTGCTCACCGTCCGCAGGCCCGCGCCTACGGTGGCCGGAAATCGGCTAGTGACTCCCGACGCCCGGGGCGTCTCCTGCGGCGACTAGGGGACGCGAGGGCGCGAATTATGCCTCTCTCTCACGCGTTCCGCCTCCTCCTTCGCGAGCATTACTGCTTCGCAGAAGGAAGTGACGGCCTCCCATGCACTCTCGCTCCAAACCATGGTCTGAACCAGGGCCGGACGCGAGAGATCGCCGCCGCCGATCGCCTCTGTGAGGACACGGCGGTGCTCCGCCCAAGCCGGGCAGACCTCCACCGTATGCTCCACCGTGTCCTCCGGGCGATCCACACAGTGGTGACATCCGGGTGTTTGCTCCCGCTTTATCCTGAACAGGAACCTCCCGAAACAACCATGTCCGGTGAGGACCTGCGTCAGGCGGAAGGTGAGGACACCGTGGCGCCTCTCTAGCCACTCCTCAAAGATACAGACATATCGCCACAATAGCGGCGTGCCCAAAAAAATAAAGAAAAAAGTAGCATGTCTGCGAATATCTTAAGTTGCGTTCTGAACGATCTTACCAGTGAACAAGATTACAGTATTCGCCATCTCGTGCTCCGAGTATTTCACAACGAAATATTTGATCGAACTGTATTTCAGTAGAAAAACTTGGTGCTATCGGGTAATCATTTTAAACCAATTCCGGTCTACCCTCTCATAGTGCACTGCACTCCTAGTACCTAGAAATGTATCGTCTGCGGCTGTGCGCTTTTTATATGTTTTATTATCTACAAACTTTACCACTTTGGTGGAGTTTTCTTTGGAGTTTATAATTGCCGTTCGATGTTCCGCCATATTTGAGGATGGAGCTTGTTTTTTTTTGTAATGTTTGTCTGTTTACTCATTTGATGTTTAAGACATATCTTTATTTCTTTTCTTTGTAAATTTGGCTTTCCACTGAACGTTGAATTATGTTTGTGATTTTCTTGTTTTATTATTACTATTGAGTAATATTCTTATTCAGAAGTACCGTACATAAATTGACATAAGAATGCGTCTTCCATTTATATTAAACTGTCAATTTATTTAAAGATTTTTATAATTCTTACATTAATAAGTCATCACAATGGCATTAAAACTACAATTAAAATTATATTATTGTATATAAATAATAACTTATACAAACTACAATAGAACTTTGCCTGAATATCTCATCAACTTTCAATTCATGTTCACTATCACTAACCTCATCGAGTATTATTACATCTTCTGTTCCTCTCGTTTCTACTAATTCTCCTGATAACCAATAAACGAAATAAAGGCACACAATGGGAAGATAATGAGAAAATCCGTTCGCGGCCAAATGTTCCCGAGGAGATTCCTCCGTGATAATAACGCGGTATTCGCGATGCTAGCAATCCCGATTTTTATATTAACATATATATTAGTACTTACTTTTCTTCACAACTTTACTATCAAAAGGGTGAGGGAAATGTAAATGGTTTGTACAATTTCAAAATCAAAATGGTGAGATATGATTATGGAATATATTGAAATGAGTCAATTTGAATTTGTAATTAAAAACTTCTATATTTCGATTCGTCAAATAAATGATGCTTTTAACATAAATTACTGATCACAATAATAACATACACGGCGGACAATTTAAAAAAATTAAGTGTTTTAATATCTGATTTGTACTTAAAGAAGTGACAGCACAAAAGACGCAAAAATAATAGAACACGAAGATAGTTGAGATGTGACTGGCAGAGAGAGAAGCAATCTGTATTGGTTTCGTTTAAGACACTTAAGTCAGACTCCGAGCAAGTACAATGTTAATTAATAATGAAATCAGAACAGCCATTAAAACAATAATGGATTTAACAAACGGGTTCCAATGGTATCTAAAGCAGTAATAAAGACCATATTGAAGGTGTAGTTAATGCAGTAATGGCTATTTGAAATAATTATGTAAACTGTATCAAACGCTCTACATAAATCTATGTTTAACGCTGATGTCGACATAATTTAAACGATGATTACTCGGTCGAATAACATCGATGTAAAACCGACAGTTTACTTAATGTGGAGTATTTTGTCCGCAGTCGAGGGTCTGATCGATTGACTCCATTGAGTGGAAAACTTTTCGCTTCGCTCGACGTTTTCTTATTTTTGTGTTGTTGCTGAGGTTGCTTTATTTGCGGGTAATAAACTTGTCATATTAATAACAGGGTCTTTTAGATAAGTCAATTTAAGTTACAGTACACATGCCATGTTGTATTAATTATTCAGCCTTGTTGGTGTGTTTGTGTTAATGATCAAGTAGATATTATCCATAATGGGTGGTTTGAATAAATACTAGTTAATGTTAGGCAATTCTATAATAATAAATTAGTAATGCTTGCCGTCGCATGTGTTGGTTCGGTTGCGTTGTATAGTTAATAAGACTGAATAGTTTTTATGGTTACCTGTCAACACACTTGCATATTATCATGGGTGCTCCAAGAATATCCAAAGGTTGACTGGAAGAAAATGCCTATGGCATTAAGTCCGCCTCACATATGTGTGCTAAAGTATTAAATAAATAAATAATAAATATCCCTTTCCGGAAAGAAGCTTATAACCAGAAGACAGTTTGCATTTCGATAACGATAAGTATTCTGTTAACAAGGAGAGGTACAATATTCTAAATACCTACCACTGAACAATTATTTACTACCATTTGGAATGGTAAAATAATAAATGAACAAAAATGCGAAGTAATAAATGAAATACTCAAAAGTAATCATGATTAAATCCATATGAAGCTTCGCCGAGGCCTCGGGCTACGTGCATCTAAATCAGACCCGCGCGGCCGACCGCAGCGCGTGATAATATATACATTGACGGTTCTCTATGAAATTAATTTAATTCAATCCTGTGTTTGAGGGGTAATGGAATATTCCGTGTATTTATCATCGGCTTGTTGTAGCTCGTTACGTGGAATTATTCAGTTTAATACATTTTGATTTGTTTGAAATATCGTTTGTTATGTTTGTGTAGGCTTTAGTTGTACTCACGCAATCAATTCCGTTAGTAAGGTTTTATGTCGGCTATTTGCGTTTATAATAAAAATTTATATTTTTACATATTTTTTCAATTACTATTATACATTTTTTGTACAACTGAATCCTCCGTCTATAACTACGCAACTGCTTTAAGTTCTCTATGTTAAAAGAAAACACCATTTACTACACAGTACATTCACAGTATTACAGTACTCTTTTGTTGCAAATGATAACATCATCTAAGTAAACAAGAATAATAACCACATAAGTGGCATCTGTAAAAGCCCTTGCTATTATCCAGCGAAAGCTAGTGCGACATATTTGCCTATTGCCCTACATCGATACTTTAGCGACAGATAAGCCACCATTTCCCATCCTCGGGTACAATACCAAACTTATTACGGAACCTTATATACGTCGCGCTCCGTCACAGATTGAAATCGGGAATCATTTATTTGTCGACGAACTTGTTCTAAGTAGGAACCACTTTTTAGACTTTCGGAAAAGTAAATGTAGATAAGGAGCTGATGATGTTCGAGTCAGTTTCTAGAGCATATTAAGTTTTTCAGGGAAGCGTTTACAAGTATGAGAATTGCTATATAATCGTTTTAACGTTGTTCAACAAAGTTTTCATCCAAAAAATATCAGTTCTATTTTTAAGACAAGCCTAGATAATATTATTACCAGCTGATACAAATTCTACAATTATATAATACTTGAAGTCAATCTGCTTTCAAGTATTATACCGGCTGAAATTTTTTACCGTCTCGAGAATAATATGGTGTGTTGTGTAAGTGGAACAGAAGCCATACCCGGGAATATTTGCTTAGTAGCATTGACCACGCGGGCGGGCGGGCATTCGCGAGCGACTTGTGCGCCTTCGAAGGGTATCAAAGAGGCCGACGGCAAGTGCGGCGACTACCTATCGGCCGCTTAGGAAAGCTACGAATTAATTGATAAATTCCGCGCATTTAGTAGGGTACGTATGATTTGAAATTCGATATAGTTTATCATTAAAAAAAAAAAAAACTGTGCCATAGGCTTCTACTCCGTTCGCCTATTATACCCAATATTTTTTGAGACGGTAAAAATAATCATGCGGTATAATTGTTAATTCATCCTTATTAACAAAAAATATATATTAATTGATAAAATCACTGTAATAGAGGATGTTTTACAACCAATTAAGATGGATGGATGGTTCCAATAACCCATTAGTATTCAGGTACACCTTACCTTTCAAACTGATAAAATCTATGAGTCACTTCTGACACCAATGGCAATTCATACTACCAATGTGATACTAATCTTCCTATAGTTTTTGTCCCAAAGTTGTCACGGTTATCTGATAGCAGATAACAGGCTCGCAGTCTGAACTAATCCTTAATGATTTAACGTGGGCCTACCCTACGCACACTCGACTGATGTCATCAATCGTACTCTTGAAGGGCTTGGAGCGCGAAGGGCAGAGGAAAACTCTGAGTGTCGGGTGAAAGTTGTTTTTTGTGTGTTTCTAAATACTGACTGAATCATTTTGAATTGATGATGAGATGTTTGAGTGCCAAACAATGAAACAAACAAGATTATTTTTTTGGAACACCAATATCAAAGTATTTTTGAAATAAATCTTTTAGCTATTTCGGTTGCAAATTTGTTGCACATTAGCTAGATTTATATTTTTATTTTTGTAAATCTTTTTATGAGCAATATTGTATTAATATATTTGTAATGTATGAGATTTTTATTTGAATATTATATGCGAATCAGATCGTCTCCAGTATAACATAATAATCTAAAACTTTGTTTAGGGGGCCTGGTGACCTGACATACAGGTTTTGTAAAAAACTTAGTTTAGGCACCAGTCTTCCACAAATTAATTATAAAATTGTGTCTGTAGACTATTTAATTATTTTCTCTGTCATTTGTGGTAAGAAAATAAAATAAATTTATTATTATTATTATATATTTTTATCCAGACTTTATTGGTGTATAGAGAAATAAAATGGCTCTTTAATCAGGCGCCTCGTTTTTCGCAAATTATCTTGTAGGCGAAGGGTTAAGAACCAGACAATCATGTTTTGTTATTTCTTTTGTAAATAATTTCATCCAGCTAAAAAAACCTGAGCCTTGTATACACAACAGAACTTAATACCTAAATAAAAGCCTCCAGGCATAACCTATCAAATAAACTAGTAGTTCTGCGAACAGTAGACCTTGCGATCTTAAACTTTTTGCGACAATTAATATACCACTAAAGTTATTAACAAGTTAGTAACTCGGTTAGTACGTTGGTAACTGTTAGTCTCGTTTTAGAGAATTCTGAAAATTATTTTCATTTTCTCTAGGATTGTTTACCTTCCTAGTGCGTCACCTGGGAAGAAGTGATGCAACAAACTCCACAGCAGCACAACTGTCAGTTCAGTAAAAAAAAAAAGATTCTATAAGACACGACGGGGTATCTACTCTGTGCCGTGTCTGACTAGTCTCCGGTGTAAGTCTTCGTTGATGGTAGATATAGGTTGGTTTTCAATCACACACAATTGTTAACTCAAACTCAAAGCATTTATTCCAATTACAACGTTTACACTTTTGAGTTATCACTTTGTCACTTAATTTAAGTTAGTTGAATCATTGAGTTTAAGTTAGAAGGTGAAGCTAGTCGCCCATTCCAAAACAAAGTAGGTACTGAAGGAGAAGAACGGGCGCAAGAAACTCCTTAGACACTCTTTTATATCAAAGCATTATGTTACAGAGGTTCAACACGCACCATTGTTGCGTCTGTGCCCTTTTTTCCAGTCAGCGGATATATCGCGTATTCAAATACAAAATCTTATTACTTAGTTAGTTCAATAAAACTTTTAAATAATACTAAAATGCTTATCAGTTAATTATTTTATAATTAAACAATGCTAATATTCACAAATACAAAGGTCATTCAGAATTAAAGTTAAATTAGAACCTTCATTACTTTTTACACCTTCATTCTTACTACTTTTGACAACACTTCCTGTGATTTAAGGAATTTAATCAAACAACAGGTATTCATTAGTAAATTGCAGTGTAAAATAATCTTATTACGTTATAGTTGGTTTTCTATTGTTAAAACTGATTTAGTTTTTGTATTAAATTAAATTCAGTTATTGATCATAATATTCGCAAATCGCGCCATCTTCGTGACATTAGGTAGCGCTTTGCCATAAACAAATTTAGTATCAAATGACCACTTGTCAATATGACTAAAAACCCAAAAATCATTAATTAAATGTTCCCTTTTAATTCCAACTATAGTTTTGGCTCTAACATCGAAATTTGTTTAATAATTTCACTATCAGTAATATCGACTACCCTGTGGACTGAGTTCACAAGTTTGGCAATAGATGGCGTTTGATTTCAAAGGAACTGATACCTTGATTAATGCTTGTGACAGCATAGCACTTTATGGCTACGCATAGGATTATGTTATAATCTTTACAGGTTGACGCCTTCGCGGCGACTTAAATAATAGTATGCAAAATAATTTACATTACGCAACACAAAACATAATTTAAATTATTAGCCATATGTCAGCTAGCGCATGCCAATATACCAACCAAAAACATCAAGAACTAGACTCAGGCAGAAATAAAAACTAAATGTAAACAGAACTTAATAGCAAAATTTGTTCAAAGGCATACTATTCCATCAACGACTTCTTAAATGATATGAAAGTTGGTCGTTGTGATTGACTCAAAACAATGTTTATGTTCTTTCTCCAGAATTAAACCTTTAACCTTAAACTTTTTTTTTTTTTTTTGGTTGGGAAATCATCAAATGACTCCTCCCGCTCTGGGCGGAGCGAGAGGGAGTGTCAGACTTTTACTGACTAAAACCCACCCGTGTTCCTTCCGTTGCCTGTGTGCCGGGGCCGCGATATCCCTTTCAGACAAACCCGCAACCCCAGCAGGCATTGGTCCTTCCGGACCCCGTCAGTTGATGCTGACATCCCTTTGAGGCGCGCGTGGAACACAACGCGCCGTCGACCCGGGCCTGGTCCTTATCGGACGGCGAGCTGCCCATCGCTCACCGTCCGCAAGCCCGCGCCTACGGTGGCCGGAAGTCGGCTCGTGACTCCCGACGCCCGGGGCGTCTCCTGCGGCGACTAGGGGCGCGAGGGCATGCAGCTTGCATCTCCCTCGCGCGCTCCGCCTCCTCCCACCCATTGGCAGTCCATTTTAGCCTCCCCCCGAGCCCCACGTGAGGGCCCTGCCACGGCGGCAACGGCGGCGGTGGCGACGACGGTGGCGGTGGCAGCGGCGGCGGCAGTAGTAGCGGCGGCTGCGGTGGTGACGGCGGTGGTGGAGGGCTTGCCCCTGGCTTTGGCGGGTTGGGCGCAGGCCTTGCTCCTAATCCGGTGCTCGGCCGGCTTGCCAGCCGCTGCACATGCGGCGCAGTGCGGCGTGGCTTCACACGAGCCGGCCTTGTGACCGGGCTGACCACAGCGATAGCAGTGATCGCTGCGGTCCACCTCCTAGGTGCATTTAGTTCCCACGTGGTTGCCCACATGGCAGCGGAAGCACCTCAGAGGTCTGGGTTCGAGCAGTTTGACCTGCGCGGATACCCAGCCCACCAATAATAGCTTATGTACCTACTGACAGGTTATATGAGTTTATATAATTGTTTTTTTTTTAGACTTTTTAACTCAATTTGTTTTAATTTTAATTTATTGTTGACATAATCTACTAATTACAATGTTTTTTTATGAGTTGTATTGCAATATGTGGTTAGCTAGTGACCACGACAATTGATCATATTATTTATTCGCTTGAGCAACTGGCAGCAAGTTCGTCATGTTCCCTTAGATGTCACTGCTTGCGGTAGCGTCGGGGGTCGGGTTGCCTCCTTCCCTCAAATATGGCGGTAATGGCTGATCTTTGCGTTATGCTCGTGAACGGGTGCTGCTTGCGGTTTCTGGTCATCTTGTTGATTATGGTTTTTTTATTGTTATAAGTAATGAACTGTTTATTTATTTGACTTCGATGGTCCTATTTTTAATTTATGAATTCCAGTTACAGCTATATATAGCTATATGTAAGCAGGCACGCCCTTTATACCTGGAGGCTTTTATTTAGATATTATGTTCCGTTTACGTTTAGTTTTTATATGGTATATTTGCGTGTGCTAGCTAACTTATAGCTTATAATTTAATTTATGTTTTGTGCTACGTAATAAATGTAAATTATTTTGCGTATACTCAAACTCAAACTCAAACTCAAAGCATTTATTTCAATTAAAATATTTACAGGCACTTTTGAATTGTCAAGGAATCGGTCAGTCAGAAATATGAAGCTAGTTGCCCATTCCAAAGCGTAGTAGGTAGGTACCTATGGAGAAGAACGGGCAAGAAACTCCACGGACACTCTTTTAAATAAATTGTTACAAAGTATTTGTTACATCATTCATGTTGAAATTAAACATGTGAGAACAATGTAGAAAGACGTGCACGTTAGAAGCGTTCGTAATAAAAATATAAAACAAAGAACAATTCAAACATTTAAATCAGCCAAGGCAGCTAAGAGTTGACCTGTCCCAACTGACGGCGCCCGTTCACGAACATGACGCATGGATTAGCACCATTCAGCTCAACCATTTTGAAGGGAGCTAAATGATTCAACACACGCGCCACCATCAGCGAGACATCTGAGTGAGCATGACATACTCACAGCCGCCAGGGCACATTCACGTCAATAAAATACGTATTACCCGGTAAATCTTAGCTCTTTAGTACATAGTACTCACACCTGTGCTCTGAAATTATATAATACAAAGGAAATTGATTTTATACAATGCAAAAATAGTCTTAAACTCTTCAGCAGCTCCAACAGTGTTTTCAAATGTTAATCAAATAGTTGTGGTTGTGGAGCAGGACCAGCATTGAGCCAAGCATTTTTATCAGCGATATAATCCCCCAACTTATAATATGCCTGCCTGCATAGTGTGCGTTTTATACAAGATTTGAATTTCGTCTCATTCAGTTGAAGTATGTGGGGAGGAATTTTGTTATAACATTTTAAACAGTATCCCATGAAAGATGAGTCCACTTTAGCCAGTCTGAAACCTGGTTGAACTAATAAGTCCCTATTTCTTGTACTATAATTATGTCTATCACCTCTTTTACTAAAAAGTTGTACATTTTTTCTTACGTGCATGATGTTTTCATAGATATATTGACAAGGTACCGTCATGATGTTAATATCCTTAAACAGTTCCCTTAGAGAGTCACGCCTGCGGAGATAATATATGGCTCTAATCGCTCTTTTCTGCAGAATAAAAATAGACTCGATGTCTGCAGCCCGTCCCCATAGTAAAATACCGTAAGACATGATACTATGAAAGTAACTAAAATAGACCAGCCTCGCGGTATCTACATCAGTAAATTGACGGATTTTTCTGACAGCATATGCTGCTGAACTTAGCCGTCCTGCAAGAGATGTTAAATGAGGACCCCATTGTAACCTTGAGTCCAGCGTGATCCCCAGGAAAACAGTTTTATCGATGAATTCTAGTTTCTCTTGATTCAATACTATCTCACAATCAGTACTTTTGACATTTGGTAAAGAAAATTTTATGCACTTCGTTTTTTTTCCATTTAATACTAAATTATTAGCAGTGAACCAACTTTGGACCTGCATTAGGGCGTTATTTACGTCGTCAAAATTTGTGGCACGTCTATCTACCTTAAAAATTAAGGAAGTATCGTCAGCAAATAACACCATTTGTGTTTGATTTTTTAATAAATGGAGTAGATCATTGACATAAACTAAAAAGAGGAATGGACCCAATATCGAGCCTTATACGTAGAATCATTTGTTTCTAACTGAACAGACAGCTGTGTTGCTGGGGACTTTGTAGCGCCACTTCTTCTTCCCAGCTAAAGCACTAGGAAGTAGTAAAAGGTGGGCGTTTTGGGGGACTGTCTTAAAAGATGATCCTCAGCCTAGTTTGAATAAATGACTTTTGATTTGATTTGTTATTTTGTTATCTTGAATCTATTCATCGTTTATGTTATCACTACGTGCAGTCGTAAAACGTATAGTGCTAACTTCACTTGTTTCAGTTCTGTTACTTACATTAGCTCCACTATTTACTTTATCTTCTAGACTATATACTTTTAAGGCTTACTTGTAAACAGTGGCTACCTTCCATGCATCACCAGTAGACAATGATATACCACCGGTCACACTAACTAGTTCCACTCGAGTCGCACCCTCATCAATTTATTTTAACGCTGCTATCACTACAGGCTATACGTGTGCTGAACTTAAAACAAATTGTATTAAATTGCTTTGTAATGACTACTGGTAACAGTGGTTGGTTGTTTATTGTCGTAACATCTTTTTGATCGACGTCTTTACTGTTTTTTGTTGAATATAAAAACAGCTAGAAATAGAAAATAGTTTATTGTCCAGGTAATACAGTAAGCAGGGTTATAGGTTAATACCAAGTTGAGACGACATGACTAGCTTAAAATATTACTTATGTTTCAAAATTGTGCCAGTGAACCCCAAACCAGACAGTTAGTCTGTATCTTGGGGCTCGGGGTACGAATTTCAGAATGGAGACTTGAGATGTGATTTCAGGTGTTGTATGGTATATCTGGTGTGTTTGCGTGCGTGTGATGTGAGTGTGGTGTGTGGTGAGTGAGTGTATGTATGTGTGCGTATTTGTTCCCATTGTGTACGAGTATCGTTTGATTTAGTGTCAGACCAGGGTATCTAGATTAATTGTTCCGAGTGATCATAACTAGAGTTTTACATTTCCTTTATTTTTTCTTTGTTTGTTGCATTATGGTTATTTAGGGAGTTCTTTTGTTCTCGTTTGTTATCAACGAGTAATGTCTTTTTATTTTGTTCTTTGTTGTACACATTACATACAAAAAAAAAAAAAAACATTTGATTTCACATTTGAAAAGTGGTATTATATATTGTTTTCTAATTATTATCAATCATAATAAACCTACCCCAATATATAGGTTGTTGTCCCCAAGCGATTACACTATTTGTACGCACATTAAATTGACAGAGGTATTATGTAACATAGAGGGCGACATGTTTACATAAACAAAGCCACAAAACGCTGTCAATGTTTACCTTCAGGTAAACAGAAAAATAAAGATAAGTAATATAAGATAATAACGATGGGTCTTTAGAGAAATATAGCTTTCAGTCACAGTTACTGCTTTATTTGTCGTATTGCCGAGTATTAGGGGAAGGATTTGAATATAATAATAATAATTGTTAACTTGGAGTAGAACTTACCGGTGCCCGAAAATGGAAAAATGTTGTGGTCATGAATTGAAGATGATGAATGATCATCTGTTGTCCTCATCCCAAGTTATTTGGGGTCGGCGCAGCATTTCTTCTTCTTCCATACAGCCCATTTCCTCTTCTTCCATACAGTCCCTTTCTGTTTGCATCATCTTACACACAGTCCATCGTTTCTTTAGTATTTCCTTACTTTTAGAGCCATCCACATTCATGAATACGCAATTTAAAGAACATATTCTATTATATTTTCTCCACATGCTCATGCTTCTACTTTTTATAACGTCATTTCTTTTGCCATCTTCGATCTTAAAGTTGCTCCCGTCTACAACATATCCTGTCAGGTTTAGAATGTACAATATGATATTCTATTAGACAGGCGAAAGGGAAATTGTCTGGCTTTACGCCGTCATAAAGTGGGATCGTGTTTGGCACATGTTTTGATACAGCGCCATCTGCCTGCGGATACGGTGACTATAAACTAGTTTATGTTTGCACGTGCTCCGAGTCAAAACTATAAATTTATGTAGTACATAGGAAAGGTTGAATTTAGTAGCTAATTAGAGCGAACTATAAAAGTTACTTTACAGCCCCGAAAAAGCACGTTCTTTGCTACTTCATAAATAATCATGTTAAAACTGGAGAGAAGCGTAGGTCATGTTGAGAGGACAAATGAAAGGCGACAAACAAAAGTATTGTTTATTGTAATAGAAGGCAGATGTAAGTGGATGCATTACAGCTATTACCGGTATAAGAATAACTGATAGCTGCAAACTATTACCGGTATAAGAATAACTGATAGCTGCAAACCTTATTTTGTATTGTTAAAAATAATTACCTTACCTTGCTTGTACATGTTTGTTAAGAAGAACATGCATCTATTCAGAAAAGCATCTGAACATCGCTATAAAATGATTAGACAAGTTTATAGACATGAATTATGCGTTCGACCATCAAAGACCACATTGATGCACAAAAGCATACTCTGCATGGCCCCAAAAATATTTAATAAATTACCGAATGGAATTGCATTCGAATTGGATTGCATTGAGAGGGAGCGCAGGGCTCTAGCGGTCCGGAGCAATATGTTGTCCCGTAGATTTGCGCGATGTACAGACCAAGTAAAGATAACACTTTTTAAGGCTTATTGCCAAAGTTTGTACACGGGCAATCTATGGGTCAATTGTACTAAGAGATCGTTGGATGTCCTGCGCGTCCAATATAATAATGCTTTCAGGATGTTGTTGAGGCTGCCTCGTTACTGTAGCGCGTCGGAAATGTTTGCGCAAGCCCGCACCGACGGTTTCCATGCAATTATACGCAAAAAAACTGCGTCGCTACTGAGGAGAGTGAGGGGCAGTCGAAACAGCATTCTGAAAACTGTAGCCGAGAGCTTCGGCTCTCCGATTGTACAGCAGTTTGTGCGGAGGTTGATTTTACTAACACTAGGCAATAAGTAATTTTTTGTATGTTACTAACACTATATGGATATTTGTGTCCGAAATAAAGTTATTCTATTCTATTCTATTCTATTAAGGACTTAAATATTATTCAATTTAAAAACAAAATAAGACATACGAGTATATTATTGGAAAAATGTTATTATGTTAATGACGAATTCCTTAATGATAAATTGTAAGTTATTTGACATTGATATTTATTTAATTTTGACAATGTATTATGATCTTTATTTCCATTCATTATTTATATACAGTATACTCAATGGTTAACGGTGGTCTTAAGTTACTTATGTTGTTTCGTTGTAATTATTTTATTTTAATGTTGATTATTCTTTCTTTTTTATATACTAATTACTAATTAAGTGAAAGAGAGTACACCTATAAGGTAGTTTTTTGAGGAACGAATGATTTATTATTAAGAACTTATGTAAAAATGTATCAAAAATCACACCAATAAATGAATTTGAATTTGAACGCGGAAGGACATATGGTGACCTTATTGCTGATGTTTTTTAGAAAGGTCAGGTGCGTAGTACTCGCAACCGGCGGCGTGTGTAACCAGATGTATGAACGTAAACGATACAATAGGAGTTTATAAGCATCGTAGCAGGTGACGTTCTGTAGTTTCTGCCTACCCCCATGGGTAAAAGGCGAGTTTATGTATGTGTGTACAAAATGTTTTCATAGAAAAACAAAACTTTCTGGTTCGCTGAATAGATAGTAATAATAATATGTTCTCTTCCACGTGTATCATTAACTCAAGCACTTCGTTTGCGTTTAATCCCAACTTCAAATATAAAATACACAGTCTGAAGTGCTCTACTTCCAATATAAATCTTCAAGTCCATGTCGAAAGCATTAGGATCGAGAAAGTTAAAGCTTTTAGATGTTGTCAGTCTTCATTTACATTGAGTTCAACACGCGGACGTATTTAAGTTATAAGACGGTATTAACAACGCGATCCGATTGAGAAGGAAACCAAAAATAAAGTGAAAAGTCAAATCAGTTTTCTTTTGAGCCACGTGCGAAGTGAAAACGTAAAGAAAAGCGAAGAAAAATGCCGTTTGTACTACTCAGTTATCCAGCCGTCAGTAATCCATTTTAAATACTACCTACAATCAAAGAACTTCAGAACATGTTGAATCAAGACTCGTTGTAGCGAAAAAGCAATGT
Organism: Agrochola macilenta; assembly: GCA_916701695.1. Taxonomy (NCBI): domain Eukaryota; kingdom Metazoa; phylum Arthropoda; class Insecta; order Lepidoptera; family Noctuidae; genus Agrochola; species Agrochola macilenta. The sequence goes on along the minus strand of OU753575.1, from coordinate 18,578,071 downwards.
TTGTTCAGCTATATTACGACCAATTTTCTCTTCAACAATTTCCAATATAGTTTCAGAAAATTGTGTTTCATCAGTAACAAAGTAAATAAGGACAAAATAATATTATAATGAATACACTGCTTCAAATAGGTACTAAAAATGTATAAGAGAAACAATCTCGAATCTCCACTATTTTCATGAAAATTTAAGAAATACGAGTACACTGAACAGACCAGATTTTCTTTAACACTTTAGAATTTAAAAATATGTATTCTCTACATTCTTGAAATATAAATCCATCAAAAACGTTGCTAAGAATGTTGATAATAACTGAAATGTTCTCTGCAAACTTAACGGGTTTAAGCGCTGTTATTTTAATTAAGAAGAGTTTTCATTGTGTATTGTATAATTTTGCGCTGAAGGCTGAGTGTAGCGCTGCACTCAGCAGCTGGAAGTTCTGACGACCATCGTAAAGTTGTGGAGGGCTGCATTTTGTATGCGACGTTTTAGCTCAAAAATGTTTGATGGGTAATTGTGGTCCCAAGTAGTCGGGGCGTGCACTCGGCGACATGTACAAATGGGGCCGCAATAAAATCATCACTCTGAGGGAAATGTCTTCATTATAGAGTTTTTATTACTGTAGGATTTACAGCTCTCTTGTTTGTGTTCACTCCATCTATCTTTTTTAAAAGACAATGTTCTTAACTGATTTAAAGTTAACTTAAACACCTAATTTATTTATTTATTTATCTTTATTTAATCAGACTACAATGGTCTATAGTGTTAGTAACAAAATGGCTTAGCCTATGTTAGTACTTAATAACTAAAACAGAACGGGTCCGGTTTGTAAGCGCCCACACTAACGGGCTGTCTGCCCGGGCGGCTATTGATTGCAGGATAGTGTTCAATCAAAATCAAAAAATATTTTATTTCACATAAACCTACAAGGGCACTTATGAAACGTCAGAAGCTAGGTGCACGGTTCCAATTGGTCGTTTCCTATGGAGAAGAGCCGGCAAGAAACTCCACGGTTAATCTTTTAAAAGTAAATGGTTTTACAGTTTTAAAAGGTATGAGAGGACAGTGTAGGCCTATCAACAAGTACCAGGTACTTAGCAAAATATAAAATGGTCCACAGATCTACAGTCTGTTAACAAAGTTAAGCCTACAACGTTCTCACATTCACAAAATTTTGAAGAAACTAGGTATATAAAAGATAAATAAAAATAAAGACCTATTTAAAACAAATGACATGATTGCCACTACAGCTGTAACAAACCAAATTTAATTTAAAAAAAATATATATATATATGTACTTAGAATATTGTAAGTATATAATGTCAAATAATAAAAAGATTATGTCAAGGATGTAAAAAAATAAAAATAAGGGTAAAATGAAATAATTATCGTAATTTGGGAGCAGTTAATAGACATTTACGTAGTTATGCCGTTAATGAGGTACCAGGGAAGCCACATGTGCAGATGGAATTATTGCCAAACTTCCTTGTCTTCAACGTAGTCTTTAATCTTTAATTGTTGGGACTGCCACGCAGCCTGCGAAGTAGCGAGGCAGACTTCTTACGCCACAGTGCATCAAAGCCGTCAGTGCGTGCGTCTGCAAACATTGCCGAGGCACTACAAAAGCGCGGCAATCGCAACAATACCCTGATTGTGTTATATTGGATGCGCAGAGCATTGTAAGCTTTTTGGGTATATGTGAACCACAGGGCTCCCGAGTACAGTGCTGTGCAGTATGCCTTAAAAAGGGTTATTTTAATTGCGTCTATACATCGAGAAAATCTGCGGGCCAGCATATTCGCCCTAACTGACAATGCTCTGCGCTCCCTCTCTAGATCCATGTCATCCTTCAGGTCATCAGTAACCAGATGGCCCAGGTATTTAAATTTATATACCCTGTTAATCAGGTTACCTTTCATTAAGAGAGGGGGTACAGTAGTGGGACATCTGGTGCCAGACCCGAAGACCATGAATTCCGTCTTACCGGAATTATAAATCAACCCATGAGTCGCTGCGTAAGACTCACATACATTGAGTAGCTTTCGGATAGCACCGATCGAGGGAGCCAGCAGCACCATGTCGTCTGCGTAGCTAATATTGTTAAAACAAACTCCATCCACGTAGCAGCCGACACGTGTGCTGCTGAGTCGCTCAATCAGGGCATTAACATACAGACCGAAGAGCAAAGGCGAGGACAGGCCCCCCTGCCTCACCCCGCACTCCGGCCGACATGGCTCCGACAGCTCTCCTGCCCACCGCACCTGAGCCTCTTGGTTCAGGTACCAGTACTTGAGGAGTAATACGAACTCTGGCGGTAGCGCTGTCTCTTCTAGCTTTTGCCAGAGAAGATCGTATGGAACAAGGTCAAAGGCCCTGGACAAGTCAAGGAAAAACGCATAAACCGGTGTATTTCTATCCGTGTAGTACCTGACAGCGTGCTTCAAACTTACAATAGCAGTGTCCGTTGACAGCCCAGGCCGGAATCCAAACTGGGCATCACAGAGCTGCACATGCTTATTTAGATGTGAGTTAAGCACGCTGTCAAGGACTTTGACTACGACGGTGGCGAGCGATATAGGCCTGTAGTTTGACTTGTCCGATACGTCTCCTGTCTTGCTTTTGACCACCGGTACCACCAGAGACCACCTCACCACCACTAATAACACCTCTTCTACTTGTAGGTACTTGAGTGAACAAGTATAACTAGTAGGTGCTCCGCTGTATCGAGAAGCTCTCATTATAAATGTAATCTTAGGTAATTTAACTTTCCTGCGAGGCGAGCCTCCTTGCCGGACTACCGCCATGGGATCTGGAGGCAAAGGTCCTCGCGCGCATGTGGGAGTTGCGCGAGGAGAGAAAACGCCGGGGTGTAACTCCGCTGCCGCGAGAAATCACGGCACAGCGGACAGAGCTCCGGCGGGATCTCATGGCGGCATGGAGTGTGCGATTGTCGCAACCCAGCGCTGGGCACGCCACAATTGCGGCGATAAGTCCCCTCTTTGAGGAGTGGCTAGAGAGGCGCGACGGCGTCCTCACCTTCCGCCTGACGCAGGTCCTCACCGGACACGGTTGTTTCGGGAGGTTCCTGTTCAGGATCAAGCGGGAGGAAACGCTCGGGTGTCACCATTGTGTGGATCGCCCGGAGGACACGGTGGAGCATACGGTGGAGGTCTACCCGGCTTGGGCGCAGCACCGCCGTGTCCTCACGGAGGCGATCGGCGGCGGCGATTTCTCGCGTCCGGCCCTGGTTCAGGCCATGGTCCGGAGCGAGAGTGCATGGGAGGCCGTCACCTCCTTCTGCGAAGTAGTTATGCTCGCGAAGGAGGAGGCGGAGCGCGCGAGGGAGATTCAAGCTGCACGCCCTCGCGCTACACTTCCGTGTTTCGGTCACAGAATATTTATATGACATGTGTACTTTGGTACAACTAAATTGGTCCAGTAGATTCGGAGAAAATTCGCTGTGATAGACGGACAGACAGACAGACAAATGATCCTATATGACCCGTACATTATTTAGCAAATAAATGAAAATACTAAACCAAGAATATTATTACTTTTCATCTTAATTTGTTTAAATATTGAAGATATATGTATTTGTGTTTCATAATGATACTATGAATTACAAAGTAATTTTTCAGTGGCAGAAAATCACCCATATTTAAATAAAATACTGGCAATAAACGGCATATTTAATATATTTTTAGTGATTATAATACGTAAGATGATTTTTATTGATTAGGTTCATGATATACAGAAGTTTCAAAGTCCAAACTTGTTTAGTTGTTGAGATAGAACTTGTACAAAAATGGTCAAAAACTGACGACGTTAACGGTTTTTATTGAATTATTTTATTTTTATTATTTTTTAGAAACAATTTAATAATTTAAAAAAAAAAAAAAAAATGTTCTCTGCTCGATGAGCTCTAGAGTCTAGACAATGACCACCACAACATGCCAGGGTTGGTTTTCTTTTTCAATATCATTATGAATATGAATAAAATAGGAATTGAAAATTAAATAAAAAACTGAAGGGGATTCCCCTTTAACAGAATCTGTGAAATTTTCAACTGTCTACCTATTACGGTTCATGAGATTCAGGTCGCTGACAGACAGACAGACAGACGGACAGCGGTCGCTTAGATTACTAAGCGACCGCTGTCCGTCTGTCTGTCTGTCTGTCCGTTTGGCACCCGTCGGGTACGGAACTCTAAAAATGCGAAATTGTTATGAAAAACAAGATAAAAAGCGATCGCATTCTGAAGTATCAAAAAAGAGGATTAGGCAGATCTTATTTACCGTATAAAATTGCAAGCCTGAATAATTTAACTATAGAAACATTTCTGGAATTTTCGTTTGAATTCTACATAATTAATTTCATTTTAAAGTTGTTTCGTTTATTCTCAGTCATTGATGTTAAAAATATAAAAAGAAATTGGTTGATGTGGAATATTATACATCTGTGCTGGTTCGCAACGGATATTATGTTTAGCACCTTAACTTTTGTTAATACAACTTGGTAAATATAGCCTGTTTTCTTAGCAAAATTTTACGAGTACCTCAAGCTAACACGACTCAATATTCTACCAGAGCCACAACAAAACTATACATATGTTATTACAGCCGCTATAGTTCCGTTCCAATATCTCATCTACGAGCCCTCGGCGACCGATGGTAAGGGAGTGGTCCCTTACCATCCGTACTTTATTCATGTTCCAATATTTTATTACGTAGCCTTGCACCTGGTTGATCAGTGTTATGTATTTTGAGTAAGATTTTTGTTTAAAAATAATGTGTTGTTCAGATATGTTCAAATGTGTTATTTGTACAAGTTTAAAAAAAAGAAAGAAAAATAGGGGAAATATTTAACCGATCCTGTTAAAATTTATTGACCTTTTAATGATGCCCCTACGATTAAAAAATAAATAATTAATGATCTTCTAGAAACTTTCTGGCCTCTTATCATAGTTGGTCGCAGTAACTAAACTATGAATACCCCGACCAAACGGGTTAAGTTAAACTGTGACCAATTACTACACACAAGTTGGTCGTAGTTATTTGGATTTTATTAATAGAGGTTCACAAAAAGGCGGTGCAATCATTAATAGAGTGTTCAATAATATTTTAAGGAAAGCAAAATGGGAATTATTTGAGGTTTGATTAAATACATGCCGAAAAAAAGTACTTAGGTACACAAAAATATATTGTTACCCGTCCTCACAAATTAATACCATCATCGCTTGCTTGTTCCACTGTTGAGTCAACAGTGGAACAAGCAAGCGATGATGTTAACAGTGTTGACCTCTATGAAATTAATTGAAATGAAATTGTTTATTTTGTAAATAGGATACTGGAATCACTTTTACACGACATATTAAAAAAAAAAATCGCTGAATGAGTTCGGTGTTTCCTATCTAATTACTCCGAGAAGAAAGGCCGAAACAAACTCAGAGGTCACAGTCTCTTTTAAAGTCCAGACATAATCTTGGTCAGATCATGTGAAGATCGTGTAGATTAGTGTCTGAAATGATCTTTTGAGGAAAGAACCACACATTTGTCAGTAATCGTGGAGCTCAACTCAGAAAAGAAGCTCAACTCGACGAACAATAGGGATGTTGATTAAAAATAATTGTTCTGTTCGTCAGGTAGATTATTAAAAAATATTGGACACTTATTTTTTATTTTTTACGTAATCAAAAGATTCCGGCAATACATTGAGTTAAAATGTGGCATGACGTCACTCCCCGGTAAATTTTATACTGACTTGTGACGTAGCGACCCCCACTCCAAATAAAAACACAAAATAACTCCAATCATTTACAAAGTAATCATGTAATTTTGTATGTAATATTCAACGACGTCAATGTTTAGATATATAAAACTGGTATATTTTGATGATTTTACTGTATAAGTATAGTGTCAAGTTTTTCTTTTATTACAAGGCTTAGCAGAGCGAGCAGCTCAATCCCAAGCTTTTTATCTTCGTAATAATCTGAAATTTTATAGTGACCTTTTTACAAAGTTTGGTTTTAATACAACTTCTAAATCGTTTAATGGGTAAGTTTCGAATGTCAATGACCATTTTGAAAATAAATACATTGTTGGGCAGTCTCAAATTTTATATTATTACCGATATGTTGACGATATAATTGTGTGTTGGACCGGCACATTGCGCCAAATTGATGTTTTTGTTAATAAAACCAATAGTTTGCATCCAAAAATTAAGTTTAAATTAGAATTAGAAGTTGACGGATCCCTTAACTTTTTGGATTTAACAATTTCAAGAAAAAACAATAAACACGATTTTTAGATTTATAGAAAACCAACATATACAGATGTTACAATTCCAGCGTCATCTTGTCATCTGATTCAACATAAATTAGCAGCTTATCGTAGTTTTACTCATAGATTAATGACAGTACCTCTTTCTCAAGATAATTATAACAAAGAACTAAATGTTATTTATCACATAGCTGAGAGTAACGGATACAATAAGAAAATGGTGGATGATTTGATTCAAACGAAACGTCGTAACATAGTTCGTTCTCTATTGTACCCACTGCCTCCAGAAAGACCAAATGAATACATAGGTATTTTGACATATTTAGGGTTAATAAGTGATAGGGTTTCTAAAACATTGTTTCGAAATGGAATTAGGGTAGCGTTTAAAACAAATAATTCACTAAGACAGATTTGTAACGGAAAAGATCGATTAACAAACCATAAAAAATCAGGTGTTTACAAGTTACATTGCGATGATTGTAATGGTATATACATAGGTCAAACTGGTCGTAATTTTCAAACAAGATATAAAGAACACATTGCAGCGTATAGGAATAGTTATCCAGAAAGATCGCATTTTGCTCAACACTTAATCATTCACCGAAATGGCCGTACCTCAAAAGGAAAAAACGGAACCCTTATAGGATCACTTTGTTGTCTGTCTGTCTGTTAAGACCCTTTTTATCAAGAATGCGAGGAGGTATCAATAACATCGTTAACTTGTTCAAAGTTGACTAAGTGACGTTTTATTTAAAAAAAAGGGAGATTCTATAGATAGGCGATCACAGAAAGTTGTTATTAAATCACAGCAGAAAGCTTCTAACTCCTTTACATACTCCTCAGTCACTAACTTTATTCATTTTACCAAAAAATTGGGACCAAATTAATATGCATGACGTGTCACTGCGGTTAACTAAACTGAAAACATTTTGCATTTCTTTGCCAAAAAATAAAGTACTGTGATAAGGGTATATATTTCAAACACAGCCAAACACGTTTCGCGACTACCCATCTAAATAAATAATGTGTTTGAACTAAAACCGTTGCAAATGGGATGCTCACTGTGCATTGCGGCATCTAAATGTATCTCATTTCGTCGTCGCCCTTATTAAACGGCATTCTATAGCAGTCTTTGCGTCTTTGTCGCTAGAAACCGTGATTTACTTGACTTTTGTAAGGGTTCGTTGTTAGTCCATTTTTATTTAATGTTTGTGAATGTGTACTGTTTTTAAATGAGGTTTTCTTCTTGAATTATGGCGAGAAAAAGTTTTGTGGCGAAGCATTTCCAGATTACTCTGTTGTACAAGCGACAAGCGAAAAGATTACTCTGTTTTTTTAACCAAGCTTTAACAATGCCATCCATTGTCTATCTACCATAGTTACGTATAGCATATGTGTACGCGTAGAGCATAAAATATTAAATAAAAATACCAATAAAACAAACATGAAAACATAAAATTGTGTATCAAATCGACGAACAAAATGGACATGAATTTGCATCCGATCATCGTCACTGAGTTGGACATGTACAGCCACAGAAACTATGATCAAAGCGCAGCCACACATAACACGGTTACGTACAGTCACCGTCAATAAAAGTTGTGAACTAAACTGACGCGAATTCGTGCGAATTGCGACTGGATTACGGAAAAGTTTCTGGGGAATGTCGCAACGACGAAACGACGATGTGTTTTTCAGTGTGTTTACATGATAACACATATTTTACAACCTGTCATGTACGAAAAACTTCTTCTTCAGTGTGATGACTGCAATAATCGTGACTTTCTGTTTAAACACACTTGCGGGCCTAAAAGTGACGTTCTAAGCGTTCACAAAAAATAAATTATGGAACTGACATAAGCCACCGAAAAGTGTATGTCAATCCTGTTAAAAGACGTTGTAGATATACGAAATGCTTTGAAAGCGATTGCGTGTGGGCCCTCCGGTGAGTTTCATTAGTTGGTGATATTGCTATTCCTTCAAATTATTACCTTTTCCAAATTGTGACTTAGGTATGTTTGAAAACAACATAGAATCATTCAAACAATAAAAGGTAATTTTGAACAGTTCCTTTACAAAAATTGTTGACAAGGTATGGCATCCTGCAAAATATTCTGACCGAACATTCCACATACCTGTGAGTTACAAAATGGCGAAGAGAATGGAATAAAAGCTTGTTTTGAACGTTCGCAAACAACGCCGACAAACATGGCAACCATTTTTATTATTTCCATTTTTGTATCGTGTGTGCCTGTATTGCCTGTTGATACAGGCAATACAGGCACACGCTTGAATTCTTTTACGAATATTTTGTTTATCCCAAAGAGTCTTTAATTCGATGTATTTTGTATTCAATCAGTAACAAAGGATTTATCGTTTTGCAATGAAAATATATGTTTTTGTTATAAAAAATAATGTCTTACCTAAAAATATTTGTATTTGTTTTACAATTCTTTTGAAGTTTGAAACAAATTGAAATTTTTTGATAACAAACAAGCTAGGCCAATTATCTCTGTGTCTTGAAAACTGTTATCATTTAATTGAAACGAGTTTGTGTAACTGCATTTTATTAATAATGAAGATCAGTTATTGTTGATTAAATTTCTATTAGCGTTTCATATGATTCTTTCGTTGACCTAAGGTATAGACAAATAATGTGACCAATCGAATGAGTAACACCTACTCGTACATATAATTTTGCTAGCTTTGTGGCCTTTCATCTTTCTTTCACGGTTGCTGACTCGGTAAATAATCTATATAAGTAATTTACCCTATTTAAATCTTTCTGAAAAAACACCTTTTTTTCTTCTCCTTCGTCACACCAACCTATTGCGAGCACAATAACTCAAAAATCCAACAGATCCATTATTCGATAAACAACACATTTCTGACCGTTCTAAAACCAATGTCGTTCGTTCCACCGCTGCGGGTCCACATTGTACGCTATCACGACTTTTGTCGCGCGACACAAAGCCACCCGTCTGGCGCCAACATTAGCTATTGCGACCTCTTTCATAAAACCACCGTAAGGATTGTGTGTGGCATGTGATCGCTCTTTTAACGACATATTATTCAATTAGAACTGTTAATTCACTTGGTGAGATTTTATGTTTTTAGCAAGTTTTTTGCATTCGCATTTTGTGATATGCATTATTTATTATACGCCACCGTTTATGGCTTTTTAGTATTTTGGGGCTCATGACGATCATTGTTATTATGGCGGTTAATACTGTAGCATGTTTTGAACAAACTAGAAACCAGCTTTTGCAAGAAGGTGTCAGAGTAACCAACATAATCATAACCACTCTTATGCCTCCACCAACAAAAGGCGTAAACGAAGTAAAAAATATACAAAAAATCATGTTTACCAGCTACCAGAGTGGCTACCAATACTGCCATTTGTAAAAAAAAAACTCTTTATCAGCTTCTAATTTAAATTGCGGCGTTGTCCGTAGATTTAATGTGTCCCCGAGGTGTGATCACACTGATCACGGCGCTAAGAGTCAAACGGATGGGCGATGGCGTCACTGCATATATACTCGTACAGTATACAATTGCTGGTCACAGTTCATTGCAAAACATTTGTTATTGAACTGATTTCGCTTACATAAACATTAGTAATAGATGACGATTTTGTAGTATTTGAGTATTTTCTGTAGAACAAAGTAACGGGTATCTAGTAACAAAAATAGATCGCCATGCTTGATACCTGTTGGTGATTTCAGACGAATGATTCCAAATATTCTAGTAATGTTTTTCTTCAACCCCTTAATGATACATGCTAGATTTTCAAGCCATTTAGTATGAAGCGAGCACCTTATCCTCATCAACAAATCATAAATATAAACTTGAAAGAGAAAATAAGTTCCCGATAAAATCAAATTAAACTCATAAATCGCTGTAAAGTATTACTTATAGCCAAAGTTTTATTCAATATCGAGTGAAACTTTTAACTGTCCATTAAAATTTATTTATAACTTATACGAGTATCTTGTTCCAGTTTGCTTATAACTATGTTAATACGTATGTTTATGAATATAACCTCGGTTTAATATGAGTTGTTGGACTTATGAACTTTTGAAACAGATTTCTTGGTTTATGCAAGGTGTCATTGATATTACTGAAAACGTCTTAAAGGGTCACTGTAAGTACAAAATAATTATGAAAAACTATGAGACAATACCTGAAATCGCAAAAAACTGCTTCATACATTAATTTATGTTCCCCTAACTCGAGAAAATGTAGGGAACAGTACAAGTAGTTCGTAATACGAGTACCATTGTACAAGTAGTTCGTAATACGAGTACCACAGTACAAGTAGTTCATAATACGAGTACCATTGTACAAGTAGTTCGTAATACGAGTACCATTGTACAAGTAGTTCGTAATACGAGTACCACAGTACAAGTAGTTCATAATACGAGTACCATTGTACAAGTAGTTCATAATACGAGTACCATTGTACAAGTAGTTCGTAATACGAGTACCACAGTACAAGTAGTTCGTAATACGAGTACCACAGTACAAGTAGTTCATAATACGAGTACCATTGTACAAGTAGTTCGTAATACGAGTACCATTGTACAAGTAGTTCGTAATACGAGTACCACAGTACAAGTAGTTCATAATACGAGTACCATTGTACAAGTAGTTCGTAATACGAGTACCATTGTACAAGTAGTTCATAATACGAGTACCACAGTACAAGTAGTTCGTAATACGAGTACCATTGTACAAGTAGTTCGTAATACGAGTACCACAGTACAAGTAGTTCATAATACGAGTACCATTGTACAAGTAGTTCGTAATACGAGTACCACAGTACAAGTAGTTCATAATACGAGTACCATTGTACAAGTAGTTCGTAATACGAGTACCACAGTACAAGTAGTTCATAATACGAGTACCATTGTACAAGTAGTTCGTAATACGAGTACCACAGTACAAGTAGTTCATAATACGAGTACCATTGTACAAGTAGTTCGTAATACGAGTACCACAGTACAAGTAGTTCATAATACGAGTACCACAGTACAAGTAGTTCATAATACGAGTACCATTGTACAAGTAGTTCGTAATACGAGTACCACAGTACAAGTAGTTCGTAATACGAGTACCACAGTACAAGTAGTTCATAATACGAGTACCATTGTACAAGTAGTTCGTAATACGAGTACCACAGTACAAGTAGTTCGTAATACGAGTACCACAGTACAAGTAGTTCGTAATACGAGTACCACAGTACAAGTAGTTCATAATACGAGTACCATTGTACAAGTAGTTCGTAATACGAGTACCATTGTACAAGTAGTTCGTAATACGAGTACCACAGTACAAGTAGTTCATAATACGAGTACCATTGTACAAGTAGTTCGTAATACGAGTACCACAGTACAAGTAGTTCGTAATACGAGTACCATTGTACAAGTAGTTCGTAATACGAGTACCATTGTACAAGTAGTTCGTAATACGAGTACCATTGTACAAGTAGTTCGTAATACGAGTACCACAGTACAAGTAGTTCATAATACGAGTACCATTGTACAAGTAGTTCGTAATACGAGTACCACAGTACAAGTAGTTCATAATACGAGTACCACAGTACAAGTAGTTCATAATACGAGTACCATTGTACAAGTAGTTCATAATACGAGTACCATTGTACAAGTAGTTCGTAATACGAGTACCATTGTACAAGTAGTTCGTAATACGAGTACCACAGTACAAGTAGTTCATAATACGAGTACCATTGTACAAGTAGTTCGTAATACGAGTACCACAGTACAAGTAGTTCATAATACGAGTACCATTGTACAAGTAGTTCGTAATACGAGTACCACAGTACAAGTAGTTCATAATACGAGTACCATTGTACAAGTAGTTCGTAATACGAGTACCACAGTACAAGTAGTTCATAATACGAGTACCATTGTACAAGTAGTTCGTAATACGAGTACCACAGTACAAGTAGTTCATAATACGAGTACCATTGTACAAGTAGTTCGTAATACGAGTACCACAGTACAAGTAGTTCATAATACGAGTACCACAGTACAAGTAGTTCATAATACGAGTACCATTGTACAAGTAGTTCGTAATACGAGTACCACAGTACAAGTAGTTCGTAATACGAGTACCACAGTACAAGTAGTTCATAATACGAGTACCATTGTACAAGTAGTTCGTAATACGAGTACCACAGTACAAGTAGTTCGTAATACGAGTACCACAGTACAAGTAGTTCATAATACGAGTACCATTGTACAAGTAGTTCGTAATACGAGTACCACAGTACAAGTAGTTCGTAATACGAGTACCACAGTACAAGTAGTTCATAATACGAGTACCACAGTACAAGTAGTTCATAATACGAGTACCATTGTACAAGTAGTTCGTAATACGAGTACCACAGTACAAGTAGTTCATAATACGAGTACCATTGTACAAGTAGTTCGTAATACGAGTACCACAGTACAAGTAGTTCATAATACGAGTACCATTGTACAAGTAGTTCGTAATACGAGTACCATTGTACAAGTAGTTCGTAATACGAGTACCATTGTACAAGTAGTTCATAATACGAGTACCATTGTACAAGTAGTTCGTAATACGAGTACCACAGTACAAGTAGTTCGTAATACGAGTACCACAGTACAAGTAGTTCATAATACGAGTACCACAGTACAAGTAGTTCATAATACGAGTACCATTGTACAAGTAGTTCGTAATACGAGTACCACAGTACAAGTAGTTCATAATACGAGTACCATTGTACAAGTAGTTCGTAATACGAGTACCACAGTACAAGTAGTTCATAATACGAGTACCATTGTACAAGTAGTTCGTAATACGAGTACCACAGTACAAGTAGTTCGTAATACGAGTACCACAGTACAAGTAGTTCGTAATACGAGTACCATTGTACAAGTAGTTCGTAATACGAGTACCATTGTACAAGTAGTTCATAATACGAGTACCATTGTACAAGTAGTTCGTAATACGAGTACCATTGTACAAGTAGTTCATAATACGAGTACCATTGTACAAGTAGTTCGTAATACGAGTACCACAGTACAAGTAGTTCATAATACGAGTACCACAGTACAAGTAGTTCATAATACGAGTACCATTGTACAAGTAGTTCGTAATACGAGTACCACAGTACAAGTAGTTCATAATACGAGTACCATTGTACAAGTAGTTCGTAATACGAGTACCATTGTACAAGTAGTTCGTAATACGAGTACCACAGTACAAGTAGTTCATAATACGAGTACCATTGTACAAGTAGTTCATAATACGAGTACCACAGTACAAGTAGTTCATAATACGAGTACCATTGTACAAGTAGTTCGTAATACGAGTACCACAGTACAAGTAGTTCGTAATACGAGTACCATTGTACAAGTAGTTCATAATACGAGTACCATTGTACAAGTAGTTCATAATAATGAGTAGGTACTTTGACCCCATAAGAGGTTTCAATTAGCACAATTACATCTTTTATTAAAACCACCTTAATATTAATTTGTTGTGATACAAGTGAAAAGGTTCAGCGCTTCGGCTTATATTAAAATATGCACATTTAATTCATCAGATAAAGTGCTACTTCAGAGCAACTCGAACATAAACACTACCGACCCAATTCAAAAGCCTGCACAAAATATTTAAAATCCCGTGCATTGTCGAAGTCTCCTTTATTCTTGAGCCGGGTCGTACACAATACTCCACAGTACTATCATCTGCACGTATATGTTAATAAATTAACATTGACAGAACCTATATGTCCTAGTTTTAAGGGTGTTTTTCGTAGTTCTCGTTTTATATCTGACTGTACATCTAGGTTTATATCGAGTGCAGTTCAAATGCCTCCACCCGCGAACCGCGGTACATCGCTAGTCTCATTTGCATTGTAAGAAATTGAATTTTTTCTTGCGCCAGGTCATAACCTTTTGCGGTGGAAAACTGTTCGTATACGTACTCGTATATAGACAGCCTGGTTTATTAAACATACTATGATATGGGAGCCTGTTGGGGCTATTGTTGCAGCATCTATGGCGTTATTGTGGTTACATATTGGTTTCATGTCATGCTCGCTTAAATGTCTCACTGATGGTGGCGAGTGTTTTGGATCATTCGGTTCCCTACAAAATGGTTGTGCTGGATGGTGCTGATCCACGCGTCATGTTCGTGAACGGGCGCCAACAGTTGTGACTGGTCATCTCTTATCTGCCAGGGCTTGTTTTTAATCTTAAATTTTGAATTGTTTTGATTATTTTTTGTACATTGTTATCACGTATAGAAGCAACAAGAATAATGTACCCAGGATTTTGTAATTTTCTATATTTAAAAGAGTGTCCTTGTAGTTTCTGGCCCGTTCTTCTCCATTCGACTTAGACTGCGACTTCGACTTCGACTTCGACTTCGACTTTGCCTTAGACTTCGACTTCGACTTCGACTTCGACTTCGACTTCGACTTTGACTTTGACTTTGACTTCGATTTCGACTTCGACTTCGACTTTGACTTTGACTTTGACTCCGCCATTGCCATCGCCATCGTCATCGATATCGTCATCGCCATCGTCATCGCCATCGCCTTCGCCATCGTCATCGTTATCATCATCATCTGATTTGTAAAACTTTTCTCAAATAATAAAAACTCTTTGAAACGGGCTGACGACTGCCACAAAAATTAAAAAAAAACAGAAAAGTAAAAAGCACCAGTGAAAAAATGTGACACTTTCCGCACTTGGAAAAGGCTCTTTTCGAGCAAATTTATTGTAAAATAAACATATTTTCACGGTGGTTCAATGTATGCAGACGATATTGTGATAATTAGTGATACTTTAATTTTTAGCAACCTTATTTTATGATATTTTTAATGTTTTGATTAGTTCGCTTGGTTAAATACATACTTATAGTATTTTCATTTTCCGTTTTTTATTTTAATGCTTTTAAACTACAAAACCATTAAAATAAATAATTGGATATAGATATAAAGCTAACTTGGAACGTATTCGTAATCGCGCCGCGCAAGCGCGACGCGGATGATTTAAGATGTCAAGAAGAGACGTCATTAAATTGAATGTCAAACTATAATTTTATATCAATTTTAATATTATTGATTTATAGCTGAAATTATTGTAACGATTTATTCAAATATCACAGGAACAAAGAGATTTTCTCGAATATGGTACCTACCACCAGCCATTTGAATTTTGTTCAGTACCTATGATATGGAAAATTATACTGATTCAAAGTGCTGCTATGATGTAAAGGCTTGTGCAGACCAGCGCGACTTGTCGCGCGACGCGACACGAACAATACAATTTCTAAGAAAACTTCACAGTATAACAATAACCGGTGTCGCGTCGCGCGACATGTCGCGCTGGTCTGTACAAGCCTTAAAGCTTCCGTACCGCGCCTACAACAAACACAAACGATTGTTGTTAACATAAATGATTCTTCGATACTCTGAAGGTAGATGAAGCTTTACAGCGGATTTTATAATCCTTTGCAGATGAAGGTGCCTACCTACATATACCAACTATTTGGCACAAACTGAAGACTGTATTGTAAAAATAATTTCTACTGGGTAGGTTCGAGAATTCCATACGACTGTAACGAATTAAATAAAAGTATATTTTTCATTCGCCTTTTTCATTTCTTTATTATGTTATTTTTATATTGTTTCACTTGACAAAGACTCTTAGCGTAGCTCGAATGTGTAGACCAATAGTCGACTTCTATTCATTGTTAATTTTGCATGAATATTGTCCCGTTGGCACGCTTTGGTTACGGAACCCTAAAGAGCATACAGTTATTTTATTATAAGTAATTTAAAAATCTTATTTTTTTTTTTTTTTTTTTTTTTTTTTTATTTTTTTTTTTTTTTTTTTTTATTAGCTACAATTTATTTTTTGTTACAACAAAAATCTTATTGTATTATAATAATACAAAAATAAATTACAAACATACAAAAAATTTAACAATAGTTGGGATTCGAACTTACAATCAACGTCATGCAAGGCAGACGTCGAACCACCCCGGCTGTACGGTACGTTTTATTTTTGAATAAAATAGCCTTTCTTATGCCTACACGTCATAATAATAAAAGCTTACATTGAAAAGACACATGCCACTCCACTATAAGTACGAGAGCTTGTCACCAACATTTTTGCCTTATTGTTTTACTGAGATTTGGGTAATCTGAATCCAAAAATTCTTATTTCAGGAATTTTCCGCGTCGCGTCTGACTTGACCGCATTCTCAAATATGTCAAAAAAATTACCGAACTGTTTCATAGTAATCTGTCTGATTTTCAGAATGTAGTTGAACGATACAATTTTCAACTGGTGGTGCCCAGATATAGAAAAAATAATGTGTTAGACTAATTTAGTGTAGCACCTTACTAATCAGACAAGTTTTCGATAGTCAGAAACTATAATAAAATCGTATATATGTACGATTCATATAGACCCCAAACGATTGAACTGAAATTATGATCTTTTTTTCAAAAATGTACAAAAGGAAACTAGGATAACATTTGAAAAATTATGTTTTAGAAAAAAATGCATCGTTTTTAATCATTGTCGGACTCATCATCATTATCTTGAGAGATAGGAGCATCACAAGCACCTTGCTTTTGCCGGGCGACTCCGAAACGTTCTTTTCGTTTTTGGAATGATGGTGCGTCGCGCCTTACCTGACCACATTTTCAAATATGTCAAAAAAAAACCGAACTGTTTCATAGTAATTTGTCTGATTTTCAGAATGTAGTTGAACGATTAAATTTTCAGGTGGTGGTGTCCAGATATAGAAAAAAAAAAATACATTTGTAATCTATTTGAAACCTATGTAATTTTTTTTTTATATCAGACATATTGTGATAAAACCGTCTGACCAATACTGTCCACCGAGTTGGGTTCAGAATCATTTAAAATAACGCTTTTAAACGGTTTTGGCCGTAAAACGATGCTACATGGTATTGGTCGTGGGCTCTCGTACTAATATGTCAAACAACTATTGACGCCTGCAATATGTAAGAGGCAAACACTTACTAAGAAGAATCCACAAGGCAGTTTTACTATTTTCTAACATAGCTTTTCATTTCAGAGCTTACATCCGTACCTAATTTACAATTTTGTCTCGTCTTATTACAATCCCGCAGTAAACTATCGAAGAACAGGAACAAAATGCAATATTGCTCTGTCCCCCATAGCGAAAAGCGTGATAATGTAGGTATAGCTTATACTCAGCAGTGGGCGGAACAAGGCTGCCAGTAATTATGATGATGATGATATGTTAACGTGTGAATTTCATAAATGTGTATCCTAAATACTCGTATGTAAGTATTATGTAGAAAGTTTGGAAACAAGCGTGCCATGATAGTTGCAGGCCAAATGCATACCGACTATTACGTCATCCCTATATAAGTGGAGTCATCATCATCATTTTAGCCGAAAGACATTCACTGTTGAACATAGGCCTCCAAGCGTCGCCACATCGACGGGCCCTGTGCTTCACAGAACTGCAGCGACTGCAGAAAAATAAAGTTACTAGGTACTAAAACGAATATTATTTATTAACTTGTCGATACAAACATATTAAATATTATACTAAACAATATAAGTAATGGGGCAATAGGTATTAGGGCGCTTGTAAACATTTTTTTATCGGTCATGGACCGTGCTTTTCGCTCTTATACTAAGTATCCGGCAATCAGAACGTCTGTTCATTCTTCCCGCCCCGTGTGTCGTCCGCGTGATTCCTCCAAATAGTGCCTAGGAAAGCACGTACAGCCGTTGGTACCAACTCATTTCTTCCCGGTTACGTCGCATTGCTGTCCCATCGGACTATGAGAGTGAGGGAAGAGGGACTGCTGTGTATGCGCACACACTTGCGTTGTTGTCTATAGTACCTCCTGTTTACTTGGCTGTCTTGGTTGAAATTTGCCGCCGTGACCGGAAATTGGTCGGGACTTCAACCGTATCTCATCTAAATGTATGGAATCTAAAAAGGATATATGATATTAGGTATCATAATAGTGAATTAACTAACACATTCATTTCGCATAATTTTTAAAATAACGGGCACAGTTCCAGCCTATTCTCGGGCCTTTCCTATCATAGGGAAGTGCACATGTGTTTTGAACACACGTGGGTGGTTCAGGGCCAGTGTGACTTTCTACAAGGCTGTGAATCTGAAGGAATATATGTAGTTTTGACCCACTACGAAAGTGTGGCAGGAGCTACTAGCTACTCGCGCAAAACGCAGGGGTTATCAAAACCGAGAAAAAGTAGATACGGTGATGACGAAGATGCTAATAATATAGCTGCCTTCTTGCATATCAATCAATAATATTTTTATATAGGTATTATAATGTGTAGTAGACCAACCTTGGTTGCCATACCCAGTCCATTTCTTCGCTTATTCTGCGGGATATGCGGCTTCAGTTCGTAAGACTTGGTTAGTCTGTATGTTTTTAGAAACGCACGGTCGCTTTAATGGAAATTGCGTCTGATGTGGGATCCCGCGGCCGGCGATGTTGAGAACAGCTGCTGCTGTGTTCTCTACGTTGTTCTGCGGCAGATTCGTCGTCTGCACGTTGTGCGAGGAATGAAAGTTGCTCCCACAGGCCGAACCCACTGGTTTTGTATTATTTCACCACACAAACACAAAATTATTTACAACACTTACTGGATAAGTTTTTTCTTCATGAATCTTGGATTTCAAGATGATTTCAAGGATAAAATCGAAATAAAATGAGAAATGTGATACTGCTGAAGCTAAAATTTTCTGTCACAGTTCATTCAACAAATAATCTCATGCTTACGTCAATTTTGATGTTCTTATAATTACGTGAATACCAATTTTATTTTCTTTGTCAAGTCAAAATTTAGCAGAATACCGTTTTAGTACATTTGTTATTTTCATTCCATTCGCAATCTCATGTCACAAAACGTCACGTTTGATACCTTTTGTGACATTTTAGTACTCTTATTTATAATATGCCAAATTTCGCTACTAAAATTTTTTGATTGATGAACTTTTTCACTGACTGTAAGTTTTTTGGCATTCAAAATAACTCTTCTATAAATTCTAACATAGTTATATTTGTAGTTAAGGACACAAGCGTCGAGTTTGTTGCCACTAGAGCATAAGAGTCGTTTCATTTTACTAAATATTTTCACACCTCTTGTGACCCACTTTAATTGGAAATTACGACTTAATTTAATTTTTTGTTTACTGTTTCTATATGCTGTTGGTGTTCCTTAATAAATAAATACTTTGCATAGTGTTGAAGTATCAATAATTAAACTGACCCGTGTTTACGTAATCCTTCCGCATCACCTTTTGTTCAAAGAAAGTTGTACCTTCAGTTATTCCGTTACACAATACAGCTACGGCGTAGCGTGACCGTAGCAACGTAGCGACGTAGGCTGCTACGAGCCGAATGGTTAAAATGAATATACAAATTCGATATCTACATACGCGATAACATCGTTTAAGGCTTTATAGTCTTTATAAGTTAACTGCCTACTTAATGCGAGGTTAAATGTTAGTTTAACTGGGGTTGGTGCGTTGAAGTGCTGTCCTAATTTTTATGTAATAAGTTTGTTTTTTAGCGTCATTTTCTTGATGTTGCATTAGTTTGTACTATGACTTGTCTCTTGAAGTCTTACAAAATTCAAAGGCAATTTATTCAAACTAGGTTGAGAATAAGCACTTTTCGAAAGTCAAAATTACATTAAGACAGTCCCCCAAAAACGCCCACCCTTCACCAGTTCCTAGTGCTTAAGTGATAGCCTAGTTGTGTGACCGTCAGACTGCCAAGTCATAAGTCTCGAGTTCGAACCCAAGACACGCACCTCTGACTTTTCGGATTCATGTGCATATTGTATAATTATCACTTGCTTCAAAAACGGTGAATGAAAACATCGTGAGGAAACCGGCATGCCTGAGAGATATTTCTCGATGGCATGTGAAGCCAAGGCCGAGGCCCATGGGCGGCTTTAAAACTCTGACATCAGGTTAGTCACTAACCATAGGAAAAAGAAGAAAGAAAGAAGATTTTTCTTAAAATTTGATTTTTGTGTTGATACAATAGGTTTTCAAAAAACAGTATGAAAGTGCCAAGTGATACATGTAACTATAGTAGGAACTGACCATCGCCGTGTGAACGGGGCCTAAACATACATATGCTGTAGTAAATTATGTCCCATAAACATAATTTCCATGCAATATCTATTCCCGGTGTCTGTTCGCGCGTGTATCTGATCGCGTCAGTCACGGATGTTCGCATGATGCCCTCACTTATTTGTAACGTATAATATCGATACAATCTTACGTGTGGACTTGGCTTTTATTATGTAAATGGACGCGTGTGACGTAAAGAATTGATTCAGAAGAGGTATAGATGATAAAACGGTAGATGAGTCAGTTATGGCAGATTCAGTCATTGAGTTTTTGATAGCTAACGATTTGGCTTGTAATAAAAACGAACCTATAGGTGTTTAAACTGAGGGTTGTGCGGAAAATGACGTAATCGTACAGTCCTTTACATAATGGCTTAGTCAGAATGTATTATAGGTAAGTATGTGTAATCTGCGTTCGCTATTTATTTCTCAAACAAGTAAATAAATAAAGATTTTGGAAAAATAACTTTACGAGTAATACCTTTAACGGTGACATTTGAATCACAGTTTTGCTAGAACAAACTTTGTTCTTTCGTTTTCGTTCATTCTATAGCAAACAATAAAAAAAAAACGCCATTTGAAAAAACACGAAAAAGACATAGTTTAAAAAGTCGGAATTATCGTTACTGCTACGTACAGTCACGAGCACCAATATGTATCCACTTAGCAAAATTCAAATGCGATTTTTGCATGGAATAACAACACAACTTTGAGATAAGACCTATTTCATATTAGTGTGGGTTCCAAAATACTATGTTCGTAACAACATAAAATTACAATCACTACAGTAGGAGAAAATCACTTTTTAAAGTTGCTAAGTGTATACATATTGGTGCTCGTGACTGTACAAGAAAGACACTGCGGCGGCGCTTGTGTTTCAAAGTAGTAACGGCGTGGCGCGTGGCTCTCGCACGGGACACAACATTGTCTACAGGGAAATGTACTTCGATAAACGAAATTTAGTAAGCACTTATTTTTGTACGTCTTACTAGAAAATACCAAAGTTAAAAGTTAACATCGCTAGGTATTTTATCACTGATAAGTGGCTACTTTAAAACAGATTTTTATGGCTTGGTATGGCTTTGGCTATGGTAAACTTTGGTAGGTGTTTTCTGGCTAGGCACGATTGCACGACGCGACGCACCGTACCGACGGCGAGGTGAGGTGGCTGACCTCAATTTAATCATTTCGTTCTAAGTGCGATCTTATGGTAGGTACTATCAGACATTTAGTTTCCTCAGTTTAAATATTTTTTCTTGTACAGGTCAGTGGGTCGTCTTAGGGGAGGTACTAGGTACCTATTGTGTTGTATCTAACGTGACATTATTAGGTATTATTTATTTATTGGGATATTACAGGAGCAAGACAAAAATAAAACTTGACCACAAAACCGCGTAAGCTCCGTGAGCACCATGAAACATTGACTCCCAATTTTCCAAATTCGAAGAATAGTTAGAACTTATTTTCACAAAAAACGCGCGATGCCTGCCTGTGACATAAGTACATCATATTTCGGTAGACAGGCTACCGCCCGGGCAGCGCGGGCGGGCCGCGGCAGTCGACAAAAGAAATGGGCGGAACGATACTTCACGCGTATACATTTCATTGACTTGATTTATTTGCATTTCGGCCCGCATTACTAATAACTATTTTGAATGCCATATTGCTACCCGCGATGAGAACTTTGATGTTACGCTTAATGTTTGAACACGTTTGAGCAACATAAGACTTATTTGAGAACGCCTAGAGTAGTTTGTTTTAATAACATATTTGATGCTATAGAATGGTAGTAGACCATGGTCTGAACAACGTTTGTTCTAGCAAAACTGTGATTCAAATGTCACCAGTTGCCACCACACATACAGTGAGAAGCTTGTGGCTAAGTAATAACAGCCGAGAAGATCGATCGATCAGGTTAAGCTACGCTTGCTGTCTTTACATCCCTCGGAAGGCACGTTACGTTGGTCCCTGCTGTCATCCGTGGATCTTTGACAGTCGTTACGGTTCCTATGGTCGTCAAAAGCCCGAAAGTCTGACAACCAGTCTTATCGTATTACCCAGTTACTGGGTTGTGGAGGTCAGATAGGCAGTCGCTCCATGTAAAATACTGGTATACAGCTGTATTCGGTTAGGCTGGAAGCCGACCTCAACATAGTTGAGAAAAGGCTAGGCATATTGATTGTCCTATACTCATAAAGTTGCGCTGGAACTCCAAAATGTTTTATGAATTTTGTAACTACTAGTAATTTTTTTAATAATTTTAATTTACTCTGAGATAAAGATAATAAAAAAATGTGTGCGGTAGGGGGGGGGGGGGCGCCAGGAACGAAGTTCCTTCTCAAAAACAATTTTTGCAGCCCCCATCTTGGATTTACATTTTGACCTTACTATCGGCACCCTCTAAAACTATGAAAACGACATCAATGACAAAAAAAATAAAATTTTCGCAACCGCATTTTCATTTTGACCACACTTGCTCTCTCAGGCCGATATGTATAATTGTATTCCACGGCACTGTAAATTGTAATCAATTTACTATGTTCTTTTGTTTTTTTTCTACCGGCGTTCTCTCTCTCTATCTTTCTTTTTCTTTGAATTAAAAGAAGACAGTCGCAAGTATTAACATTTTTTTAAAGAAGACAGTCGCAAGTCCGCGATAAAAAACTTCGTTACAATATTTGTTTCAAGTGGAAATAGCATCAATTGGAAATTAGGATTTGTATCGACTATTTGGTTCTCGCCACAATACTTATGTGTAAAACTTTCCATTAAAATAACGACAAACCCCATAATATTGTGAAGGTTAATAACCACTTTCCAGATGTCCTCTCGACCCGTAGCCAACGCATACAATAATTTATTATAATCAGTTTACATTGGCTTTTAAAATCAATAGAACGTATAACCCTCCTACCTATACCCTAACCTATAACAGACTAGAATATATCTCTTTCAGTAAATATTTAATGCTCCGCCGACGTGATTCGTTCGAGACGTGCCAATAAGGATGCGCTCATTTATTCACTGTCCGTACGACTGCGCCTTAAATAAGTTAGTTTGAACTTGAACGATAGCAAAATATTACACCTGCTCCCCAAAGGGCCAGGCCGAAAAGTGTAGCACACTGAAACGCCAGTTATGTTTAAGTTTCATGTTACAGAGGGCAAGCCTATTGCCACTTAAGCCAGGATCCTCCAGTATGGATTCATTCGTTTTCATGGCGGTCCATGGTATACGAAATAGCTTCCGCTAACAGCACATCTCGAAAGCATCGATCTTATTGCTTTCGCGGCTTTTAATGCACCACGTTTCCCGCCAGTACGACGGCAGATTTCCTCAATGCAGCTTCCCTCACTCGTGATCAAAGACAACCAACTCGCTGACTTTCTCACAGCCATCAAGTAGATTTGATGTTGGAAGAAGATGAGCACGGTCTACCACTGTAGGTAATGATTGCGCGCGTTTTATTTGAACTGGCAATGCATTCGACAAACGAACAAAGTTGTAGTTTGTTATTTATTTGTTTTGTAAAATTTGCCATTGCCAACTTCTGATTGGTGATAAAATGGGGATGGCATATTAGCATGCAAGCTACTTGCGTACTCTTGTGCAAATTACTTGCAGTATTCCTGGCCTAACCCGGTATAAATCCAGACACCGATTACTACACTATATTATGACGTCTGTAATTCTAATGTAGGTAATATTGATTCAGCCATTCAAAAGAAATGGAGACTCAATTTGATGAACTAATTGATTCAATTGTGGAGAATACAAAGGTGAGAGTTTTGAGAGGTCTTAAGGCTTTTTGTAAAGGGATTTTCATATATATTTTTTGTCATCATATTGTATTTCGTCTCGATGACAGACTGAAGGTTTACCTATCACATTTTGTCGATACTTACGAGTAAAACGCGGCACTTATGGGAAACTGGAAGGATCTTAGTAAAGTCAGAAAGTCGAAATGAATTATTTATCAAATTGACTCCCAACTTTAGTAAAATTGTCCGGATATTGAAACCACAATTGTCATTTCTTGAAAGTTGTATGAAAAGATTATAAGAGTCTGTCACTAACGAGACGAAATAGAATGTTTATTGTTATCGACTTCTAAAGGTTCATCGATAGTTGAGCGGCACAACCGATTGATTGTGTCAATTTGATAAACAATTAATTTCGCTGCAGTAAGCAAATAAATGGATTTTCATTGATGGTTTCCCAAGTAGGTCGTGTAGATACCTCTCGAGGTTACTCAATCCGCAAACGATTTCCAGAATTTTACAGCTCCCCGCACTAGCTACGGCTCTGTTTTTTTAGAAAAAGAGTAAAGAAGCTTCACTTAATTATGAAGAACTATAATAACACTGTATAAATTCATCTTGACCCGTATGACCGGGTCATGAAGCCGCGCAAGTATTCACAGTTGAGTAACTATATTATGTGTGTGTAAGGAGTTTTGTTACAACGTCAGTAATCGCTTTTCAGAGAACGTTTAATTGTTCGTCAAGGAGAAATGTGCTAATATTTTTAATTTCAAAATAACGTATGAAAAACGGCATAAAAAATATTAGTTAAAAAACGAATACTAGTTAAATTATCAACATATCGTGTGTTGTAGGTAATAAGGTTGACTATTGTTAGCACGGTGTCACTGAATATTTAAAATGAAATGCGACTGTCTGAAAACCTGGTCGTAAAACCTAATAGCCGACTTTTCTGACTTGGAAATCGAACCCCAATGCTCAGCAATAGGGATGCTGGCTGTGTAAAAAAAAAAAAACTATTCAGTCCGCCAAACAGATTTTGATTGATGAGATTACGTATTTTTTGCTTTATCATAATTAATAAAAAAATACTTATATAAGGGTCAATTCACACCGAGACGTGATGCGAAGCAACGCTGCGCGCACTTTTAAAGATAGTGATAAAAAAAATTAACTTTATTTACTACACAAAAAGATACACATTTAATTGAGACAATTACTCGTAGTAAATGTCCCGCGGCGTCGTGCTGCGCCTCGAAATACCTCACGGCGCAGCGCGACGTATCACGACGCAGCGCTGCTTCGCCGGTAGGCGTGGTGTGCAAGAGCGGCGCGCGCTGCGCCTCGTAAAGCCGCGTGACGCAGTGCGACGCCACGAGGCGCACCCTGAAGCTGTCGTGGCGACTTGTCTCTACTATTAGCTAGCGTGGCGATAGCGCGCGGAAAATGTAGACACGTTCTGCTGCACCACGCGGCGTCTCGCGCGCAGCGAAGCGTGGCGTGTCACGATGCGCCTCGCGGTGACGCGCTACGCAGCGCGAAACCACTAGCCTCTTCAAGCATCGTCGCGTCGCGTCCCGTGTCGGTGTGAACTGACCCTATTTCCCAGTGGGGGCTTGCTACGGCGCAACTAAGTATAAAATCTAAGGCGTGACGTCATGCCACATTTTAACTCAATGTATCGCCATAATCTTTTGATAACGTAAAAAACAAGAAAAAAAAATCGTTCTAATATTTTTTTATAATCTACAAAAAAATTACATCATCCCTGTTGTATTAAATTGCCCAAGTAACTTGCGCCATGTACAGGTCAGCATTTAAAATCCAATAGTGCAAGCAAGCATTACTGTAGAGTATTAGGTCCTGGGTTCCATTCCCAGGGCGGGCAAAGTGTCATTGGATTTTTCCATCGCCCGGAGTCTGGATATGTGCCCCGTTACTAGCAATAGGCTCGCTCCCTAACATATGATCGACATGTTGCTGTACGTACTATGAGTCACCTCTGCCTAACCCTTCGGTTTTTGTGTGTAGGTAAATGTTGCGAAGTCTTTTCAAAGACAATTACATTTTAACAACTTTTCTCTTTCACATCCTCTCCATTATATTTCCTGATTGTGTTTCCGATAATAATGTACTCTGAAGTAACTCGATCTGCCGTCACCCTCGCACGTGATAACACAATTTGTACATAACATTAGGGACATGTAATACATGCTGACAGTTTCCTTGAGCTTCAGCGATCCTTCTTGACATGTGTTTCAACGAATTTATTCAATAAGAATATTTTAAATCTTCCATTTAAGCCTTGTGCGTAGAACTAACTCAGTGACAATAATGACAGCGCGCAAACTTGCAACAAAACAGTCTCATTATCAAAGTCTCAAGCGGAAAAGAGGAAAGTCTCAAGCGCTACTGCTGAGCCATGTGCTCAGCAGTAGCGCTTAAGACTTTCCTCTGTTGACTCTGACTTCTGACGTCTCTCAGACGTCTGACTGTCCTGGGTTCGAGTCCCAGGCAAAGGGATACCTATTGGGTTTATCTATCTATCTATAATATCTATCTTAATTTCTCAGTAGTAGCCCAGAGTCTGGATTTGTACCTACTTGATGGCAATAGGCTCGCCCCCTATTACATAAGACTTAATATGGGTGTACTATTATAGGTAAACCAACCCAACTCTTCGGGAAACAAGGCGTGATGTGAACAAAACAGTTAACGAAACAACGTCAATACATGTGTGATACATGTTATACACAAACATGACAAGTCTTTTACAAACATGTACAAGATTAGTATCTAAACTTGTATCTGAGTGTAATGTAAATGCGGAAATGACTAAGTCAAAATCTTTTTCATCTTCGTCCATAGGTACTACAGCACAAACCGCGATCGCAATACCTTTTCAAGGTCTGGCGGCACTTTTGTATTTGAGTAACATAATAAGTGCTTAGTTCTATATAATTTTATATCATAGCGGCGACGGGGAGAAACAATGTGGTATAATTAGCAAAACAATTATATAAATACCTACATTAGCAATTGAAATAAATTAGTGGAATAAATCACTAACAAAACTAGTCACACAATTGGCAATGTTCTGCAAACAATCCATTTTTTATTCTATCTATCCTAGTAAACACGCAATATCTTTCACCTAGATTTACTTTCTTATCGACCAGCGCCCTCGGTCAGTGAGGGCAAACCTACAGTCTTGAGTTATTGGGTTTTATTCACTAGACTTTAATCCCTAACGCCTATAAGATAAGGTTAGTATTTCATTTTAGCCTAATGGTTGTTTTAGTGGTGTTATAGTGTGGAAGGTGTGTCTACTAGTGTTATGGTGTTAGGGGGACATTATATTATGAACGAAGGACTAGTTTGTGATATTTGAAGGGCTACTTACTGTGAATGTTCTTTACCACGTATTATAATATTTCGGTTGGCGCTGAATGACTTTGTACGGACCCGCATACGGCGGTTCCAGCGGTCTTCGAACGAAGTCCTGCCGCAAGAACACATGAGATGATTCGCTGAGACTACGAGTATGTGGTACTCGTATTTATTTGTGCTTTTGCCAGCGGCTTCGCCCGCGTGGATGCCGAAAAAGAAAATAGCACACGGGAACTTACTACCGAGATTACATACCTAGTAGCCGAGGACAAGGTCATTGAGTCCTATCACTGCGCCCGTGTTGCCGTCAACCATTATTATTTTGTCACGCGTAATTTTATTTATTTAAATTTCACTTACAATTATCATTACAGGTGTATACCTAATGCGATAGCGCGGTCTTAAAATTAAATAACTTACAATTTGAAACTATGTTTTTTTTTTTAAACTAGTATATAGTATGTACATAAAATAACATCTAAAAATAATAACTACCTACTTTACTAAATTTTCAAAATAAAAATAAAATAAGAAAAACACAATATTTAAAAAAGAAACAACATAATTATAGCCTACTCTAATCTATCTGCTATATCTTTTAAACTATTAATTTATGATATGATGTCAAGGCATATTTGAATCTAAAATAAATGCCCAATTTAAATAACACATTTTAATGGATAAGGATTAATGTAATACCGGTAAAAATAGCTTCGGAAATAACAGTGAAATTATTATCAAATTCTGAAAGATGATAATGGGTACTGTGGGTCATCCTTAGAAGATAGATTTATGTCATCGCAGACTTTTTTGTTGAACTTTTTAAGACATACAATTCTGTAGTACATACATTTTATTTACTTCTCACGGTTTACGCGGCGCACGCCAGTAAATTTCCCAGTAGGCATGGTTTTGTCCAACATCTTCACCAATAATCTTCATATTTCAGCCAATTTACACAAAACCTTAATGAATTATACAACAAAACCTTTCTCATGAATCTCTCCGTCCATTCGTGAAAACCCTTTGAAAATCCGTTCGGTAGTTTTTGAGTTTATCGCGTTCAGACAGACGCGGCGGGGGACTTTGTCTTATAATATGTATAAGTATAATGATATTACTAGCGGCGCCCCGCGGTTTCACCAGCATAAGTCTCGCTCCCGAGAGAACATCGGGATAAAAATTGTATCCTATGTCCTAACCCAGGTCATGGTTTATTCATGTGCCAAATTTCATCTAAATCCGTGCAGACGTTTTAACAAATAAACTTTATTTTGCATTTATAATATTACTAGCTTTCACCCGCGGCTTCGTCCGCGTTGAAGTCGGAAATTATCCCACGGGAACGTACTAACGGAATAAAAAGTATCATATATGTTAATCCAGGCTACAAACTATCTGTATGCCAAATTGTATCCAAATTCATTCTGCCTTTTTTGCGTGATTGACTAACAAACATACAAATGACTGCCACTAGGTCCGGCAGCGGCTGGAAACAGCTTAAAATGTACCAAAACCGCCATTAAACCGAAAATGCAACCGTAAAGTACAAATAATATTTATTTTTATTCAATCTTATACAAATGCTTTGAATAACTAGACTATTATCAAAAATCTAGTTTGAATTAATGAAGAATGCTTAAAAATATGAATTGGCTGGACATGATTAGGGCATAAATGAACATCGTCCTTTCACATTTATAGTAGGATAGTTGGTTATAATTACGATATTTACTTACGGGTAGTCAGAAGTCTAAAAGTCTGACAATCAGACTTACTAAGGGGAATCTCGTTACCCAGTAACTGGGTTGTGGAGTTCAGATAGGCGGTCGCTACGTGTAAAATACTGGTATCCAGCTGCATCCGGTTAGACTGGAAGCTGACCCCAACATAGTTGGGAAAGGCTAGACAGATTGATTCATCAAAAAAAGTAATTTACAGTACTTATCACATAGATACCATCACTTCTTTTATAAAGGTTCTTTGTGGTAGAGATTTGCGAGTTAAACTAAATAAAATAGTTAGCGAGGAATACGTAGTACCTTCTAGATAGTCCAAAGTAATATTCGTCCTTCGTAAATAATGACGAACAAGTAACATTGTACCTTAATCCAATAGCAATTAAGTTGTAAACTGCCTAACAAAGTAATTAATGAAGTTTTACTTCAGAATCAAGTAAATAAAGGTTTTGTTGAATTTTAACAAGTTTACTGTCAGTCCTTATCGTTTGGGCATGATCACGGATAATAGTTGTTTATTATCTTTAAACCTTTTGTTTGAAATTAATTGAGATTAGAATGGCACTGGATTAAAACCTTTGAGAGGTATTAAAGTTTCTGATGGATACATTTCTTTGAAAACAGTTTGGGATATAAGGTAACAATTTTGGGATATTAAATTAAATAAACCACTAGAAGTATCTGAAGTCATATTTAATTAAGAAAAGGATTGTTCCAGTATAAGTTTTCTCCTGTTTAGAGATTGCGTGTATTATATTGGACAAAATAACAATATGCTGTTTGAGTAGCCTACTGTTATATTTGATACCGTGCGAGAATCGAATCAAAACTTAAAAGGCATTTATTTCAATTAAACCAATTACGGGCACTTTTGCATTGTCAACGAGTCGATCAGTCAGAAAGATGAAGCTAGTTGCCCATTCCAAAACGTAGTAGGTACCTATGGAGAAGAAAAGCCAAGAAATTTTAAATCAAAAATATTGGTTGCATCATTCAAGTTGAAATTATTGATGTGAGAACTGGAAACTAGACTAACTACTGGAAACGACTAACTAGAAAGACGTGCTCGTTAATAGCGCATATAGTAAAAATAAGCCGTGGCAGTTAAGAGAAGACCAGACCCTACCGACGGCGCCCGTTTACAAACATATCGGATCAGCACCATTCAGCTCAACCAATTCAATATTGAAGTGATCCAACACTCGCCACCATCAGCGAGGCATTTGAGTGAGCATGACATACTCTCAGACGTCAGGGCACATTCATGGCAATGAAAGACGTTCACAGTAAATGGTAGCTTTATAGTAAGTGCATAGTACTCACATATGTGCTTTGCTTTGTTATACAATATTGTATAACAGATATATCTTGACTGAGGATACAGTCCTGACACAAACTCTCCGTCGGGATGGGTGCTTCGTTGCCTCAGGCTCTCTGACAAGTACTGACAAAGTACAGTGCCACTTTACTAACTCATTATCAGCAAGTATATGTAATTTAATTTGGTTCTGAGAACCCACATATATAATGTAAAGGATACCCTCAAGTTCCTGTATGTCAGACTGTATGCGCTGTGTATCAATTTCATAGATTTTTTTGCTGTCTTTTAATTTAATTTGATAATTATTTAATTTATTGATTAGATCACCATGTTCTTTCCTCAGTGGAATATATTTGGAAAAGTGTTTTTAATATTTCCTATATTAATTACATCTTTAATTATTCTATTCAGTTTTGCATATCTTTTAATTTTCTTATGACTAAGTTTATAAAAGCTATAAGTCTGATATCGCCGCATTATGCTGAGATAGTGGCCTTTTTGGCCTCGCACAGGTCGTTACTATTATGTTTGTATTTCAATTTTATAATTTTTTATTATTACATAGGTACTGTTTGTATTTCCTGTGCGTGTCCCAAATAAAATATTTTTCTTTCTTTCTTTTCTTTGATACCTTCTTTAACCTGAGTTCCTTTTTTTTTCTGTAACTTGAAAATACGACTGTTAGCATGAACTAATTCATCATCTAGGTCCGTAACTTTGCTTAAAGCCTGCTCATTCAAGTTACTACAGTTGTTGAATCCATCAGTGCCTCCCTGTAATTGATCGCGTTCATCAGCAACGTTCAGATATTTAAGGCTTGAGTAGAAAATAAGTAAGTGTAAGAAAATATTGTTTATTATCCAGCCATAAGATAATTTTTCTCTAGATTATTACTTTAGTTATAAACGAATTATGAATTGAAACTTACACCATTTAGTTTCGTGCTCAAACACGATCAAAGAACGCACGCGATATTCAACGTTATTACTGATGTGTTAGCGTTTAGCACATAGTGGAGTGGCGGGGTGCATGGGGGCGGAGCTTGCATGTAAATTGTCTATAGATCAGAGTGCCTGGTCTTAACGAGAACGTGTAACAGAGTTAAAGTGACGATAGTGTGCTATTATAAATTAAAGTAAAGCTATACTCCCCGTTTAAATCCGCAGTCGAACGTCATCAATTCATCTAAACAATTCCGCAGTTAACAATTCATCTATGTCAAAAGTACCATACTTAGAATTGTATTCTGAGAATTTAATAAAAAGGAAATCAGCACGCAATTCACTTACCTGTTAGTGCCAGAGCTATGATTGATGAGCGCGACCGAGTGAACGAATGACGTGGGACCGCGAGTGAATGAGTGACATGGAGGAACTTGTGCTGTTACCGAAAGGAATGACATGGAACAAGATTCCTCTTGTTACAAGTTTGATTGTTTCCATGTTTTGGGTGTTTTGTGTTAGTCAAAGATTTAATTACAGTAAACTCGTGGAAAATAAAGAAATAAATTCTGATTTTGAAAAAAACATTGATATATGAACAATGAATCTACAAATCCAACGTGGGTGTTATAAACCTGTAAATAAGTAAAGTCAGGTAAAACAGTTGTTTATCAAATTGACAACCACTTTAGATTATTCGTACGGTACAGACCTATACTTAAATCACATCTTTCATTCTTTAGCAGTTTTATCAATTAACTATAAAAACAGCAAATCCACGTAGTGTGTCAATTTGATGAACAAATAATTTCCCTGACTGTACGACATGGGTGCATGGATATGCCTAAATCAAACATTAAATGAAGATGTCACAACATCGTGCAACGTGTAACTTGCAGCGTGCGTATATTATTAGTTAGTAGAACTGCCATTGCCGCGAAACAAACAAATTTTCCCCTAAAATATGTACCTAGTTGAAAAATGTAATTTATCTCACGTCATTGTGGCAGGGACATCGACGCGAAAACTGTTACCATGGGTTATTTAAAAAAAAATCTGCTGTTTCATAGAAAAGTGCAAAACCTACGCGGTCAAAATGTATGGACCAGCAGATTTTTTTTTAAATAACCGGCGAAAAATTTCAACGCAGGGGGGTTCATAAGCATGTACTGATTCCATGGTATCAGTTTCCGCGTCGATGTCCCTGCCACCCTGTATACAAATCGGACTCAGTAAATGTATCCTGACAGATGTCAGATTAACTACTCTGTTCCAGGGAGGTTGTATAACGTTATCAGCAGAACTGTGACAGCTGTTGCAGTGAATGTAACTGTGTTATCGGTGAATGTTAGTGTATGAGGGAATCTGCTTCGAGATTCATTATTGGTTTGGCTGTTATATAACAGTACCTAACATTTTTTATTGAATTTCTAATGTGTAATTTTGGATTTTAACTTGAAATCATGGTTAAATTCATGCATTTATTTAAACAAAGATGTAACCACCAACTACCTTGTGACATCTTATTAACATTAACATCAAATAAAGATACACTTCCATTTCCTTCTATTTAGGTCTTTTTTGTTATTTAATTAAATATTTCTGTAGTTTCCATCATATTTGTGAACATAATTATTTAATTTTTCTTTTTAATTTGTAACTTAATCAACTAACGATGACTATAACGTCCTTTAATCATTAATTTCTCTGCTAGTGCTGTGCACTTCTGTAAGTGAAGAATTCACAATACCTAAAATTTTATGTGATTTTTGTATGTTTACGTTTTAGTGAGTAAGTCGTTGAGGTGCCTTACCAATAAATAAATAAATAAATAAATAAATACGAATCAGTTTTTTTTTGTTGTAAATATGGTTTTTAGTAACAAATTAACAAGTACGACTTACGTGTCCTGAATTTACATAAAAACGCATGTACTCTTAATCAACCGCAAAATGTGTGCGTCAGTGTTCCTTTACACTTTTAACTCACAAACAATCTCTGATTGCCCTCCATCGGACATGTTTCAGCTTCGTTCTACAATTAGCAGGGGGGTGTACCAACAGAGGGGAGAGGGTAGTACGTGATCCTACTGCTGATGTGGATGTACTATGACATTGGCAACAATTTGATTTTGATATCGCCTTTATTGCGTAGCAGTTAGGGCGCTTTTAGTAGTACAAGTGTTACTGTGTGTTGGTCTGTGAGTGTGCTGCGAAATTGTAGTGTGACTTGCAGTTTAATGTTGTTAGTTGGTTGTTTTACTGCTTGCTGGGTAGTCTCGTGTTTTCATTGCTATGTATGACTTGGTTAGGGTTTTACTGGGCTATAAGTAGGACCAAAATAAGTTTATCTGCTCTAATATCGTAAGGCGCGGGACATACACAAGTGGAGAGGGGCGCGGGCGTGGCGACGGTGTGGCGCGGGCGTTGCGCAGCTCGTTTCATATATCATACAAGATGTATAGGAGTCAGTGGAAAGGCGTGGTAAAACGAGAGAGGTAAGCCGGAGCAAAAAAACGTCAAATTAAAATTGTTATGACGTCACTTCGGACTTTCATCGTGGCCGCGAAAAGTTACTTCTTGTTTACTTGACAAAATAACGGTATCAATAAACCGTTTCATTAAATTCTTATTTCGATCTACGTCTCTACTAGGAGCTTCATGCAAATGAGTGAAAATAATTCTATTCCTACAAGTCCCGGACTCATAAAACAGCTACAAATATGTTTTTCAGTCTACACAATATGTTTTTTGATGAAACATTTTAATTTACAACTGCTCGTCAGTCATTGATATTTATCGTAAAGGGAAACATGTTTGAAAAAACGATCACATTGTTTGTAATTTATTTATAGTGATATCTGGGCGAGCACGTTAATTAAGTATGTGTTTTTTATTTTCAAAACTTAACCTTGAAAAGCATGTTTCCTCACAAAGTAAATAACCCGTAATCCGTATCCGTAAATAGAATTGATTCTAGGAACCCCTTACAAAAGGTAGTTTTCGTATGGAGAAGAATGGGCAAGAAACTCCACCGTTACTCTTTTAAAATGTTTTAAATTATTTTGTATAGGGACATTAGTCATAAAGTTATAAGTGGAGACGATACACCTACAATAAAATTATTATACCACAGTAGGTGAAAATCTACTCTAAATAAGTAGTTTCAACATAATAGATTATCTACTTACCCCAAATACTTAATTACATTGTTCTATACACCTACAAACAAATATTACTACTACTAGTAATGATAAAGTAATTAATTCAATGAATACTGAGCGGACAAAATGCAAATGAACTACTTAATGTAAACAAATTCTAGGGTTTTAATGCGATTACGTCAAGAAACAACCACATAATGTCAATTGAATGAGGATATGTTATGATGTCCGAAATCCAAACCGAACGCGTTACGAAATTCAATCAAAACAACCGAATCAAAGTCAATGCGTGTGCGTGAACCAGGTGGAGCAATAGCAGTTGCTCTTTCTCGTTCACGCGCGCGCTTTTTCTACTACTGTGTCTATCGTAACTCGTTGCGGATTGGCTTACCCGGCTGCTAAGAAACCGCGGTGTCACGTGACCGAAGTGACGTCATGACGGACTTTATTTTCTAAATAAATTGAATTCACAATAAGCCGCAATAAGATGCGCCTGCGAATTATTTTAGCGCGAAATGTTTTGTTGTTGTGGATATGAAGGAGCAGTAACGCCCGCGCCACACCGGCGCCACGCCCACGCCCCTCGCCATTTGTGTATGTCCCGCGCCTAAAGTTCTAATAATAAAAATAAACTGAACAACCATAACTGAAACTGCACATAAAAATAATAATAATACTAGCCTGTTACTGTCTCACTGCAGGGCAAAGGCCTCTTCTCATACAGAGAAGGCACGAGCGTTGATCACCAGGCTTGATCAAGACGGATTAGCGATTTCAGAATTATATTATGTAACTATAAGTCCAGGTCTCCTCACGGTGTTTTCCTTCACCGATGTCAGTAATGTCCAAGATAAACTCAGGAAGTACATATGAATTGAAAAAGTCACATTGGTACTAACCTGGATTTGAACCCACAACCTCGTGCATGAAATGCGAGGCCTTAACTACTGGGCCATCACGACATTAAACTGCACTAACTAGGTATTAAATCACTAGTGTGATACTATTAAAAAACTTGCCTACGGCTCTGTTTTTAAACACACAGTCGTGTTTTAATACCTCTCATTATGCAACAGTTTCAAAAACTACTATTATATCACACTTCAACTAGCAAACTAACTTTTTTTCTATTATAGTACATCTCAACTAATGAGCTCTCAATTCGTAGGTTTTAGTTGCCGTCGACGATCGAAATAGTTAAATTATGCAACTTAATATTAATATCGTAGTGGAATAATAGGTAACACTCTTTTTTTTAAACCCCTGATATGTAATAGTGTCTTAGACTACTTCTTATAGTAGATGTATTGTTTCTCTTTTAAACTCCATTTATGGTCCTGTAAACGATCTCAAACTGTCACAGTAAAATAACTATTCTGTCATTCATTAAAACGTTTAAAAGTATTTATGTTGTTGTTGTTTTACCTTGTTTTACCAATAAACTATTTATTTTTTATTTTTAATGTCCTAATATTTATATTTTACTTGTCGCAGGTCAGTCGCAGCCATCGTATCACGCACCCGGCGACAACTGGTAAGCTATTGCTTGTTAAAAGCTTAAAACAATACACATTGTAATGTACGTACATTACAGAGTAGTGATCGTCGGGAATTTGAATCCCATCCATTGAGCTATATTAACTTAAACCCACTCCTTTCACAAAGATGTTTAACAATAGGACGGGTTTGTAAGAATAACGGAAAGCCACCGTTGCTGCAGCCATGAAAAAAACTCACCTATTTTACACATACGCACAGTTTAAATGTCTATCTTCCAGAAAGAATCTCACAAATTCTTAAAACAAACACACATAAGAGTTGTTTCAATTGAATTACCCTTTCAAACAGAGAGTGCATAGAGTCACCGGTCACGTAGAGCTTAATAGAGCGTGGTAGAGCACGGTAGAGCGCGGTAAAGCCGCAAATAGTTCGGTTTGCTCTCTGCATACGATGTGTTGCGGTGACTCTATGTATCTTGATTGATAGAGACTGTGAGTAACGAGATATTATTGCATGTTATGTTAGTGGGTTATGAATAAATCATTTTCACAATCACAAAGTTGAAAAATATTGTCTTTTCTAACAACAATAACGAAGTAATATTGACATCGCGGGAAAGTCCGAAAGGGATACCGTTGCCCCTGGCGACGAATAGGCGACACTGAAGGAACACGGGTGGGTTTTAGTCAGTAAGAGTCTGAAACGGGAGGGCGTGTCCTTCTCCGCCCAGAGCGGGAGAAGTTATTTGATAATTTCACACCAAAGAAAAAAAAAAGTTGCATTGTGATATTATTGATGAGTATAGTGTGATTTTTTCTAGGATAAGACTAGTTTATTTCTTCCAAGAGGTCAAAAGTGTAATAAAATACTGAAAATATTCCGTCGATTTCGTTGTTGTTCGTAAATATTATTGTTGATACATCTAGGATATCTTGCACCACAAATATATATTGTTATTTACTACATCGTTTAGTTTCGGTCATCTTCAAACGATTGCCACAAATAGACCATGTTTTTCTTATTAAACATATTTAGTCATTTTTGTGGAACAAGCAGTCGTCAAGCGGCTGAATTTAATTTCAATGAAGATTAACAATCTCGATTCGTAGCCCCTCTGCTACGGCGTAGCTAGCGAGCGTAGCGGTTACGTCTACGAAATGTCGTAGACCTTTTGGTATTTTGTTCAAACGCTTTCTTCGTTCGTATTATAATTTTCCGACACTCGGGACAATAGGGAGGTACCTACACGAAATTGCTCATATTTTCCGAGAACGCGGATTAATGAATAAATAATTTTCACAATCACAAAGTTGAAAAATA
Source organism: Agrochola macilenta (assembly GCA_916701695.1). Classification (NCBI taxonomy): domain Eukaryota; kingdom Metazoa; phylum Arthropoda; class Insecta; order Lepidoptera; family Noctuidae; genus Agrochola; species Agrochola macilenta. The sequence goes on along the minus strand of OU753575.1, from coordinate 18,540,460 downwards.
TTGTCTTTTCTAACAACACACTGACATAATAATACTAATACCCTTCAAACAGCGCCAAAACTCATCGTAACAACATTATATACAAGTTCGGGAAAGTATCAACATTATCATCCCTCGGATGTTAGATGAAGGAAGGAGGATGGTGGATGGTGGGCAGTCATAAATAAAAAACGCATCAATTATGAAGCGCTCGGAAAGGATCCGCCGCGAGGACTCTTGAGCTCAAGGGCTGCGTGCGTTTATCAAGGAAGGACGGATTTTATTATGGCGTTATTTTGTTTAAAAAAAAAAACTAAATTCAGTTACATGAATGGCGGGTTGACATACATCACATAGTATTGCAGAAAAAAATATCGGAAGTTAAACATTGAAGAGACATTAAAGAGGTGTTCTGAGAATGTGCCAATTTGTATTACTAGTGTCCAAGTAACACTTTTTAACTATTTTTCGATCTTTATCGAATTTGTTTGTCATGTGTATTTTATTAATACACTAATAGTTATAATAAATTGGAGGAGCTCGTGGCTATGTAATAACTACCACACGGGTTGATTCATCAGGTTAAGCTACGTTTGCCGGGGTTGGTCTGTGGATGGGTGACCATATATACATACCGACACTCCTCCGTGCCTCGGAAATCATAACATAACGATATATCAAACACGTACAAAGTTTTGCAGGGTGTGTATAGCTTGTCCACTCTGAAATGACGCGCCCCATTACCGCACTCCCGCATTACCGTGTGCGTCAAATGCAAGCTTTACACACAAATCACTCTAAGAATTTATCTCAAGCTCAAAGCATTTATTTCAATCAAACCATTTACAGGCACTTTTGAATTGTCAAGGAGGCGGTCGGTCAGAAAGAAATATGAAGCTAGATGCCCATTCCAAAGCGTAGTAAGTACACTCTTTTAAATAAATAAAATCGTTACTAAACATTGGTTACACCACTCATGTTGAAATTATATATGTGAGAACAATGTAGAAAGACGTGCACGTTAGAAGCGTCCGTAATAAAAAGATAAAAACAAAGGACAATTCAAAAATTAAAATAAACCGTAGCAGCTAAGAGATGAACCATCGTCCCAACTGACGGCGCCCGTTCACGAACATGACGCATGGATCGGCACCATTCAGCTCAACCATTTTGAAGGGAGCTAAATGATCCAACACACACGCCACCATCAGCGAGACATCTGAGTGAGCATGACATACTCAGAGCTGCCAGGGCACATTCAAGTCAATGAAGGCATATTACCCAGTAAATGGTAGCTCTTTAGTACATGGTATTTCAATTTCAATTTATCTTTATTGCAATTCATAATGTACCTACACATACAGGTGGGAGGATTAAATAAATTGTATTAGTAATTGCATTATAGTACTCACACCTGTGCTATGCAGTTATATAATACAAAGTAGATTGAGTTTATACAATTCAAATATGGTCTTACAATATATTATATTCTTAGAAGATCATATTTTTGGAGATATTATTGACCGAATCAGCAGATCACTTTGTATAAATTTTCTCGCGGCATCAAAGCGCGTCGATAAGTAAGCGGCAATCCTTATCGCGGTGCGTTCGAGTAGAGTATCCACCGCCTTCGTCTTGTCGCCACAGCTCAGGGACACAACATAGATAAGCACAGAAGGTTGGCATTAACGAGCGAAAACGCATAACCACATGTAGTTATGTATGCCGAAGTCGAAGTATTTCCAATAAATGGTCTCTACACGTATGCGTGTGTGGTTTGGTGTCTAATGACTATCAAGCTATAACGCGCGGTAAATGTTCTATTTAACTGATCCGCCCTTCACAGGTTATAAGGGAAACAATAAAAAAGTTATGCACTGCGTTACAACACTTTGTTTTAAAACACACGCGCACACGCTTCGCTCCTTGTATGAAGCTGGCATTCTGTATCTTCTTTGTGTTAGAGCTGTCCGGAACCTCGCCAATCCCAACGGAGGAAAAAAGAATGATGCTTTCTTCCTTCCTTATTCAGACGACATTTTTATAAAGTTGATTAATTAGCGAATTGTTCCTACAAAGATATTGTCTCATGTTTTTTGTTTAGAGAATTTGTTCCACGTTTTTTTCGTGTATTTTTTGCTAAGACGTTGTCTTTAGTAGTAATTAGAAGTGACAAGTTTGTTTTTGCTGATGTTTCTTTTTCAATAGAACGAGTAATGAATGTATTGCACATGTTTACTAGGAAGAAATAATGATTCATATCGTTATTTCTGTAAATATACCAAAATATACACGGTGAAATTATTATTCATGGACTATTTACTAGAGGTGGAAATGTCGAGAACAAACAATTCAATTCGAAACCGAATCAAGGAAGGTTGAATTTACTAAAATATCACATGTTCCTGTCACTTCTTTATTCCAAAGACACCGAAGTATTACTACACTAATAGTCGCAGCACCTGAAAGGTAACACTTTGCAAAGATAAAAGAACAGGTAGCAACCTAATTACTTCACTCCACACCCGAGCGAGCTTCCCTCTGATCTAACTCGTATGAGAAAAAAAATTGTCTTGGACCTTGTATCGGAGCGAGGGATACAAGGTCCGAGACAAATTTTTTTTTCACGTATTGTGTACTCTACTTTTTACTATTGACTGCAAGAAAATAAATAGTAGAATAGTATTTATATTCATCACATGATATTATTTGATCGATAATAAGAGAAAAAAGAATAGTAGCCGCACCGGTCGATCCACCAGGTTAAGCTACGCTTGCCGGGGATGGTCAGTAGATGGGTGACCATCTTAACTCACCGAGACTCCTCCGTAGCTTGGAAAGCACGTTAAGCCGTTGGCCCCGGTTGTCATTCGTGGATCTTTGATAGTCGTTACGGTTTGTCAGAAGCCCGAAAGTCTGACCACCAGTCTTACCAAGAGGTATCGTATTACCTAGTTAATGGGTTGTGGAGGTCAGATAAGCAGTCGCTACATGTAATATGATGGTGGTGGTGGGCCCTATCAGAATACCAGCGCTGCGGTATTTCTTTTTTTAAATATCGCCGCTTTATGCTGAGATAGGAGCCTTTTTGGCCTCGCACAGGTCGTTATTATTCTGTTAGTTTTTAAATGCTCCTTTTTTTGGTTTTTTATTTTATATTTTTTATTATTACTTACTGTTTGTATTTCCTGTGCGCGTCCCAAATAAAATATTTTTCTTTCTTTATTTATTTTGGTATTCAGCTGCATCCGGTTAGACTGGAAACCGGCCCCAATATGGTTGGGAAAAGGCTCGGCAGGTTGAAGAGAACAAAGGATTCAATATACAAATTCAAAACGTTTTTATTCACTGTTTAGGGGTATGAGGAACAGGGTGTAAAGTTCACTCATCCCCCATAGAAAAGGGAGGATCCTCCGACCAGACGGGTGTGATGTCTGGCGGGCAACTGCCCAGAGGTTTGAAGTTGGGAGATTCTATATATGTTTATCGCGCGGTAAACTCTAATTGCGCGATGCAGGATTTTGTGTGACGTCAGGATGTTATGTGACGTCAGGTCTTTGATGCGTAGTTCGCATGTAGCGATGTAGATGCCGCTACAACTGTTATCAATTCAAAATGCTTTTATTCAATCAGTGACTAAAAGGGCATTTTATTCACTGTTATCGATGAATAAAATGCCCTTTTTCGAGTGCCAATGGTAAAAAAGTAATTGTCTAGCCATTAACAACATAAGAATCAACACAACAAATCATTAGAACGCGCATTGTAATCTTGTGTGTTAGTACGAAAGGCCCCAGTAATAACATACGCTCATTATTCTCATCGCTTACCTCGGTACAATTACTGTACCTTTTTTACGATAAGCCGACCCAACAATTTCTCGGTAACTTGCCATTTTTCTGCAAACGTTTTTGTTTGTTTCGTAATATCGTTATATTGGGGTGAGGCTTTATTTTGTAAGCAAAAAAATAGGACAATATTCTGGATGCTGAATATTGACATTGGTATGTGACCGTAAACAATTCAAAAGCGAATTCATTTGTTTTTAAATAAATAGTAAATCATCGCCGGCTTACATCTCACTAGTTTGCTGTGTTTGAATTTTGAAATGATGTTTGAACAGTTCTATAAGTTAATTTCAACATGAACAATGGTGGAATGCTTTAAAAAGTTCTGTATACTTCTGTCTATGAAAACATTAGACGATCACGTATTCGTTTTCACACGCAGTGATTATGTCGATCATCTGCTTGATCGTTCGCTGTAGTGCTGATGATCAGTAAATGATATAATATGACGATGGCAAAATTGAAATCTCTGCTCATATTCTAAGCAAAGTTAGAATTAGAGTTTAGAAGTATCTTGAAAAACTGTGTTTTTTTTTTTTAAGGAAATTTGACATATATTTCGTATGACCAACGTTCCTTAAAAACTAAATTCTAGTTTTTTTTTGAAGCTAAGTTATCATATATTTCGTATGACCTTTCTTCAGGTGATTTCAACCATAAAGTTGTTGCAATAACAACCAGTCGACTGATATTTTTCTTTCTCACAATATCTTATTACAAAACTTCATACATCTGTCCCCATCGTGGCCACAATATGAAGCGTAACGCAGCAATATGCTAGACTGGTGTATTGTTCGCCTTCGGAGTGCGCTATATGTATGTAAATGTGGAGTATTGAGAGATACCAAGTGATGGAGCACGTCGGTAACGGACGGCAGGAGGACGTAGGGCAGAATTTGAGTCAGAGGTTCTGTTTAAATTGTATGTTACTGCCGAGTTCTGAAAGATGTGGTGTAGGTACCACGCGTAGGTATGTGATAATAAACATTAGGAAGCAAGTTCGATAATATTTTACGATCTTCGGTATGGCCAAACGTTTAAGTACAAACCAATGCCTATAGCCTGCTGTGAAAGAGAAGTGTTACGAGACAGAAAAAAAAAAAAATGTTGTCTTTTTGCCTGCACTATTTGGTCTACACAAAATATTACTAACGTTCAGATTCATGAACAAAATAGCAGGATATTGCAGTTTTTAGCCATGACCAGCTTTTTATCTATCAGGCTGCACTCGTATCACTATTCAGCAGTCAATACACCGTATGAATGCTAATAGCACAGTTAATAAGCTATTGATAACGATTTCATGAAATATGGAATAAAATAATTTGCATTTCAGCTCAGTTTTCAGTACGTTTCAGTAGTTCATCGATTTCATGCTCATTACGGATATTATGGTGACATTTATATTATGGTGACATTTATACTATGGTGACATTTATATTATGGTGACATTTACTGTAGTCACGTTAAATTATTATTCGTACATCAGTCAGATATCGATTTCATGCGATATTTCAGTATAGTTTTGAGGGGTTTATTTATAAACGTTGCTTAAAGTTTAGTTTAAACGTCAAAATGTATGGTTAAACAAACATAAACAATAGGGAAATATGCACAAACTCTTCATTTAATAATGTTGATCGACATGAGCATAAATATTATTTTAGGTATTTACTTTAAACTACCTGCCACTACATAGCGCAATTTCAGCAACTTTTATTCTCAATATTTATGCTAAACGGGGTCTCAAGCGGTAGTTTGGCACTTTGCCATCCAACTATAACATTTCGATGCACTTGCCTACCTGATCGGAGTCATAAGCGCGATATTATGTACATTATTTTGTATTTAGGGTACGTTATACAGGTACATGAGGTGCTCGTAGTTAAATGACTACGGCGCGTAGAGGTTTAGAGTTCCTGCGTAGAGGGCTGGCTACACCGTAGTTAAATGACTACGGCGTAGAGGTTTAGAGTTCCTGCGTAGAGGGCTGGCTATACCGTAGTTAAATGACTACGGCGTAGAGGTTTAGAGTTCCTGCGTAGAGGGCTGGCTACACCGTAGTTAAATGACTACGGCGTAGAGGTTTAGAGTTCCTGCGTAGAGGGCTGGCTACACCGTAGTTAAATGACTACGGCGTAGAGGTTTAGAGTTCCTGCGTAGAGGGCTGGCTATACCGTAGTTAAATGACTACGGCGTAGAGGTTTAGAGCCCCGGCGTAGAGGGCTGGCTACGCCGTAGGCAAGCATCGGTGGCAAGTTTTAATAATGACTACCATTCACACTGATTTAGGAAAATAATGAAATTTACAGTGAGGGGACTTAGATTGAAATATTTAATGGAAATATAATTAGTATAATCATAATTTCAAATATTATTCACTTTGTACTCAATTTTTCAATTATTTTGTTTATGTAGGATTGCAAATTTGCATTGTACGAGTAGCAAAACATAACACTGATTAGCTGTTCAACAAAATATTTTCACATATTTGATCAATTGCAGCTCAGGCACAATACACCTTCTCCGTAAATCCAGCTTAAAATTGAACGCAATACTACAAAATTCAAGCGTAGCTGCAACCAATCTCAGGATTACACTCAGTTGGAGGTTCGCGCTGCACCTGATTGAAAACTGTGAGCAACTGAGCAAACATTCACGAGATATGTGCGGAGCAGGGAATTGGAAACTTAGCTATTGATGCAGTGATGAAGTTTTGGTAGATTTGTTTTGGAAAGATGGGTGAAAATTTTGTGGGAGCGGAAGAAAGTTCCTGGTTTTGATTGTCAGGCTGTAGTTAAAGTGCCTGTTTCACCACTCTGATATGTTTCTGACAACTTCTAGTAATCTCTGTTCTGGAAACTGTAAAACAGCCCCTAAAAGTTGTTGTTTGGACTCTTGAGAATTATAAATAGATTTCTATATGTGGAGGAACATTATCTGTTACCTTCCTATCAGGGAAGAAGATTTACTGTGTAAAAATTTAAAACGAGCCTCAACGTAACATTAGGGTTATCTTCACTTAACCCTTGCGTGCTACATAAATCTAGTTACCCACTTCAGACGCACTCGTAACTATAGTTCACATAAACCCTACGTCACGCCACCCAACCCCGAAACGTAAGCTTACAACAATAAAAACGCTTGAAAGCCTCTCGTAAAATAAAACAAAGATGACGCCGGCGTAACTACACCCATCTAGCGGACGAACGACGAACGAATGACGTCTGCATCGCGTTAATGAAGTTTTCCGGCTAAATGATGTCCTGAACATAGTATGTCTGGGTAATCGGGGAAAGTAAAATTGCTTATAAGGTTAAGCTGTAGAATAAACGGGTTAACTAACATCGAGCTAGCGAGCGGGATACAAATGTGTTACACGAAAGAGACTGGTATAAAAAGTTGTAACCTTCTGTGCTATTCCACACGGAATAGCAAATTCTTTGGACAATACTTGTTTGCATGTATTTAAAAAAAGTGCTTTGTCGGACATGCATTTATTTAAGGTTTACAGTAAAATTTGGTCCTTTACATAGGGGTACTGATAAGGCCAAAAAACTGATGAATAATAGCTACTTATAAATCTATTTGCTTTTATAGTGCTTACTTGGTAGCTCTGCATGAAACCTTAAACTCGATTTTAAGATATGCACGTATGATATGTAGCGGCGAGAGCAAAATTTATAAAAAAACTGTGTTCATGTATCATAAATTGTGTAAGTAAATCTATATAACCAGTGCAGCCACGGATGACATGCGATTTGGCAATAGTTTTTGTTTTGCTCAGCGTTTTTGGAGGCATCCCAAACAAAGGTAGCGAACATTGTTAAGTACGCGCAAAGTAAATATTTTGCGATACACGGTTTTCACTATACAGGGTATTTTTTTAAATCTGTGGATGTATATCAAAATGTCTCAAAAAGTTAAGGACAAGCTTCTAAGACCGTTTTCCTGTAGCTACAATGATTAAGGTAGCTGCCCTTACTGCTCCATCTCAAAAATCCACCCTGTATAAGATATTGCACATAGTAATAGGTAAGTAGGTAGATGTAGCATTATTTAGTGAGAGACTCAAGGGGCTGGAATCCCTTGAGGCTTGCTCCGAACACAGGTAATTAGGTTCTAGTTTAGTCTAGTGACTCTAGTGCCTTCTAGGCAGTATATTGTATTAAGCTTATGGCTGCGATAATATATCAACATGTTTGCAACGTACATAGGTTCGTGGCTGAGTTCACTTTGATGCATTGATATTAACATTTTGGCAAGCCAACGATTTCTCTCGATGCTGAATTGGTGAGTGAGTGTAAAACGTGCACTGCCTGAACTTTCTATCAATAAGGAACTGTGAAACCCTATTTTTATTTTATTAAAGGTTCGAAACATTTCCTCGCTTGCAAAAAAAGCGTAACTTGAATACTGGCGACAATCAATTCACATTATTAAATGAGCACCTAATAGTTTACATGTTTCTAGTTACAACTTTCTAAAATTCATAAACCCACAACGTTAGACGTGTGTATGACTTTTTTAAATAAGATGGTTGATGGTTGAAAGTCAAGTTTGAGTTTAATAAAACCTCTAACTTGATCTTGAAAACGTCTTTCACAGACTTATTTTCAATTTAAGCGTGCTCTAGATCAAACGTGCTTAAACTAAGCCAATTTGGCTTACCGCCATTGATAGGGGCGGCAAAAAATAAGCCAATGCTGCGGTTGAAGAGTCAGCAAAAAATCTCTGCCGTTATATAATTTATTAAATGAACAATTGAAGCAGAAGCAAGTCGAGTTCCTTTATTAGTTAATGTTTTTATTTAAATCAAATCAAATCTTTTTATTGTAGGCATAGGTTAAACGGACAGATGTTAGATAAATTACAGTTCCATTATGTCCTGCCTAATAGGCATACAATAATTATGTCAACATGCAGTACAACACAATTCTTAGGTATCACATATAAAATATTTCTTACAGAATAACAATTAGGTGTATGGTGACAGATTGTAGTAGGCACTCGTACTAATATAGGTTATAATTTTGAATATAAGAACATTTTTAGCAAAGACTCTAAAATTCAAGGATTTTAAAGCTCAGAACAGGACAGTTGGCATGCAAAGCAGAAGACAAAATTGCATAATTTTCCTCTGCAGAGTATTCTATTCTGCGGAATCTCGAACTGAGTGTGATAGTAGTTATTATGAAAATTGCGAATATTCTGAAAAGGATTTGACAAGAATGTTACACGTGCTTTTGCAAGACAACTGTCTCCTATAACATTATCATTTTTAAATGCGTCTTGGTGGTCTCATCCACATTTATTATATACTTTAAAAGTACATTAAAAATATATAAAACTTTTATTCTCCACTTTAGTATGACGGTGTGTAATAATGAGGCTCGGCTGAAGTGACGTCACGCGCTGAAAAACATAGATGGCGAAGTAAAACCACTTGAAATGCGCACTTTTTACGTTTATAATATGAAAAATATGTAAAAAGAAACATAAAATGTTGTGCGAAGTTATGTTCGAGTACTTCATGTGCGTCGTTAGTATGTTGACGAGATATTTTTGTGCTTAAATTGTCTATATTGTAGTATGTATGTATTTTGTACACTTTTCTGTCTTTTTGTTACTCAGAATAATTTCCCGAGTCGGCACTTCCTAATGAAACTCTTTTTATCCAAGTAATTTATAGCTTGTAATCAAACTTGTGACATTTTCAGGCCCAACACTGTTTCTAAAAGCAATAATCGTTAAACCTTTCGTGACAACAATTTAAACTTTTCTACAAAACATGGCAATTTGTATTTTAGATGTATTTTATCGTTTCTATTTTATTTCCTAACATTCGTCCTTTGACGATCGACGTTACAATGATAGTAAACGTGTAATATGCGACAAATTCTATCCAATTCAATGAATCGTTAACGTAAACTCACGTAACTTTAGCGTAAACAGAAAATACAAGATAGAAGTCGCGCCGTAAATCAGAGCACGTAAAGATACTGCGAAGAAACGCAGCAATGTATTTTAGTGCCGGCGAATTGGTCGTTTATCTCTAAGGAACATTGTACGGAGGAATGAACGTACATCGTCTTTGCTTTCATTTATGGACTGGCTTTAAAGTTTATGTGATAAAAAAAGAACTAGTTTAATGGCCGCAGTTTCTAAGTTGTGGTACAAAATATGTTATAGTAATGAATAATATTTCGATGATGCTCGTAAATAGTAGATTATACAACAAAAAGAAGGGAAATTATATTCGAGCCTTAAAAAATGGGCCTTTAAAACATAGCTGGCGAAATGTGGGTGTACTACAGGTATACTTCTGCCCAACCCAACAAGGTGTGATGTTATGTTATTTATATTTATCACATTTTTGCAACAAAATATCTACTACAATTGCTGCTTTAGAATTAAATGACTCCGGAATCCGTGTCTCATTTTCGTCACTGGAAAAACTAATTTTATTAAAATTATGTTAATAGATTTTCCAATGACATTAAAACAACCACGATAATAGATCGAAAAGAACCTAACTAAAATTGACGAAATATAAAAAAAAGGAAAATGGGTATATGGAATAGCTTCATTTAGCCAGCCAGTATAGGTTCTTTCAGCACGTTTCATTTATTTTTTGTACATAATTCATATAATTCGTGTTTCTTCCATATTCAAAATGTTTTTACTCACTCAGTGAGTAAAAGAGATTCAATGTTATCGATGAATAAAATACCCTTTTTCGGGTGGCAATGGTAAAAACTATATTATAATACAAGTAGCTTGTTCAACCAACGCCTAAATATATAAAAATGTTATGATTAAAGAGGTTCTATTTGAATGTAATGAGAGATTAATGATGTTGTTATTCCTATCTGTTTCTTCACAATTCTCAAGGCCCTATTTCATAAAGGAGTTAATCACTTCACACAGAAGTGTTGGATTTAAACAATGTCTGAGGTTAGAAGTTAAGGGAGCTTCAATTATTATACACCTATTTTAATTTGTTACAAGAATACTTAATACAATCACTAATGTTATAAATGCGAAACTGAGTTTGTTATTTTATTTGTTTGTGACGAAATGTAGGTGGACTACACATCTTTGCCTACCTCTCACAGGAACACACGCTTGTCGTTATGATTACTACATAATCATCTGAGTTCAACGCACTCATCTATACTCCTGTTTCAATAGTCAGAGGTCTTGCTCAGTGCACATTGCAGCCACACTCACGCTTCATTTGATTCGCCAATAATTAATAGAGCGAATGGCTAATTGATTGTGTTCAACATACACGTACACAATCTATTCAGTGCACAAGGCAATGTTATGTAACGGCAGGTGGAATCTATCATCGACCAGGCGAGCGAAGCGTGTCTGCTTCAAGTCTGGCAACATTTGCTTTCGTGTGTCTGTTTGTTAGTACTCATCTACAGGTCGTATTTTACAACAGATTTTAGTAAACAGGTTTTACGACATACTCGTAATAGTTTTTTTATTTTTTTGATTGGAAGGGTACTTCCTCCAAAAAAATCTCTGCTTTATTATATTTGATATACTCGTAGATGGTTCTTAATTTATTTGTAAGGTAGTAATTTTAAGTTGGTGTCATATCATTTGGTGAATATTTGACGAGGATCTTCGGTGTGATGAGCAGAAAAACTTCTCAAAATGCAGTAAATGGCTCACTTTTAGATTAACTTGGATTGATGGAGCACCTGGGACCGCTTTCTCATCACAAAACTATTAGATGGCCATCGTTGTTGCTTACCAAATGGTTAGGTCCCGGCGAACATTTTGTGTGACTGAGTTTGGCTTTGTTAGGTATAAAGTACCTTCAAAAGTAGTGCCGTGTATATCAGATATTAGTTGGTTAGTTGTGGGTTATTTTATTTCTGTTTAATTATCGTATTGCCACCATATGCTTTTTAGTAACCTACAGCCGCAGTTGGGTTCTTTTTAAGTAAGATAGGTATATTAATTACAGGATTTTAAACTGACATGGTTATTTTCACTACTAAAGTTATTTGAAACGGGATATTCACCATGTTTTAAAAAATAAAAAATAAATATATGTAAATATCTCATCTGATATAACTTTAGTGGTATATTAATTGTTGCAAAAAAGTTTGTGCTTGCGAGGTCTACAGACTGTTCGCACAACTACTAGTTTATTTGATAGGTTATGCCTGGAGGCTTTTATTTAGGTATAAAGTTCTGTTCACGTTATCATTTCTGCTTGAATATAGTTTTCAGATTGTTTGTTAGTATAATGGCGTGTGCTAGCTGGCAAATAATTGAATTTAATGTTTTGTGTTACTTTGTTTTGTAATATTAATTACTTTCCATATATAATCAAGTTCTTCTTACTGAACAGACAGCTGTGCCGCTGGGGAGTTTGTTGCGCCACTTCTTCTTCCCAGCTAAAGCACTATTAAGTAGTGAAGGGCGGGTGTTTTGGGGGAGTGCTGATTCTCAGCCTAGTTTGAATAAATGACTTTTGGTTGTGGTATACACAATCATGATTTATCTAGTTTGGTTGAGCCTCTTATTTGGGTCGGCAACCTTCTCAAATTGGTTGTTACTTTGCTTAAATAATAATTAATTATGTGAGCTTATTAAACGGCTCATTCTTAAGTGACATTTCTTTCTTTCTCTTTTTTATATTAAGTATTTATAAAAATATTTAAATGTGTCTAGTAAAATACTGTATGACGAAAATATTTTATTTCCTAAAACAGTTACTTGGATACTTGGCATAGGTAATTCCAAATAATTCCCCGTACTAAGCACAGTGGGCTAAGTGGGCTCTCCATCGTGTGCACAAAACGCGAAGCTTCGAATTATGTGCAAAGCGTGGGGTGCCCTCTGTGTGCGGACAGAATTATGCTTATACAGATAACGTTCTTTAATGAGGCTTAGCATAACGTTGACGAAGTACTCGTCTATGATTGAGGTAGTTATTGATTTTGTCGATATTAAATGGGCCGAGTAATCGTAATTATCAGAAAGCAATTGAATTAACGGATTGAAGTTTTAAGCTAGCTAAATAAACTTTATTCATAGATTATGTGTACCATGTTACAAATTGATGATAGATAAATCATTTATTTGGTGTAACACAAAAGAAATAGCACAACACACATAACCACAATTAAGTGATAAATACTTGACGCAGTACAGTAAACGGTCATAGCTGCAGTAGCACGCTAAGGTTTTTATTTCTGCGAACACGCGGTCAGGCCGTACCTACATCTGTGTATATAAGTGATGTATCAACACAGAACGAACACCTCAGAATTCACACACTGGCGTCTGGCGTCGAACGAAACAAAAAACATACCGTCGCTTTTTCACACCCACTACGTAATTACGTATAACGTTGGTCGGTTCGTACCTTTGCAGGCATGCCAGTCGGCCTACAAGGTCTCGCATCAAAGCAAAAAAAGTGATAACAGAGTGGTAAAAAACTCTAACATTATGAAGAAACAGAGCATATTCTTACCAGAATTACATGAGTACTTATCTTCTTTATCATTATGTTAAACCTTGTAATTACATAGTGGTATCTTTCAACTTCGATCATAATGATACTATCAGCAAACACGTAAATACACACATAAACACACACACAAACACAAAAACACACGCACCCAAACCGTATGGGTTTGTGAGCGCGCGAGGGAGAGGCAAGATTCGCACACTCACGCCCCTAGTCGCCGCAGGAGACGCCCCGGGTGTCGGGAGTCGCGAGCTGACTTCCAGCCACCGTAGGCGCGGGCTTGCGGACGGTGAGCAATGGGTAGCTCACCGTCCGATAAGGACCAATCCCGGGTCGACGGCGCGTTGTGTACCACGCGCGCCTCAAAGAGATGTCAGCACCAACTGACGGGGTCCGTAAGGGCCAATGCCTGCCAGGGTTGCGAGTTTGTCCGAAAGGGATATAAGGGCACGTACCGGTGTTAGTTCGTCTTTAGTCAAGTATGACCAGTTTAATTCAGTCAAAGTCACAATTTTCTATAAAAATAACTAGAAATTCTAAAATCAATGAGCGTTTTTTAAACAAAAAACCGTAACCCAATTTGCATTGTCCAGCAATCGAATCCGGCGTCTATATTGTGAACTACCAAAATCGGTTTGCTGACATCTCTGTACTTTGTATCTAAAATCCCATCCTCAGTATTGAACGTTCAGATTCCGTATCTTGGCAAATATTTGTTGGAATACAAGCTGGTGTTTGTTACGTCTCAATATTCTGCTGAAGGTGATATTGTATACAATTTGCTATGGACAATTCTGGTATAGAGCTGTGCTTTTGGTGCACGTTAATAAATCTGGTCGCGTGCCTGTCAGCAAAACATGTCAAGTAAACGAATCACTTAATTAAATATGCGTCAGATTTGCCGACAGACATTCAATTACATTCATCACTTTTTATAATTAATTTAAGCGAAAGTAAAATGTCAGGTTTGGCTTTTATTTTAACACAATTCTAAATTAGCATATTTTTTAAATCTTTATATTGTTACAATGTCTTTTTGTTTAAATTCGAAGGTAATTGGCGCACAGTGCTCGCCTGTTGAATAAATCCGGTTAATCACAATGTTGAGGGTGTCTCGACTCCTATTTGTATGTTAATAGACATCTGATGATGGTTCGTCGTCTACCAAACTTCCCGCCTGACTGAAATTTTTTATGAATATTTATTCTTAGATCGTTTGCGAAATGGTAATTTGACTCCTTTTTTGAGTGATTTTGCCTTTAAATACGGTTATATTTTGAGGTTTCATGAGGTGCTTTGATTTCAAAACAATCTGTTGTAGTTATTGTACACAAGTTCTGTCTGTGGTTATCAAAGTGGTAGCGGAAAAGAATCTTGTCCTAAAAGTAGATTAAATACCATTTTACTCACACTACACTTTCTTTTTACTGTTTTAATTGCATTTTTAAACCTAAACAGTGTTTTAATTCCCTAAAAATTAACGTTTTTCATAATTATGTATCAATGTAATGCACATTTTCACTATATGGTAATACTACCCATTGACTCCACGAGACAGGCTCGACCTAGTGTGGAGTTCATAAGCAAAATGCTTCCTTTGCGTCTTATTTTGTTTTTGTAAACCTTGCTATTAATGTAGACTTTAAGGAAATCACTGTTTTTGGCAAATAAACATTATTATTATTATTTCATTTTTGTTTTCTTATAAAATTACATTTTTAAATATTTCTTACAAAAAGATATTAAAAAAACATTTAAAAATATAAAAAAATAGAGGTCCGCCGGTGTCGGGAGCAGGGTCCAAGCTACCGGTGGTTAGGGCTGCAGAGACAGGAACCTCCTCACAATGCGAGCCGTATCGAGGAGTACTGCCTTCTGAATCAGGCCCTTGATCCAACCGCCTAACGACAGCCTCGAGAGATGTTGGTCGAGGCTTTCGGCAATCAGACCAGTGGCCGTTACGACAGTCAAACTCAAAAACTCAAACTCAAACTCAAAGCATTTATTTCAAATAAACCAATTACAGGCACTTTTGAATTGTCAAGGGGTCCGTCAGTCAGAAAGATGAAGCTAGATGCCCATTCCAAAGCGTAGTAGGTACCTATGGAGAAGAACGGGCAAGAAACTCCACGGACACTCTTTTAAATCATAATATGGTTACAAAAAATTGGTTACATCATTCATGTTGAAGTTATACATGTGAGAACGATGCAAAACGTTAAAAGCGTCCGTAGCAAAAATAATAATTCAAAAATTAAATCACATTAAAATAAGCCGTGGTAGCTAAGAGATGACCAGTCCCTACTGACGGCGCCCGTTCACGAACATGACGCATGGATTAGCACCATTCAGCTCAACCATTTTGAAGGGAGCTAAATGATCCAACACACGCGCCACCGTCAGCGAGACATTAGAGTGAGCATGACATACTCTCAGCCGCCAAGGCACATTCAAGTCAATGAAACACATATCCAGTACCTAAATGGTAGCTTTATAGTCGGTACATAGTACTCAACATGTGCTATGCAATTATACAATGTTATGAGATTGAATTTATACAATGCAAAGATAGTTTTTTAAATCTTCAGCAGCTCCAACAGTATTTTCAAATGCTAATCTATTAGTTTAAGCGCCCTTGTGGAGCACGACCAGTGTTGAGCCAAGCATTTTTATCAGCGATATAATCTCCCAACTTATAATATGCTTGGCTGCATAGTATGCGTTTAATATAAGATTTAAATTTCGTTTCATTTAGTTGAAGTATAATAATATAATAATGAAGTATAATAATATAATAATGAAGTATAATAATATAATAATGAAGTATAATAATATAATAATGAAGTATAATAATATAATAATGAAGTATAATAATCGACACAATGATAGCCGAGTTCACATTCCACATGTCGACAACCTCGTGTGCTAAGTCGAGATATTTTATTTGTTTCTCTTGCTCAGCTTTCACGAGGTTCCCGTCATGTGGAATGGTAACATCGACTATCATTGCGCGGCGCGCTAATCGGTCTATCACCACTATATCAGGCTTATTGGCAACAATAGTCCTGATATATTATTATTATTCCTTTATTCCATTTTAAACACTTATAAATTATATTTTTAAATATTAGAACATAAAAAACTAAAACATTTAAAAATATTAAAAATAGTAGCCCACCGGTATCGGGAACAGGGCACATACCTGTTCCTGTGTGTGTGTATACATACGGCACTTCCGATTCCACAAGATTGTATTTCACAGCAAGTTGCTGATGGATAATCCTGGCTACAAGGTTGTGTCTATGCAAGTACTCTTCGTTAGCTAGACGAGAACAGCCTGAGATAATATATCGGATTGATTCTCCCGGACGGTGGCATGCCCGACAGATGTCAACCATGCCGTCTTTCACAATAAATCTACGGTAGTTGTTCGTCATGATAACTTCGTCCATAATTGCATCGACAAAACCTTCGGTTTCCCCAAAGAGGTCACCAAAACGCAGCCAGGCTACGGACGGCTATTTTCTTTATTATTATTATTATTACTCTTTCGCGTTTCTTTAAAAGTATAGTTTTGAAATTATAAAGAAATTGATTTGGACTGTCTGTTATTCTTTTAGGTATTATCTGCCTCTTCGCCTTTCTAGATAACCTTTACTCTATAATCAAACTCTTTATCAAACATCCCTTTAAAATCATGTAATTATTCACAGCTTCATCCAGACTCAACTTAAAAAAAATTACAAAATAATTATCACAAAGTTTTTACGTGTAGTTGTCTACGTCGGGTGTGAGTGGGCCCACTGTGTGGACTCCGTGACAACTTTATGCACAGTTTTATTTTGTTGTTAGTTCAGCGGCCACTACGGAAGTCATTTCGCTTTTTGCGCGTTGTTATTTTTATGAATACTTTTCACTTCCTGTTATTTTTTTACTGTTTGTTGAACTTTGCAAACTAGTTGCTGGTTTCAAACAATCTGCATCTGATTTAAATTTATTATCTAAAATTAAATGTGGTTATATTTTCGTAAACGTGTGAACATCGTTACGTTTTGCATTCATTTTATGCATACATAATTTTTGGTAACTCTGTTTCGTCGTTTAATTATTCATACTATGTTTTGTTTGTGAAAACGAAATTTTCTTAATTTTTGATAGAAAGGTTTGTAATGTCTTAACAAGTTAGTTTCATGACGTTCGTTATTTTTATTGCAAATACCAGTACTCTCAACTCTTTAAAACTTTAAAAATAATAAGACTTCACAAAACCGAGGCGTGCCAACTCAGTGCAGTGCCTGTCAAAATCAATCAATCTAGATTAAAAGCTTTACTTGAGAAGCGTGCCACTCTGTCACGCGAGTAAGTAACTATGTTTTAAAAACATTGTTCAATTAATAATTATATTATTACAACCTTGTGATGCCACTGCAATGTTTTGTTTCCTCAGTTCGATCTTGCGGAGGTATTCGAGTATAAGGAGTTGTTTCTTGTTTGATTACAAAATTAACGGCTCATAACAATGCATGGTCCGTAATATTGCGACTAACTTTGGTCGACGAATGCAACGTTAAAAGTAACATAAAAGGTTTATAGTTTGTATTTACATTTCATTCATAGTTTAACCTTTTTATCTCAACTCCTTCCTTTGTAGTGGGAATGTTTAAAAGAAGACAGTCAATTTTAACGACTGCCCCAATTTTTTCCAGTACATTTCACAAAACAGCGCACAGTGCCACGTGTTCTCATAGTCCGTCGTCTTGGGAAATCTACGAGTAAGATCAGTGTCGCGATGAATTTAATTAAAACGAACAAAACCTTTGTTTTCCTTTATTGTGCATTCAATTTTTAGTTTTCTTTTTTGAAAGTAAGAGGAAAATTTAACTTCTAAACAGTTTGGGAACATATTTTGCAATTTTATCGAGTTGTTTTAATCTATTAAAACATTATGTATATTCTCTAAGCCGACTTAAACATCTGCGGTATACTTCGTTAATGTCATCTGTATAATAATAATTAATTAAAACAAATGAACACTTTATTCAAATGAAATCGTGTACTGGGGCCTTTCTTAAGTAAGTGTTGCCAGTCTTTGTTTATTATAAAGTAGAAGTTTAATATTTGGGACTAAAATAAAAAAGGAGACTAAAATGGCTTACGCACGATTGATCGACATTAATTTCGTAGTTAATTTTGTTTATTTTACCTTTTTTAAACCCTTACAAGAAGAATTTTCATATTGATGAAACCTCTATCTATTATTAGGGTAAAAGATTTTTCTGTCTTGTTATCGAGCGATTCTCTTCTTTACGCAAATATTTTGAAGGTATCTTTTCCTATACCCAAACACCCGTGACTCTCCTTATCCGAATCTTGAATAAGCAATTAATTCCCTTTGCCGTGCAACTTTGATCCCTATCCTGTTTGAACATAAATTCTCATTATCTTAGGATTTTATCGAAGAATTTGACTTTTAAATGAGACCACAGTGCAGGAAGTGTGCCCTTATCCCATAAAGCGCTGTAAGGAGGTTTGTGCCCAAAAATAGAGTGCGGTGTCTTTGTTATAGATAGTGGAGGTTTACGAGTGGCTGTGTTTTATGTAGAGGCAAGGTTCGGTACGATAAGCCAAATAGAACAATTATTTTATTAGTGTAAAAATTGCGTCGTATCATTTTTTTAAATAGGTTCTCAGTGCCAATATGAACGTAGACCGAAGCAGAAACCGAAATACGAAAATCTAAATACCAATTTAATATAAAATTCAACTTGCAACTGCTTTATAATAATAAGTTAAAATGTGAAATTAGTTTTCATATTATAATAATTATAGCCTAGTTCATCATAAAAACACAATAATACACATCTTCGCCACTCCAGACACTTTGCCTACCTTTACATAATTATAATTAACGTAATTGATAAATCCGGACCGCGGAGACTACACTATACGACCCACAAGGGACTCGCTAATGGTGTCTTTGAATTTCTTTGACTACAATATTCATGTTTAAATTCTTTCCGACGACTCGGATGTACAAAGACTTATTATCCGAGTTCGGGAAGCCGAAAAAGAGGATTATAAGATAATCCTCTCATATCATATTAACGTGTACAAGTACGAATGGGATATATTCTGAGTTAAATCTCAGACTTGTATTTGCTACATCTTTTCATTGCCATTTGCTCTTAGTAATTCATTATTTTGGTTCAGCAGTAGAAAAATCCAAACGAACTACTTTAAACGAGGCATAGAACCCAAAACCTTACTCTTACTAGACAGACCAGTGATTAATTTAAAAGAAAAAACAAATAAGCTGCAGCGAAAGTTTGAATTGAATAACAATTTTTTTTGTCCACTACATCGTGCAAGGGAAAAAATGTAAGTCCGTAACTCGGCAATTTTTTGTTTTATAGTTCCGAGTTGAGTCATGACTTTGACCAAGTTTCCGCAACTCGGCGCACTGGGCGAGAGAATTTTAATTTATTACCGTCCTATTGAGCTTAGAGAAGTGATTGCAAACAATCGAACTATACTTTTTACGGGCACAGTTGGGTAATTGGAAAAGTTAAGAAGAATGTTGAGACAATGGTGAATGTTTAGGACCCCCGGGGCGCGAATTTGAATATTTTTGGACCAGATAGACTTAATAAACCCTACCTATAGTAATATAGGTTGGCTTTATTAGTAAAGTTATAATCCTTTTCTGGACCCCTTTTCTCTCTCTTATCGTTTAGAAAGTCCAGAAAATAAAAGTAATCTGAGTATTTTTTTACCTATACTTTAATTTCAAGATAACTTTCTAGATTTTTTCTCAATATGATAAATGTGGTTAAGTTTTTCTTGGCTATATTAAGATTTCTCAGTTACTGTTAATAATTATGTACCGAAAAGCATACAAATCAAAATTCCCCAAAATAAAAGATGAACTCCACACATTTTTAATTAAAAATCGTCTCCTAGCACGCGACCTCGATTTTAAACCCTAATTCAAAAACGCATTCAAAAATCTAAATATTTTATTTCACATAAACCTACATGGGCACTTATGAAACGTCAGAAGCTTGGTGCACGGTTACAATTGGCCCTTTCCTATGGAGAAGAGCCGGCAAGAAACTCCACGGTTACTCTTTTAAAAATAATTCACAGACACGGTCACCGTTCCAAAAATTCCCGTCTCTCCAGAGATTGCCAACTTTCTTCCACCGCGACCGAAAAGGTTCTAGTAACGAGTGCGAGGCCACAAAGAGGTCGGACACATTTACTTATATGATTTTCTTCAACGTCGTTTTTGGCCTTCAGCCAGAAACATTTATAACCTTAGAATGATTACTAGTTTGACTGTTTTTTTTTTCACCTGGGTCATAGCAAAGCGTAGACATCTCATTCGTACAAGTAACGTGAGGCTGTCCGTACAAGTGATGTGAAGTTGACCGTACAAGGGACGTGAGGTTGACCGTGCAAGTGACGTGAGATTGACCGTACAAGAGACGAGAGGTTGACCGTACAAGTGTCGTGAGGTTGACCGTACAAGTGTCGTGAGGTTGACCGTACAGGTGACGTGAGGTTGACCGTACAAGTGATGTGAGGTTGACCGTACAAGGGACGTGAGGTTGACCGTGTAAGTGACGTGAGATTGACCGTACAAGAGACGAGAGATTGACCGTACAATTGTCGTGAGGTTGACCGTACAAGGGACGTGAGGTTGACCGTACAAGTGACGTGAGGTTGACCGTACAAGGGACGTGAGGTTGACCGTGCAAGTGACGTGAGATTGACCGTACAAGAGACGAGAGGTTGACCGTACAGGTGTCGTGAGGTTGACCGTACAAGTGACGTGAGGTTGACCGTACAAGTGACGTGAGGTTGACCGTACAAGTGACGTGAGGCTGTCCGTACAAGTGATGTGAGGTTGATCGTACAAGAGACGTGAGGTTGACCGTGCAAGTGACGTGAGATTGACCGTACAAGAGACGAGAGGTTGACCGTACAAGTGTCGTGAGGTTGACCGTACAAGGGACGTGAGGTTGACCGTACAAAGGACGTGAGGTTGACCGTACAAGGGACGTGAGGTTGACCGTACAAAGGACGTGAGGTTGACCGTACAAGGGACGTGAGGTTGACCGTGCAAGTGACGTGAGATTGACCGTACAAGAGATGAGAGGTTGACCGTACAAGTGTCGTGAGGTTGACCGTACAAGGGACGTGAGGTTGACCGTACAAGGGACGAGAGGTTGACCGTACAAGGTCTAATACAACATTAATTTGCAAAGGTCAAACTCTTTGTGCGTTTAAACGAAAGCTGCTCGTCCACTTTACACTTTACTTATAAGTTTATTTTAGACTTCTATTTTTGGAAATTCGTTGACATATAAGCTACGGGCTGCTTGGCTTGGCTACTATAGGGGTTTAGATTTAAGTATATTAGTAGGTAATTATAACTTTGCCTTTTCATGGAACAGAAATGTGTATTACTGATTATTGCTAAATATATTATTTTCGAACAAGTTAATTAGAAACAAAGAAACAACATTAATTAAAAAGAACAAGAGAAAGAAAATACATTTATTTGGCACAGACTAAAACGCACACAATATAAATTATACAGCATAAAAACATGTAAAAGATAGAAATACCTCTGGGTTTTGAAAAGTGTTCTATAAGGTAATGCATACTTTCATTTTTTTTTTTTTATTTAAAATGTGTACAACCGTAGAAAGCTGAGCCCTGGCGGCTGTGAGTATGCCATGCTCACTCAGATGTTTCGCTGATGGTGGCGCGTGTATTGGATTATTTAGCTCCTTTCAAAATGGTTGAGCTGAATGGTGCTGATCCATGCATCATGTACGTGAACGGGTGCCGTCGGCGTCGGTTGGGACTGGTTATCTCATAGCTGCCATGGCATATTTTAATTACATTATTTTTGTTTCTCATTGCTATACTCTGGACGCTTTTAATGTGTAGTTTTTGTTTTTATATCGTTCTCATATATAATTATAAATTCAACATTAATGATGTTACTAATATTTTTGTAACAATATAATTTAAAAGAGTGTCCATAGAGTTTCTTGCCAGTTCTTCGCCATACGTACTAGGTAACATGTACTACGCTTTGAAATGGGCAACTAGCTTCATATTTCTAACTGAACGACTCTTTGACAATTCAAAATTCAAAATTGGAAGAACTGGACTACGCATTATTAAAATATTTAAAATGAGGGGTATATCTAAACTGCAATCAACAAACATGGTGATTAAAAAATACATATTAACAATATGTGTATTAATAATTTATGGCCCGAACCGTGCCAGTATGATAGTTAAACATAAGTAAGATTTTAACATCTTTCAGTAACTTCTTATATTTGAAGTAGAAATCTGAATATTCAACATGGAAGTTTATGTGAAAGGGCAGCGAGAGGACAAAGTTTTCTCGTTGAGCTGCTCGGCCATTCATGAGGAGAAACTTATAATGATCTGATATCGACTTCATACATCCGGCATCCCAATGAAAATATCTTCAAGTTTCATATTTTCAGACCCTTTGACCACTTTCCAGTTTTCATGATAGGACTTATAACTTTGTAGGCGTTGGAGCCGTAATAATGAAGATAAATTTTAGTCGGATGATTGCTACGGTGTAGTGGTTGCTACGTTTTATCTGCTACGCCTATCACGGCGTAGCACATGCTACGATGAAATCGCTGCGTCTACTACATACTACGGCATATGCAATATCGTAGTAGCGTTACTGACATAGGATAATAACAACCAATCTTATTGTAATTACCCGACTTAAAAAAAAGAGGAGGTTATATGTTCGTCTGTATGAACGTTTTGTTAAATGTATGATCATCCCACAGAATATCTGTTCTGTGGTTCATCCAATCTTTTCGTCAATAATTGTAAACCGATTTTTAAAAATTATTTTTCATTTGATTGAAGAAGCTTGCGTGGTCCCATATAAATTTTATAAATTTTGCTTGTGTCGTTGTTTCAGTTAGCTTCATAATACTTATTTTTCCCACTTAGTCTATGTGGATGATGTTACAATAACTTCCTGTCACCTGTTATTTATGTAATGGTATTCCATTTTGTGTGGGTAAGGTACCACAACTAAAAAGAGAAAAATAAAACTTTTGTACAAAAAAAAACAAGCAACTTCCAAAGAAAACACTACAAAGTGGAAAATAACTTTAATTCCGGAAGTCGATGGCAAAAGACGAAAATGCAAAACCAAATTTATTTTTCACTTTGTTGTGTTTTTACTTATTGAAACGCGACAGATGAACAAAACAAAGAAAATCGCCATTTTCACGATTTGCCGACGAAACCCTGAAAAGGAAACGTTCACTGAAACGAGTGCATGAATAAAGCTCGGCTTCATACAGCCTAATTTAGAGCGCTCGTTGAATATTTGAGGCTTATATCTGGAGAGTATAAAATTTTATTCCTCTCCGCCTTCAAGCTGCGATAATAATATGTTTATTTAACGACGCGGAGAGAATTTTTGAGATTTTTCTCAAAATTGAAGGTTTTATTAAACGGTTTGAGAAAGTTAAAAATCAATTTGGTGAAGTGTTGAAAAAAGTTTAGGTACTGAGTTTCCTCAAAAAAATATGAATGCTGGTTTTTTTTTTTATTCTAGACCAAAAAGTAAATTATAAAAAATGGCAGTTTTCAAGTCAATCAGTCAATTCAAGGGCCTATGATAACTTAAGTATATTTTTCCAGCTTAGAATTGCTTGTACTGCATAACTACGATAACTGGCGCAGAAAACTACACTTTTATATCATCATAATGAAATATTCAAAAGCCAATGTACATAAATACTTGTCACATGACGCCCACATAGACTCATTATTTGGACGTAACAATTAATCACCCACACACCTCACAATTATTGTATCAATTATATTGTCAACGTTAGAACTGAACACATTCCACTCCTGTAATATGAAAGAACACACACTGTACAGTCAGTGTCAAAAATTTGGACTTGTTCCAAAAGTATTGACCAAAATGTTGAAATATATGACTCACCATACTGGTAGATAATATCCTTAGTCTTGCCACAAAAACGTATACACTTGTCAACGCGTTTCTAATGTCAGTCTTACGTCAAACTCCGTACTTAAAATGTCATAATTAACAGTTGTTTAAACGGTTTTGTGGAAGTAAGGTAATGTTTAATATCTCACAATTTCAATGTATTATTAATGTTATTTTTAGCCGAAAAAGATTTTTGAAATTCGATAAACGTAAACAATATTTTTCGCCTTTGACAGTATATCTCACTCACCATTACACGTACACATACATATACAATTGCACAGTGGTAAAAAATGTATACACACAGAAGGCAAAACAAGCATATGCACTCATAGACGCGTACGTACGGCGATCTCAAACAAATGACTGTCGCGAGTGCGCTTGCACTCGCTGTACAGTAGCGGTCTAAAAATGTTTATCAGTTTTCAAATTAGATTCTTCATCACACTTTGTGCAGTAAAGTCTAAATTGCTATATCTAGGTACATAATACTTTTTAATAGTTGTGAAGCTTCTATTCTAACAAAAAGTATTCATGACTTTTTGATTATGAAACTGATTTCTTACATTTAAAGTTGACACATTGACATAATCGCATTTGTTAGACTGACAATTTTATCAAAAATATGTGTGAAATATAATAAAAAAATATTGGCAAAGATGGCTTGAATATTAGTTATTATTATAAGAGGAACGAAGAGAGTCTGGCTAGATCACTGTATTGTGTCTTTTTCAGCTTGGCAAACTATTATAAATGTAGGAATAAAGGAAGATGTTTATATGTCAGATCACTTACCCTTGTACGTTGAGTGTGACCTGAATATAGTGAGGTCTAAATCAATGTCACAGACTATGCCGCGTTCTAGAGTTAACTGGGGCGAAAGGGACGAATCTCAGATCAAGCGTTACAAGGACTTGTGTAATGATAGGTTTCGTGACATTGATTTTCCACCTGAATTCTCAGAGTGTGGCTATGGCTCATGTAACTCAGTAGAACATAAATGTGTCTTGAACGACCTATACGGTAAAATTATAAGTATTCTTTGTAACGCTGCCGAGCAAACAAATGTGGTGGGAGGGTGCAGGCCAAGGAGAGGGCAAGTGGTGTGCGGATGGAATAGTCATATTCGTGACGCTCACCGTGAGGCCAGGCTTAAGTTCAAGGAATGGGTTAGTCACAGGAGACCAAATAGTGGAGTCGTTTTTGAAGAGATGAGTGAGACCCGTAAAATCTTCAAGGGACGCCTGAAATGATGCCAAAAAAACGAAGAACAGGTTAAAATGGACAACATAGCAAAGCAAAGAGCCACGAAAATTTTTAGTAAATTTTGGAAGTCGACACGTAAGTTGGATACTGGGCCTGGTCTACCGGTGAGCGTAGGAGGGACCAATGACCCGGGGGGGATTGCAAATATGTTTATGGAACATTTTAAAGTGCAATCTCCACTGGGCCCTTCAGTTGCAATGGCCGATGCTGAGTCTGGCGGTGGGGGGGCGGAACTAATCACACTTATTTCGGCTAAACAAGTCAGATCCGTCATTAAAGGCATGAGCAGAGGTAAATCGCCCGGCCACGACGGACTCAGCATCGAGCATTTCAAACATGCGGGGGGTCACCTGCCGAGGGTCCTGTCCTGGTTTTACACAATGTGCATCAGTCACTCTCATTTACCTGCTGAGCTGATGCAAACTATTGTAGCACCTATAGTCAAAAACAGGACAGGGGATATCTCGGACAAGGGTAATTACCGTCCAATCTCCCTTGCAACCACAGCGGCTAAAATATTGGACAGTATGCTTGATTCATGCCTGAAAAAGTATTTGTGTTCAAGACGTTTTGTCAAGGTCTGTATGTATCCGGTCTATGGGCCAGCTACACCAAAAGATCGCTAGATGTCTTACGTATCCAATACAACAATGTTTTTAGGATGCTGTTGAAACTGCCCCGTTTCTGTAGCGCACCGGAGATGTTTGCTCAGAACCGAACTGACGGCTTCCATGCTGTAATTCGCAAAAAAGTCTACGCATCAGTGATGCGACTTTTTTGCGAATTACAGCGCGGGTCAGTGACAATAGCATCCTGAAAACAGTGGTGGAGAGCCCTTACTCCCCTTTTCTGAGGCACTAGGTGGGGAGAATGGTCAGGTAGCATATATATATTCCTTGCTTTATCGTTCTCTGCACATCCTGCCGCAGTCACCAGCTACACTAGTGATAACGTATTTTACTAACAAATTGGACCATATTGTTGTCTGAAATAAATAAATAAATATAACACGAGAACTCAATATATTTCGATTAACTTTGAGATTTTGGACTCGGCGTCATGTCGAAGATGGGCAAATAACTGATCATAGAAGCAATTCGCCGCCGTGCAAATAACTGATATGGTTAGACAATGCTTTGTATGATGTGAGTCCTCGGACGGCTCGAAGAACTTTGCATCTAGCGGAGCTACACTACAGACATCATGCTATTAAAGTGGAAATCAAACCTCACAACATAACTTAATTTTGTGCAACAATATCTAGACTTTCATTGGTCGATTGTTATATTTACCGACGAAAAACCTTTTAAATCGCATCAAATCGGGAGATTAACTATAATATGGCTGATTATCGAGCTTTTAAACTAATCTGGTCGCTGTTGTTGACTGTTATAGTCCACTTATGGGGGTGAATGGGCCACGACGACGCGATGACGGAGAACTGACGTCGTTAGAAAGTAGGGCTTCTGCGTATAATGAAGTGTCGCTTTTGGAAGATGTGATGCTGCCTCCTGTGCGCGTTGTGTATCCTGCAGCAGAATTTGATTACGTTCAGGATAATGCACTCATACACTCGGCCCGGTCTTCTATGGCGAGTTTCAACGAGCACCGTGACATTCGTCTCATTCAATGGCCTATTCGGTCAGCAGATATGAACCCGATTGAAAATCTGTGGGGCATAATGGTTCAACACTGGGATTGTTAGAACGAAGTAAACCCTGAAGCTCTTAGATCACATTGTGCACGGGACAATTGGTACGGGATGATATTGAAGTGACTGATTTATGCGCACGCCTTGTCGCATCTATGCGAGATATACTACGTGCCGTCATAGCTGCTGATGGAGTCTTTATTAGACAATAAATTGTTGATAGAATTTAAAAAATCAAGATCCTCAAAAAATAAAGATGTTTTGAATTTCTATTTGATTTTCTTCTTATTTTTGCACTTTCAGTAATAAGTTCGACCTGGTTCAACCTCGTTTGGTTAATGTCCGTATTTTTCCCAATTAATATTTAATCGGGTTTTTTACAAAAAAGGTTTTTGTATAGGTTTCCTATCCTAGACGATGACGTGTAAATAAAAATAATCTATGCTCTATACCTAATCCTCTGAGACCTAATCAAATCACAAAGAATATCATCGACTTTGTGACATAGATGTGTGCATGCAATTATAAACCTTAAGGTGGTAAGCATTTTCAGACCGCGACTGTACGTGAAGCGTGTCTATGTGTGCGTGCGTTCTCGCTTGATGTACAGAGCTGGTTACCATTTAAAATTTAAAAACTGAACTGAGTTTGTAAAAAGTCCGTACTTTTTATTGTTAAATCTTTCTTTTCCAGTAATCAGCTAAAAAACAACTTTTATTTACAAAAACAAATCCTTTTTCGAAAAGTTCGAACAAATGACAAGGTCATGACGGAAAGTCCGGGGTTTAAAAAGCCGTCCGGACAAATCCGGATGGATGGTAAACTTCTGTACATATACAGGGTGTGGCGTAAGTAGTGGTCCACCGTTCAGGATTCGATGAACCAGATAATTAACTATAACAATTAAAAAATTTAACCATTTTTACCCAAGGGTTACGAAAATATTTCCCGACGATGGTATGTAAAAATTAGGGTTAAAATTAGAGATGAACCAACTTTTTCTTCAAAAGAGCTAAATTTACATAAAAAAATCATTATTTATTATGATAGCTCTAGTATTCAGCAGTAATTAGCAGAAATCAAAATGAAAAAATAATGGTTTTTGTTGAAACTACAAACAAATTTGTAAAAAAAGATAGAAATTTCGTAAATAAAAGACAGAAAGGAAATATTTTCGTAACCCTTGGGTAAAAATAGTTAAAAAAAAATATTGTTATAGTTAGTTATCTGGTTCATCGAATCCTGAACGGTAGACCACTACTTACGCCACACCCTGTATATTGTGTGCCCGACGCGATGAACGCGACGGAGCTAATGAGGTGCGATAGAATTCATCACCGAACAGTGTGCCGCGCAGGGCGCCGCGCGCCCGCCTGGAAATAATTCACTTCATCGACTTGTCGCCACTTTTTACTAAACTCTTTAATAAACCATTTTCAGAGTTTTAATTCAAACGTACGAGTGCAGCCTTTAAATTTTATTTCATGCTAGGTAATGCCCGACATGCGTGTCGTTAGGAACCTTCTCCAGCGCGCACACATCAACTTACAAAGTTTCTACACAATCGGTCGAGCCATTATCGAGTTTTTGCGTGACTTACGCTCGGCAATTGATTTTTATATATATAGATTGTTATTAAAACTTGTTGAATGTTAGAATATTTTTTAAATTGAAGAATTCTTTGCGTAAAGTTTGATTGTACTCGTTAGTATGTAGTTCCACTAGAATGTAGAGTTAAGAATTATTTTATGTTGAAGGATAAATAAAATATTCAATGGCTTAGAAATCTCGGTTTTCTACGGCAATGGAAACGGCTAACCGTTTCCATTGACGTAGGAATGTTAGCAATAAACTTTCCTAACTAAACCAGTTTTTAAGTACCTATTGTCAGGATATAGACTATAGTCGTATGAAACTTCAATAAAAAAAAAACCATTCAGTACGGTCAGCAAAAGAAATACATTGACATTGTTACACACACGATATTAATGGACCCAACTTTTTTCGATACACTAACGTAACGTAATTTTTAAAAGACCGTATTATTTGAATTTAACACTAGCTTAATTTTTTTATAGGTATATTGCTGAATATAATCATATTATATATTATTGTTTGTATTATGTTATGCTAATATATAACTAGTAGCTTTAATTGTAATTTAGAATGTAACTAAAGACCACGCTACCGCATTAGGATTATTGCCTGTAATGATAGTTGTGTTTGTGATAAATAAATAAATAAATATATAATTAAAATCAAATGTTAGTCGACTTTTGTTGCTGACCGTAGCAATCAATCTGACTAGCCTTTTCCCAACTATATTGGGGTCGGCTTCCAGTCTAACCGGATGCAGCTGAATACCGGTATTTTACATGGAGCGACTGCCTATCTGACCACAACCCAGTAAATGGGTAATACGATACCCCTTGGTAAAACTGGTTGTCAGACTTTCGGGCTTCTAACCGTACCAAAGAAATCTAATTTACCAATTAGAACCAAACACATCTAATCCCCAATTATAACTATCGAAGCTTATCGCATAATTCTCTCTCTCGATCGTATTACTAAGTATTATGTTTGGGTAAGATATTGAAATTTATCCACTGTCCCTTGTGGCTGGTGGTGAGACGTCGTTACGCGCGATTTATTGCCTCGCCACCCCACGTGGGACAGGGGACTTGCTCCACTTATTAAGGAGTTGAGTTGGTAATTTGTCCGCCCAAAAACTCTAGCTCGAAAGTCTGACAACCAGTCTTACTATGGCAGCATCTACAACGCCACATGCGAAATACGCATCACACTGACGTCACGCAAAATCGTGCAAGCAGAGATATCCGCGCGACAAGCATATATACAAAATCCCGACATCAACCGTCGGGCAGTAGCCCACAAAACACGAGACCCGTCTGATCGGAGGATCCTCCTTTTTTTAAAGGATGAGGATCTTTCCACCATGTTCCTCATACCTTTATATTACCAAGGGGTATTGTGTTTTCCCGTAACTGGGTTGTCGAGCTCGGGTAGGCAGTCGCTCCATGCAAAAAACTGGTATTCTGATTCATCCGGTTACTGGAAGATGACCACAACATAGTTATGAAAAAGCTAGGGAGATGATGAGTTTCTAACTCTGTAACTGTGAAGAAAAACATCGTGTGGGAACTGGCATATACCAGAAACAAAATAAAAATAAAAAAGTGATATCCACCCCGCAGCCCGCGTGGTGGATTACGGCCCGTTCTCGCTCACAGAGAGGAGGCCTCCCAGCTGTAGGAACTTTATATTATGCTGATAATGTTTGTTGATTAAAACAACGTTGACATATTTGATAGTTTTATTTTCGTTTGATTTATCTCTGATCTGTCAGTTTGTATTGATAGGTTATTCTTTTGTTTTTGCATTGGGAATTTTTTTAGGGTTCCGTAGTAAACAAGGAACCCTTATAGTTTCGCCATGTCCGTCTGTCTGCTGTCTGATTGTCCGCGGCTTAGCTCAGAGACGGTTAGTACTAGAAAGCTGTAATTTGGCATGGGTATACATATTAATCACACCGAAAAAGTGGTATAAAAAAATAAAGAAAAATTTTAGGGTACCTCCCGTGCCCGTCTATCCAAATGGTGTGGGTATTTGGGTATTTTTCTTTCGATCGATTTTTTTAAATACATACACATTTAATAATACTAATACGTTTCTCTCTTTTCTAAATGTAATGTTTGTAAAAGTATAGATTTTTCAGAACAACGATTTTATTCGGTCAAAACATGGCTTAAAACGGTCACAACACTACGACAACGAACCCAAAGACATGACATTGTAATAACGTCCTGTCGGAATATTAATCAATGCTTAATTCGTGTTTTGAGTGTCATTTTCCAATATAAAGTGAAACTTGGTGCTTACGAATGATACTCATTGTTATAGTGTGTGGATAACATAGTAATTAATTAGGATTATGAATTACATTTTTCGGTTTCTTTCGTAGACATTCATACAAAGTTATCGCGGCATGTATAATGAGAAATGTCAAATCGAGCTTCTTAGATTGTCGCGAGATTACAATGTTAAGTCTGTTCTTGAGAACTACGGAACCCTTCATTGTGCGTGGTTCGACACGCACTTGGTCGGTCTCTTTATTGGTGTATCCGAATAACAGGCAAAATACGAGTATAACATTTTACTTAATTCTATTTAACTTTTAGTTACTTAGAACGGCAGCCGGTTTTTCTTTTACAGCTTGTCCTTCGACAAATGCCTGGACCAGCTATCTTTTTCATGTCCTCTTCCCAACGTTTAGTTAGTCTACCCTTGTTCCTCTTACTACCATGCGAGTACATTCCGTTATTAGTCTCGTCCATTCCATTTTGGCTTATTTGGATTTTTTTAGGTTGTTGCTCAGTTAGAGCCCATGTTTGACATACATACGATAAACATGGAAGGACACATGTGTTCTTTCTCTTTCTTTCCTAGTTTCTTTGATAGGCATATCTTTGGCCTTCAAGACCAAAACCTATTTTTAAAATTCCTGTGTGTACCAAATATCAACTAAATTGCTCCAGTAAATTCGGAGCAAATTGGCAGTGGCAGACGAACAGACAGACACCCAGCCAGCCAGCCAGACACACGAGTGATCCTATAGGGATTCCGTTTTTTCCTTTTAAATCATAATTACAAAAAAAAACCACCGACTTCCAAAAAAAGCACTACAAAGTGGAAAATAACTTTATTTTCGGAAGTCGGTGCCATAACAAGAAAACACAAAAACAAAACTGTTCTATACAGACCGACGCAAAATATTAATGGAACTCTTTAGTCAAATTTTACTTTATTTATTTTCTCAGCTCGTAACATTACAAATACTAATCTAATTTTTGTTCAAAATTGTCACCCTGAAATTGAGTTGATCGCAGTGCAGTTGAAACTGTCCACACTTTGATGAAGTGCGTTCGGAACGAAATGCTATTAGTTTGACCAAAACGGAATTTATGATGTTAGCTTCGAAACTCAATTCTGAAGTAAAGTTAGGAAATACAAGTTACATTTTACTACGAACATAGAACTGCACACGTCCGTTTGATAACACTAAGTTGTAATCACTACCGCTTTAAACTGCATGGAAGAGGAGATATTATTCCTTTATCATGAAACCAGACGGTAATTCGTTAAATTATCTTATGACATACCAACTTACAGATATTGTTGTAAAAGAGTGAATATCTGAATAATTATCATCACTTAATTTTAAGAGTCGGTACGTAAGATGCCTTAAATAATATATAATATCTATTTATTTATTTATTTATAATAGGTTCGCCAACAGCATATATATTTTACATTAAATATTAAAGTTAACAGTTAAGGGCTCTTATTATTATATTATACCAATTACAGGTGTACACGACATTTACATACAACAAAGCAACCTTCTTAAATTACATAAAATTATAATATTCAAGCCCATAAATAGTTATAAGAATGACATAATGCTTAAAACAAAATGTAAAAGATAGTCACCCATTCAAGGACCAATTTCGCAAAGCGCAGCTTTCAGACAGTCCGATATTGTTCCACGAACCTTCAAATATTAATTCTTGACCTCTTTCGAACCCACTTAAAATAGGATCTAATCCAGGTAAGGATAACCATAAATTACTAGAGCAATTTTTACTTCGATAATTAAGTAAGGCTTCTTAAGTAAGAGCCTTCAAGAGTAATCCCCTGAGGATGAGCCGCCGTCATTCGAGCAATTTATAGCTCCGTCTTTAGGGACCAACTAGACTTGTACTATTCTTATTAGCGTAGGATTATGTTCTTGTTAACATATTTTTGGAAGCAAAAATTTATTATACAAGGCTAGTGGAATAATTTTGTGTACTAATAAAACTTGTTATTAACTTGAAAAAGCGTTGTTGAGAATGTAATGTTTTAATTACCATGTATGTGAAATAAGGTTGTTTTGTTTTTTAACAAAATATGCTCGATTTATTTCTGAGAAAAATTATTTACAAAAATTGGACTCGTGACTTGTAATTGACTTGTAAAAGGGTCTTAAAATATTTACTTACAGAAATAAACATCATAATTATTTATTTAAACCTTATAGCTCTGGAGATCAAACCTGGGACTCTTAAACGCGAAAGTGTCAAGAACCAATCAGAAAAACGATATTTATTTATGAAATAAAATAAATAATTAAAAACATCAAAAACCCGAGTGTAAATCAATTAACTAAAAAAAGAAAAACATGCATTATATTATTTATTTTATTTTAGACTTTTTAGTGTCCCGGCACACTTATGAACAAAAAAACCGGTCAAGTGCGTGTTGGACCACGCTCAATGAAGGGTTCCGTAGTTGGAATGAATTTATCACAAGATAGAAGCTTTTTTAAAATTAACGTATTAATTACTATTTCGCGACAAAAATCCGCCACTTTGTTTTTTTTTTCAAACACCTATTTAAGGACACGTGGGTTTTTAAGACGAATACAACGATACCGTAACTGTCGAAATCCATCCACCCGTTTAGAAAATAAGAGGTAATAAAGAAATTTACACACAAACATACAAGATACGCGCCGAAAAAAGTAAAGTACAGATACTAATTTGTACAAAGATTGTGTTGGTACTGAGGTAATTAAGCATTACCTCAGTACCAACACAATCTTTGTGTTTCTATAGAAATCTTTTATGGTTTATCTGTGCTAAACATTTAAAAATGTTGCTACAAATTAATAAGTTGATACACAGTCTGACCATCACCCTCTCAAGAGTTCTAATGAAAATCTTATTAACTGTCAGAAAACTAAACAAAAAACACTCTTTACTAATTATAAAAACGCCGCAGGTACAAATTCAATCAAACTTTTAAATTGACGTCGTTCTATAAAATCAATCATGAATATTCACTACGTCATCTCTAAGAGTGTATCAATCAAGAATATTACACCGGGAATAGTAACGAAGTAATGGAATCTAGATCTATACATATTATTTAAGTCTATTATTAAAGTCGGTTTTCGTAGTCTGTTTGTGTGACCGCGTTGTTCTTCTAAACCACGCAACAGATTTTGATGAGGTTTTCACCATCGTTTAGAGAATTTATTCCGGAAGGTTTATGTGTATAAAACGGGTGCGTCTCATATCATATAAAGTTATTTGGTATATTTTCATTTCAATAACGTTCACAAGATGTTTTTTTTTTTTTTTTTTTTCCTAACTAGGGCATCTCGCAGATTACCACTAAGGTAGTGACTGCTTAACCGGGCTTTCCTGTGGCTGCCTTAAGCTTCTACACTCAAAGCCTCCAGCCAGGGCATTATACTATTCTAATTAAAACTAGGCGAATGCTCGCTAAGGGCCACCCCCTGTGGGTTGCGAACCTCGGCTTAGGGCATTCGCTGAGGGGAGGACAGCAAGAGGGACAGGCTGGATCAAAATGGTGGTTTCATGATTATTGATCGGGGAATTTAAAGCTACAGGCTCAGCGGCAACGCGTGCTGGCGCTTCGTCGACGAGCAAGGGTCGGGGGGGAGTATCGTTTACTCGGGAGGGTCGCGATCGCGGGGGACCTCTACGGCGAGGTCGGTAACGCGGGTGTCGGTTGTGTTTGTGCACTGTACTCGTGGCCCTATTACTTTCCTGTAGGAGGGTGATGGGGTCATCTGGGTCGGAGAGGATATGCCTTGGGCGGCGAAAGTGACTGATTCTAGAGGGAATGTAACTAGCTGCCTCGACAACCAGAGGGTTGCGATGTTTGACGGCTGAATCGAAGTAACGCTTTGACATGCGTTTGAGAAACTGGTGGATGGTAGGTATTTTAAGATCGAGATGGAGGATCTCATTTCTAACATACATGGGGGATCCCGTGGCTCTACGGAGGAATCGGTTCTGTAGGGTTTGCAACCTATGGATGAATCGGGGTTTGGTATGTGCAAAGACGATACCCGCATAGGTCATGATTGGGCGAATGCACGTGGTGTAAGTTCGCAATTTGCACCTGAGTGACATTTTGCTACGTGCATTTAATATGAAATGGAGTCTACTGAGAGCGAAAGAGGCTCGCGAGTGAACCGCCTTTATGTGCTCTGAAAACGTGAGATGCCTGTCTAAGATCACACCTAGATATTTGGCTCGCTTAGCCCAAGGGATCGGCTTGCCAAACATGGTGACTGATCGGGGGAAAGAGGGATTTAGCCGCGGTTTCGAGAAGAGGACCGCTTGGCTTTTGTCGGGATTGACCTCGATTCTCCACTTCCTAAACCAGGCGCCAAGGTTATTGACCGCCTGTTGGAGGTTTTGGAGCATCGAAGCGGAACCTATGCCTTTACAGTAGATGGCAGTGTCGTCTGCGAACAGAGCCAACTGAGTCTTTTTATTTCTAGGGATATCGCTGGTGAATAGCGTGAACAATAGGGGAGCGAGTACAGAGCCCTGAGGGACTCCTGCTCGGATCTGACGAGGGCAATCTGTCTGTATCTGTGGTCTATGCGATAGCGAAAGGTGCGATTCGACAAGTAGTCTCGTAAGATGAGCACGAGACGATCGGGCACACCGAGTTTGTAGAGCTTATACAATAAGCCGTTGTGCCAGACTTTGTCGAACGCTTTCGCTATATCAAAGAAGATAGCGCCTGTCAATAAACCGCGGTGGATGCCGCTGCTTATATGTTCTATGATACGGTGGGCCTGATGCACGCTAGAGTGCTGGGTTCGAAAGCCGAACTGTTCGTTGGGGATTAAGCCCTTTGTGTCGGCGTAGTCTCTGAGTCGCTTATAAATAAGCTTCTCATAGAGTTTGCTGAGTACTTTGAGCAGACTGATGGGACGGTAACTGGTGGGATCTGATTTGGGCTTGCCAGGTTTTGGAATACCTATGACAGTGGCCTCTTTCCATGTTTGGGGAAAGATATTATTGCTTAGAGCACCATTGAAGATGGTGGTCAGTAGCATAATGAGATGAGCGGGGAAGAGTTGGATCACCCTATTGGTGAGTCCGTCTGAACCGGGGGCTTTTCTAATTTTTAGACCTTTGATTAAGTCGTGCACTTCGTCCGGAGCGACTGGAGGCAGAGGACTATCAGGGTCTTCGACGGGAGGGAGAGAGGCTCTGCTTTCGACTTCGGCGTCGACCTGTGCGAGGTGAGCTTGGTCTACTGGCTGAGAGCTGGGAGAGCATTGGAGCTCGAGACTATCTGCTAGGCACTCGGCCTTTTCGATGTCGTCGAATGCTATTGACTTATAGGGGCGTATCAAGGGGGGCATGGTGGCGATCTCCTGGGATTTGAGTTTCCTCTGAAGTTCCCAGAAGACCTTGTGAGTGGGCTCTAGCTCGCTAAGCATCTTGTCCCAGCCCGCTTCACGCAGCTCCGCTACGCGTGTACTTACAGTTCGCTGTAAGTAGCGCATATGGGCTTTGTTTGCGGCACAGGGGAAGCTGCTGTAGGCACGGGTGGCCGCGTTCTTCTCCGTCATTAGAGCACGTACATCGTCAGGGAGCTTCCAGCGACGTTTATCCGTCGCTGGGACCTCCCTTGAACAGTCGTTCAGGACAGATTGTACGTGCTCCGTGAGGGAGTCGATCGCGGCCGTCGTGTCAGCGATAGAGTCGAAATTATTAGGGATTGAGTCTAACTGAGGGGATGTGGTGGGTTTCAGCTGTTCGCTTACTCGCCTCCTGTCTGTTATCTTTTTGGTAGCAGAGGGCTGGTCGGGGTCATGATGACCTATGCGGGAGTCGAGTCTTAGTAGTATTGGACGGTGGTCAGAGTTAAGCTCGTGCACCGTTTCTATCGAGTCTAGTCTCAAGTTGACACTCTTAAGGAGTGCCACGTCGAGGACATCCTGAGTAAACCTGGGGTCGTGAGGAAAATGAGTGGGAGTCATCGGAGCGATGACGTCAAAGTTCAGGAAGGTGGAGAGGTCGAACAAGTGTCGTCCTCTGGGGTTGGTTCTGGTACTATTCCAGGAGGGATGCTTTGCATTGAGGTCGCCCGCTATGATAACGGAGTCGCTCATGCCTAATAGGATTGTGAAATCGTCTGAGATATGTTGGAAATTCTCAGCCGGCGTAGCAGGAGGGAGGTAGACCGATACTAGCATGATCGGCTGATGGCCAGTCATGGATAGTCGGCAGATAGTGACTTCTAATTTACTTAGGGGAGGAGGGTCCATAGGTATTCAATACAGATCCCGTTTGTAATAAATAAGGGTGCCGCCCTTGTGACAACGCGTCCTATCATTACGGATGAGACGGTAGTTAGCTATAGAGGGGTTTCGGTGACTGGGTTTAAGGAACGTTTCCTGAACGAGGAGTAGGTCAATTTGATGGTCGCGGAGGAATTCCGAAATCTCATCGCGTTGACCGCGGAAGATGCCTATTTTAAGGGATCGGGGTTTAAGCCTCGCTGTACTGGTGTTAGACATTATGAGGTTTGTAAGAGTGGATTTTTTGCATGACGTCAGAGTATTCGAATAATACTCTTTGCAACATAGGGATGTTATCGTTTTGTCTGGCTACGAGGATTTCCTGAGCCATCTGTATAGCGCGAGGGGAACAGTAGGCCATAGTAGTATATTATAGACGTCCGAAGTGGACAACTGAGCGGCTGCGGGAGCGACGGTACTGGGGCGCGGTGCTTTATGAGCGGGAGCGGGAGCGGGAGCGGGTTTGTAGTGGGCCGCGGGTGGGCCTGCGAACGCGGGGGGAGGGGGGAGGTGGATGCGTTGATCCATAAGAGAGGGAATTTTATTCGGAGGAGATTGAGATTGAATTAAGGGGGTCGCGGCGATCGATAAGGCTGGGAAGGCCTGACGGTGCTGGAGTTGATTCCAGGGGCTAGGTCTCTGAGGGCTTAGCCGCTCAGGGATTTGAGATGACGGGATAGGGAAGTATTCCCTTTGCTTTTGCTGACGATCGTCTAAACGTTTCGTCAGTTTGGGCGAAGTAGATTTGGGGGCTTTGGAGCAGCCACGGTAGTTGGCTGTGTGGCCCTCTTGCCCGCATAGCACACAGCTAGGTGGGATGTCACACTGACTACGGTCTTTTGGACGGGAGCATTCAGCAGTGCCATGGTCGCCCAGGCACTTGACGCACCTGGGTGTCGCATGACAGAACTTCTGTGAATGCCCATATAACTGGCAACGATGACATTGCCCTATCGCGTGATTTTTCCAGGGCTTCTCTATTGTGAAGCCCATGAGGTTGCAAATAGATTTTACATTAAAAATCGGGTTATGCCCTTCGATAGGGGAGCACACGACGAGTACCATGTCGTATGCTTCCCTACCGCGCGAACGGTGCATACGGTGCACTTCGTCTGCTGGGATATTTTGCGACTTAAGGTCGGCTAGGATTTCGGCGGGAGTGATCTCCTTTGGGATCTTTTTAATGACTACTCTAGTCTGTTTCTCTTCTGGGAGAGAGTACGTGTGGAATGACACGTTCCTGTCTCTCAGAAGTCGGGTTAGGGACCTGTAGTCGGTCGAGGTCGGGACAATGACTTTAATACCCTGTTGGGTAGAGCGGGCATTGGTATAGCCGATCTTGAGATCGACACACCACTTTGAAATGGCCGTCCACTTCTCCTTGTCCTGAATGAACACAGGAGGTGGAGGCGCGACCTTTCTCTGGCCAGAAGTAGGGGCGGTGGGAGCATCCTGCGAAGAGGATGATGACGTAATCGGGCGGGGGGTGGTGGAGGGGGAAGCTACGGGGGGGCAAGTAGCTGTGGTGTCGGAGGTAATGACTGGGGTGAGGCAGGGCTCCTCGAACGCTACGACCTTAGTGGCCTGCGAAGAGAGTTGCTTCCGCATCTTCCTCTTGTTCCCTTTACCTTCGACTCGGACAAAATTGTCGTTGTCGTCGGACTGGGAAGTAGAGGCGACTTGGTCCTCTGAGTCGGAGATAGTGATGTAGGGGAAGGGGTTACCCACAAGATGTAATAAACGTGTGATATATATACCAACTGTTGATAGATTTTTTTTAAATATAACATGTATATACTCTAAAACTTATTTCGTATAACGTTATTGGATGTAACGTTTATTTAATCGAAAATCATTAGGTCTTTCGTTTAAAATATATATTGATACCATCATTATGGTTAACACCCCGATTCACAGCAATACGACTCGGATAGGTTAGGTTAGAAGTCTAAGGCGGGAGCGGCCGACGAGCGCCAGATCCCCTCTATTGTTGGTGAATCATTTGGGTTAGGTTAGGTTAGAATAGTGACCATTAACGCGTGAAGGCGAGCGTGCCGCGGCAGGGGCCGCCGAGCGCCAGATCCCCTCTATTGTTGGTGAATCATTTGGGTTAGGTTAGGTTAGGTTAGAACAGCGAACACACCGGACGAGGGACCCAAGGGCGACCGCACAGTAAAGTGCTTTCTAAACGCCTCGGCAATGTCACTGTGGTCAGCTGAACCATCAACACTCTTCGGGAAGCACGGCCTAACGTTCATTTTCTTTGTATGTTTCCAAAAACTTTTAAAATCCTTAGAGGAGTGGTCGGATGCAAGGATGTCCATCTTAAATTGCTCTTGATTATCCTGGCACCATTTCAATTTGGCTTTAAAATGTTTTCTCGCCTCCGACATCTCATCAAAGACTCGACCATGAACTGGTCGCCCAGCTAAATCCCAAAGTTGAAACCTAAGCCGCGCCTCCCGATGAATGTCTGCCACGTGCTTATTCCACCCAATGACATAACCTCCCTTCTTGCGACACTTTTTTCTATATGTTTGAATAGCTGCTCGTGATAGCGTAAAAGTAATTTGCTCATATAGTTTATCAAGAGCTGAGTGATGTTCCTTGTTAGTACAAAAACCATCAGCACATTCACTCAACTCAAGCGGAAAATCTATCAACCGTAGTTTAGAGTGACAAATATCATGGTATTGATTAATTTGCTGTACCTGTCTCTCACCCCATACAACACGATTCATAGGTTTTACCGCTACCAAATCATTAACTTTAGGCTTAAGCTTATTTAAATTACATTCCACTACCAGTGGATAGTGGTCCGACCAATACACGTCGTAGCGCACAGTCACACTAACGACTGAATCCCGTGCTGACTCTGTGACAATGCAGTGGTCCAACCATCTAGTACAGCCGTGAGCATCACTATAAAATGTATAGGTAGTTACAGGACACATTTTTACATCTATGCAAAGCCAATCAAGATCTATACAAAAATCCAACATTTCATTGTAAAACAACTCATTCGGGTGGGCATTAAAGTCGCCCAATATATAAAAGGCCTCAACTCCATTGTTCTCCTCCACTTCAATCACCGATTGAATAACACCAAAACACGCGGTAAACTCAGCTAGGTTGTCATAAGAGTTTGTAGGCATATATGCACTAAAGAGTACTGCTGACCTATCACACACAGATACCCTTATCGCACAGACCCGCACGTTATTACATTCGATCACGGACACAGATTCAAACGCACTCTCACGCCACAACAGCGCCACTCCGCCATAAGGCCGCCCGCTGAGTAAACCCGCCGCAGTGTCGACCGCAGACGTGCCGGTGCACCCGAACTTGTCATCGATCGTGTTTAGTAGCGGCAGGTCATGCGGCAGCAGCCAGGTCTCCTGGAGGGCTACCACATCGGCTGTTTGGCATAACGTTCTGATTCCTTCTAAAGATCTCTTCATAGACTTACAATTGAAACTTATTATTTTGCTGTACTTATCCATCAAATATTATTATTAAGTCTTTCTGTATTACCTACTGTCTTCAAGGAAGGACCTAGGCTCTTTTCTTTGCTCTCATAAAAGTTCACAAAACGCCTGAATGATATGCCTGACGGCCACAACTTGTCATCCAGAAAAGTGGCGATTTTATATTTTGTAACATACAGTTTATAGGCGTTGTAGTTTCTTTCTTGCTTCACTTTGATTTTTACTAAAGAAACTGTTTCTCGCGTTTTCTCATGTATAAATGTAATGAGATCAAAAGTCCAATAAGAGTAGGTACCCTGCCCCCCAAACTAGGAAAATCCTGTATCTTGGGCGGCGACCTCGATGTTTTGTCAAGTCGTAAAAACCGAGCAAAGCAGGAGCGGGTCGCTAGTATAATGAACGAAACAATCGTTGGCTTTCACAAATATAACAAGTGTTGTTCAAAAATGATATTTTAATGTGTTCGCAGTTATTGTAGATATATCATTTGTATCGTTTGATCGTACAGATACTCGTAAAAGTAAATTGTATTAATG
The DNA here is from genome assembly GCA_916701695.1 of Agrochola macilenta. Lineage (NCBI taxonomy): Eukaryota > Metazoa > Arthropoda > Insecta > Lepidoptera > Noctuidae > Agrochola > Agrochola macilenta. The sequence continues at coordinate 18,498,936 of OU753575.1, read as the reverse complement.
TAGAAAATGAATATTTTTCAAGACGTTACCATTTGGGCTGCCTAACATTAAGAGAATCATATTGTCACAACGCTTGATTGAAATGTTATGTACAATGTTTAGGGTTAATAGTAGCCGACACAAGTAAACGTAGCAAGTATAAAACGTACCTACCTATATTTAATATTAAATATGTACCATTTGAATTTGGTCCCAAATATTCAATAATATATTATTCCAATAATCCAGCAACAAAATTGTTGATACTATTTTACAGGCTAAAATATCAGGAATATATTGAAATAGTTTTAACAATTGTCGGTTTTACCTAGGAGTAGTCAAAACTAAGAATGTACGTAACTGGATCCCTGGGGCATACCACTGCCTATACAAACGTTGCTAGTTTTTGAAACACTCTTTTTAGAGTTCCGTACCCGAAGGGTGCCATACGGAAGCCCATTTACTAACCCTCCCCTGTCCGTCCGTCTGTCTGTCAGCGGGCTGTATCTCATGAACCGTAATAGGTAGACAGTAGAAATTTTCTCAGATCGAGTATTTCTTTTGACGCTATAACAACAAATAATTACAATTATGTATAGTTAAAAACTAAAGAGAACAAGGGAACTAAAAAATAATATTACCCTGGTATGTGCGGTGTCATTGTCTGGAACTCACCCAGTAGATTACAAGATATCATTTTTATCTTCAAAAATTAAGAAATAGGGGACTGTAAAATTTGACAGTTTTAGGCTATTATTGTACGAGCTCTATATTATACTAATTGCCCGCCCCGGCTTCGGGTAGCATTAAGTACTTATCTACGGCGCACCCACCTACCTATCTACCCTACCTACTCATACCTAAAACCTTGTCCTGAGAATAACGAAGACAACAAAAAAAATATTATCCAATTTGGTGCCGTTCTCAAGCGTGATCAAGGGAAATGGTGATTCATTTTTATATTTATAGATTATACTTGGTTCAAAATGCTTAGTTTAGTTACTGGCTAGAGTCTTTTGTTTTTATACGTTTAGCTTTAATGGCTGTGTTTAAAGGTCGAGTTACAATGTAAGTCAATATTAATTGTAGCTTCAGAAAGTTTAAAATATAATACTTAGCGTCATAATGCTAAAAGTGGACGACAGATGGTGCTGTGTGTAATTTTTATTTATTGTAGAAATACGTAGTTTCTCATTTAATAACAAGTAATGTTTATATAGAAGTATGGAAGAAAAGACATGTTGTGCCGACCACAAATAAACTGCGATAAGGGCAGGAGCATCATGATAACTATGTACAGTCACCAGCACCAATATGTATACACAAAGTGATTATCTCCTACTGTGGAAATCGTAATTTTATGTTGTTACGAACATAGTATTTTGGAACCCACACTAATACGAAATAGGTCTCATCTCAAAATGAAATTAGTGTGGGTTCCAAAATACTATGTTCGTAACAACATAAAATTACGATCACCACAGTAGGAGAAAATCACTTTTTAAAGTTGCTAAGTGTATACTTATTGGTGCTCGTGACTGTACACTAGGTACTAAACTAAATGGCTAACTGTAGAAATAACTAGTTGTGTGGGTGTTGTGTTTAAATGTACGGTAAGTAACAGAGATGGGTACAGATGGATACAGGTTACCTCGGTACTACAACTTGTACCAATTGCCTTTGTAAGTATCTTCGTGATGTGTCCTATCTTGGATAAAAAAAATCTAAAACTTGATTGAATATTGTAATATAATATAATAATAATATAATATAATATATTAATAATATTAAACATTCCAAACTTTTTATAGATTGTACAATCTTGAAAGATTTTGACAGACTAAACCTAACGCTTCAACATAGATTGATGGATAGCACTTCATAAACAGATACATCACTTAAAAAGTTCACATGCTTAATATACATATTTATTTTGCCTAAACTCATATTGTAGTAGTTTGAGAAAGTTTGTGGAACCCATTTCGCTATTAAAGCTCCGTACACACATTTGATTACATATATTATTCTCTGATGTTATTAATTATCTTCATGTATTAAAATCCTTACTAGTTTCAATACCCATAACATAACATCACGAATGTATTTCCGAAGGGTTAGGCAGAGCCTTACAGTACTCCTGCATTTCGCCAGTTATGCTTAAGTCCCATAAAATACACCTAGAGTGTATTGCCAGTAACCGACATAGCCGACTACATATTTCCATAGTATGAATTCATTTATTTAGAACCCGCTCGGTACCAATCGATATGAAAGTAGTTTTTGGTCCAAAATAATTAATAACAGCACACTTTGCGCGCACAACTTGGCTTTTACCGAAATAACCTACAGTTTAATTTGTTTATTTTTGCTTTTTCGTCCACGTTACATGTGAAAAAAATATAGGTTTCGCGATATTTAGTTAATTTTATTTGGTATAACATTAATTATTAAAATCTTTTGTTGCATTCCACTACCCCACATCCACGCCTGAAAATGATTAAATGTCGAAAATAATTTTGTTGTTCTCTTCACAATTAATTCATTTCTTGTTATCTTTCTTTCACTTTGTCACTGTTGATTGCAAATATACAATCTGTATTATCGTTTTATAATTAAAGTTTTTGGCGCGTAATAATTAATGGCAGCGCACTGTGCAGCCACCCGTTAATGGACATTACTTAATTAACATTATTATTTGCTTATTTAATTGAGTTTTCCAGTTGAGAGTGTTATTAATTTTATATCGTGTTAATAATAATGTTCTTTTTGTTACAGGTAAGCTGTTTAAGGAACAATCATCAGTGTGGTAATTATGAATAAAAAATTAAATATATTGTATTTAGTGAGGTCTTTCGCTTTTGCAATGTCAAAACGTAAGGTGATAGTTATTTCTGCCGGGGTTGCGAGTTTGTCCGAAAGGGATATCGCGGCCCCGGCACACAGACAACGGAAGGAACACGGGTGGGTTTTAGTCAGTAAAAGTCTGACACACCCTCTAGCTCCGCCCAGAGCGGGAGAAGTCATATGATGATTACCCATCCTCAAAAAAAAAAAAAAAAGGTGATAGTTATTTGAAATCCAAATCCAATGTTGAATCCATTATCTGTTATTTTGTGAGGATTTGCAAGACACGTGCCAAATTCTTAGGATAGAACTGTGACATAACAAAAATCTATTCTTTCTTGGTATCTATGAGTATCAATTGTTTTGTTAAATTATTATACGATACCGATTAGCTTACATAGCACAAACATCTTCAAAGGTTGTTTTAGAGTGTAAACATACATAAACTCACGCCTTTTTCCTTTGTTTTGATATTTCTTGCAAATATTCATGAACAAACAAACAAAAAGGCGAAAAAACTATATTTCTCTTAATGTACAATCAACAAAACGTCCAAAGGGTTAGAATACCAAAACTCAAAGTCACGCTGCCTTATTTCCAAGCAACGTTCCCAAGCCCAGGTGCTATCAAACCTCAGCACATTACGTATCTGAAACAAGAAACAAACCCCGTGACAATTTAAACGAACGCCATTATAATACACGTTATTAATACTAGTAGTGTCGGTTTTGCGACTGTGAGTATCACTTGTGTACTATGTCTTATAGGGCTGCCAGTGAACATATTCATTTTAATTGATCGTACGCAAACAAGAAACTTGTTTTTCTTCTATAATAGAATAGATTTTTTTAAATCTATCATTTCCGCGTCCATATAATATATCTATATATGTATATTATAAATTAAAGTCACTTTTCCTGACTGTCTGTGAGACCGCATTGTTTATTTTAAAATACCTAAAGGATTTTGATGTGTTTTTCACCATAATTTACAGAATTTATTCCGGTTAATGTGAACAATACATATTATTATTAGAAAAAAAAATCGACATTTTGCCTAGTCGTGAAAATCGTACGAAGCAGGAGCGCTAATAAATACATAAACTTTTACTTACATAAAATGTACGCAGCAATTTTCGGCAAAGTTTGGCAGCCCTAGCGTGGTCCACCAGTTATATGAAAGGGCATGTATGGGTATATGTGAGGAAGGGGGGGGAGGGGGTCGAGCGCTATTGTCTATCGAGTGCGAGCCTTTGGGAAATTACCGTGAAATGCAATTTACGACTAGTTATTAATATTAACGACAAATAATATACGATGTGTTAAAATATTACAAGTTTTTAACGAAACGATGTTTCACTAATTTGATTACTGCTGTTGAGAAGAACTGTTATTATACTTGTTAATGAATTATACGTAATTATATTTTTAATCTAAGAAATGGCTTTCTGTCCTAATATGGATAAAATAAGAAGAATTAGAACCAGATTTATAACCAGATTGCAAAGTGGGCAAGCATTTAGCTGCAATTTTTTTGTAAAGCAATAGAATTATTTTGAAGGTGTTTTTGCAAAAAAAAATCCTGCGCACCCGTAATAATATTATTGATGTTATGTTTTTGATTTTTATATATTTTTTTTACCGTTGTGTTTGTGTCGTTGTAAATTTTTGTGTTTAAGTGCAACATTTATTTAAGACTTGCCCACCAGATACTTGGTAGAATATGACGGAAAACTATGTAATATTTTTCAACTTATTGTACTCGTATTCTTGCAAATAAATAATGTTCTATTCTATTCTATTCTATACACAGGATCACAATGTAGCAAAAAATACAATATTTTGATTCAAAACTGCTCGAGTCGCGTCTGTCATCATCCAAATCAAGTGATCCTGACGTTGTCTGCAATATGTTTTCGGATTTTTTCTTGTCCGTATTTGAGCCCGTATCACCAACGCTCTCTACGTGGGGTCCACCGCAGCAGTACGCAGAGAATGGTGGCTTAGTTACTAATTTGCATATCGACAAATTAAAAATACTCAGCGAGTTGAAACGGTTGGACCCTTGTAAGGGGGCTGGACCGGACGGTCTTCCGGCGGCCTTTTTTAAGGCTACGGCTGATAATATTTGTGAGCCGATCTATATCCTTTTTAATAGATGTCTGCATGAAGGTGTGTTCCCGGTGGTGTGGAAGCGAGCTAACATTACCCCCGTGCATAAGGGTGGCTCAAAGCATGACGTCGAACAATATAGACCTATCTCGATTCTATCGACCTTGTCGAAGCTTTTTGAGAGACTTGTTCACAACGAGATTTACCCTCTTCTGCATAATACTATCATTCCTGAACAACATGGGTTTGTTAGGCGCCGATCTACGACATCTAACCTGTTAATATTTGCAAATTACCTTTTTGAAAGTGTGGATGGGCGGTTGCAAATAGATGCGGTCTACACTGATTTCAAAAAGGCTTTTGACAAGGTCGATCTTGAAATTCTCCTGAGTAAAATTGCTTACAATGGAATACGCGGGGATCTATTGCGTTGGTTTGTGTCGTACCTCGAAAACCGGTCACAAAGGGTTGTGGTTAATGGTCATCAGTCTGTCTCTGTTAATATTACTTCCGGAGTTCCACAGGGCTCCATTCTGGGACCGCTTTTATTCATTATTTATATTAATGATATTAAGAAATGTTTTAAAAAGTCAAAATTCTTGATGTACGCTGATGACTTGAAGGCGTTTCAAGCAATACGTACTATAGACGACTGCCAGTCATTTCAGGAGGACCTGGACAGACTAACTGCCTACTGTATTGACAATAGGCTGCATCTTAGTATCCCCAAGTGTAACTATATACACTTTACTAAAAATAACTTCATCATCAATTTCAATTATAATCTTAACTGTATCCCCTTAAATAATATTTCCATAGTGAAGGATCTAGGTGTTCTCTTTGATGGCAAACTGTTCTTGAACCACCATATCGAAGCCATAGTCAATAGTGCTTTTAAAATGTATGGATTTGTGATGAGATCTTCAACAGAATTTAAGCGAACCTCAACCTATCTCTGTCTGTATAAGACGCTCATTCGCTGTCAGTTAGAATATGCGGTCCCTATTTGGAACCCTTTCTACCAAAAGTAAGTAGTTGGAATAGAAAGGGTCCAGCGCAAGTACCTCCGTGCTATGAACTACAGATGTACTGGGACTAAGGCTTATCTATCATACTCCCAACTTCTTGATAAGTACAAGCTTATCAGCTTGGAGAACCGGCGCAAATACCTGGAGGCCAACGTGCTTCATGATATTGTCCACAATCATTTTGATGCCATTGATCTATCGAGTAAGCTGTGTTATTCTGTCCCCCGAACAGTTCATGCACGTCAAGTTCGTGGCCGCACTCTGTTCGCACTAAATTCTTGTCGTACCAACTCTGGCTTACGCTGCCCTATTCATAGAATGTTGGAATCCTATAATTCAAATTTCATTGATATTGATATATTTGCATGCTCAAAATATGAATTTAAAACTAATGTTATAAAAAAATTATCATAATTGTAATCTTATTACTAATTTATTGAATAATTTAGGTAAGTGAAATTGTCTCTTACCTGATTTGGTTTTGTAGCTACAGATAGCTTTATAGTAACTTATTTATTTATTTTAAATTATTTGTTAATTTTGGTAATGCCCGTCTAGTGGCAACCACTGTTCTCTAATATGTCCTATATGCGGATAATGCAGTGGACTGCAACATTACCACTTTAAGTATTGTTAATTTTATGTATAATATATATGTTGTAGTTGTTTATTATCCCTCAATAAATAAAAAAAAATAAAAAAAATCAATACACGTTGATAACAATCTTCCGAAAAATCCCTAAACTTGAACAATGCTTGCTTGAGGTAACACACATAAGGTAGGTACTCGTAAGGTACGGAAGTAAACTGAAAATAAACTCCGCAAGTAACACGCCGTCTCTAATGACTTTCTGATGGCGCTAGTCAACACGAGCGTCATTTTGTGCGGAGTTCCTTACGCTCAATGACGTCATTCAGGGTAAGTTTATATTTGTTTTTAGGCTTGTTGTTTATGTTCCTTAAGAAATGATGTATTGATATTGCAAGCTACATTGTTTGTTCAAAAAAATATTAATCTTATTTTATTACAAGCATTTAAATACGAGTATACAATAACATTTTTAAACACTTTTTGTATTTCCCATCTTAAAAAAATATTCTGTAAATACTGGTTGAATGCCTTGTATATTAATCACTAAAATTTCCTATTGACATCTCATATAAACACAGTTTCGCACAAGAGTAAAAGACAAAACCACATTAATTTTAACTATGCATCACAGTTTTTGTTCGAACAAATTGCGAGTCATCAATAACCCCGTACATAGCCGTCAATGGACAGCTAAGCCCGTCCAATCAATTGACTCACAGAATCCAATTAATATTTTATCTATATTAATTGTTTGCTGTCTAGGCAGCATTTAATGGAAAACAGAATGAAACGACAGAATGTACGAATGTGGTCAGCGATTGGAAAGCTTGATGTGGCCAGTCATAGAGTATCAGGTAGAAATGAGGTTTCAAAGCTTGCCTGAAAAGGTAGAAAATGAAAGTCAGCATCATCATCTGTCTAGCCTTTTCCCTATGTTGGGGTCGGCTTCCAGGCTAACCGGATTCAGCTGAATACTAGTATTTTACATGAAGATTGAAAATAAAGTATGATTTAATGAATACACTTAGATCTCGTGATTGCAATTTTTAAGTTACATATTAAAATACTGTTTTTGGTAAAAATATACAGGGTGACTTGTAATTTGATATATTCCTTTTAGGACGTGATAGTGTGACCCATTTGCAACAATTAAGCATCCCATAAAACCTAGGCTAAAATTTATGGGATTCGAGAAAACCCAATTTTTATGTATTTTTTAAAATCTCCCAGAATGTACCTACGCAATAGAATAGCAATGAAAGCCATTCAATTTTAGAGTTTAGAGAAAAGTGATATTTTGTGACCAATTCTGGGATATTTTCCAGATTTATCCAAAGTTGGTAAAACAGGTCCCAAAACAAGTATTTTTATCCGCTTATTTGAAGACACCATTCATTCAGCCATCTTACTCGTATATCCCCCAAGTAGCAGAGTATCCTTTTTAGGGAATTATCCTTCTCAGCATCATCTGCTACGAGCCATTCAAGGGATCATCCTTCTAAGGTCACTCTAAATACCAAAAGTAGATATACTTTCGAAATATATTCCTTTCACGAATCCCTTTAAAATATCCCATGAAGATGCAAATATCATCAAGCCGGAGTACAAGTACTAGGATCACATAGCATCAAGCCGGTGACTCAGATTACCTCAACCCTCGGTTCAGAATGCCTTGCATCGAGTTAAGTGCTGTGCTTAGCCATATGAGTATCAACACGTTTCTAAACAAAGCAAGCTCCTTGGTGTCGCAAGTAATATTACAGTTCATTATGTTTGGAATGCGTCATAATTAGAAGGTTTCTTGATTTAATATTGTGAAGGAGAATGATGGCTGTAAGTGCGTAAGTCGAGGTAGGCTTAGAATGTCAGTGGATTCACTAAAGATGATTATTAGAAATACAAGGAAATATGGCCTCTTAGGGCCAGTTTCGAGTGTAAACGGCTGTGATTGGTTGAATGATTTATCAACAACCAATCGCAGCTGTTTACGCGCTTGTCAATTTGTCACATTAATTATTTTGCTATAATTTTCGTTCGAGAAACTGACACTTAGCTTGACAATTCAGACATAAATTCTCAAATTTACAACAGGTGATTTTTGCTTTACAATTTAGTTCTTATCTCACTAATATCACTGGGCACTCAGTATTTCAACACTTTATGATCTTAAATAATATCTCAAATCAAAGTTGCCACTTCAGCCACGAACTGTGCCAGCCGAGGTTTGCTGATAACGTGGTGCAAGTCATAACTGACGCTCGGAAAACTATCTGGAAAAATAGTTAAGTACTCGTACATAATATTCTTATGTTTAAAAAAATCGAGTTATTATTCTGACAACCTGTAGGTCGTCAAGAATTATTTTATGTTCCAAATAAATAACTTGAAACTTTTGACTCGTGTATGTGAGATAAGCAAAGGTATACCTGGTTGTTGATAGGAATACAATCGGCTTCGTAGACTGTTGTGACTAACACTCCTTCTTGCGTGTCAGTCTCTTTCTTTAGTTTAATATGTCATATTTTATTAAAGACACTGGTTTATTTATTTATTAGGAACATCAAGTACATATATTTACAATACATTTAACATAGGATCTTCGTTCTGTGTAAATATGTCACTTAAAGGTGTTGTCTAATGGTGTTCAAGGTGTTCGTGACAAAAATCATGCCTAATATTAGACTTTAGATTAATTTAAATTGGATTCATAAATTAGATTGAAAAATACATGGATTACTTAATTAATATTTGAATTTAAAATTAATAGGGATTTTAATATTTGATTACATATAATTTATTAATATGATTTCATTTATTAGATAAGTACTTTTGATCATTTGGATAAATACAATTTCTCACACTCACTGAGACACTGGATAGTGGTTACCTCACTGTTTTACCCGACTGCGCCGAAGCCAAAAAAGGAGGGTTATGTGTTTAGCCTGTATGTATGTGTGTGTATGTCCGTCTCTATGATCCTCCGTAACTACTAAACAGCAGAACCGATTTTGATGAATGATATGTCATTCGATTCGTCTGCGCGAGTGTCATTTTGTATATTAAAATGATAAAAATCAAAACGGCGAAATTTCGGCAAAAAAAAAAAAAAACAAGACCTATCGAGTTGGGCATTCAAATTAAGGGTTTTAAAAGGTGATGACAAAAATATATACAAATTATATGTTTAAATGTTATTTGGAATGAGAAAATATAAAAGACTAAAAAGCTGAAAATAAAAAAGTTATTAATTGAAACTAAAAAACCCGACTGCAAAAACACATTTAAGAGAAAAACAAGCGTTACAATCAATATAATTTTGGTATCAGAGGCGCGGACTGACAAAAGTTACATTTCAGGTTATTTGTTTGTCCGCCTTTTTTTTTAAATTTTTATTATCAATAACTTCTTCCGCTCTGGGCGGAGCGGGAGGGCGTGTCAGACTTTTACTGACTAAAACCCACCCGTGTTCCTTCCGTTGCCTGTGTGCCGGGGCCACGCTATCCCTTTCGGACAACTCGCAACCCCGGCAGGTGGTTTGTCCGCCTGCGATACCAAAATTCTATTGATTATAATGATTGTTTTTCTCTTTTCTGTTATATTTGGCTTATTTGACAGTATTTTATGTGCAATACACAGTTTTATATGAAGTCGACTTTCCGCACAGATTTAAAAAGCAATATCTCAATAGGTCTTCTCACGTCACATCCACATTTCATCGTCCCGGGTTCCCTGCTCCCGCTCCTAGCTCCCGGCACCGCCTCGAATGGCCGGTGGTATAGGTTTCGGTTTCAATTGCCCCTCAGATAATATCTGCTATAATTTAATCAAAACTTGCCGGTTGCCGGTGAAGCCTAATTGATTTAGTGTTATTTTAACTCGACATTATTATAAATTGGGATCGGGCAACTTTGTCGGGTCCGCACTGATTATTGTTTAAGATAGCGGGTTATTACCGTTGGGTTATTATAATGAACGGTTGTTGTTGCAGGTCAGGGTTTATATTAGTGTCTATGGCTCTTGTTGGTGCAGTAATATAATGTATGGTTTGGACTATACTGGATGTCGTGATTTCCCAGTGGTTAAAGCCTCGCCCCTCATGCACGTTGAGGGTTCAAATCTGGGCCAAAGTATCAATGCTCCTTTTTTAATTCATATGTTCTTTCTTATTTTATCTTGGACATCGTGGGAAAACTGATGAGAAGAGGCTTTCGCTGGCTGGTATTATTTTGATTTATTTATTATACGTGATACGACTGCCAGCAATTTTTTGGTGCGATAGTTGATACTTCCAAGGTCAAATTAAAGGAATACAATTATCATTTCACATTACTTGCTATTGGCAATCTGTCAGTGCATCGAAATATAAAGGATCTTATTATGTTTCTCTTGTGGTGAAGTATGCTCAAAGAGTCTATGTAAGTGTAGTGAAAATCTGAAATAAACATTTTAGGTCGCACTCTCATAGTTTGCTACGAAACTGAATCAACGGGAACGAATGACTTTAACTGATATAAGACATAAAATACTGATATAGATATACAATTTAATTGTTTACAATAAGCTTCATTCTTGAGGGCAAAGATATCTTCTCATACAGAGAAGGAAAGAGCAATCGTATCCACGTTTTCACGCAATAAAAATGTTACCCTCCTTATTCGCTTCACCGCAGTCGGGTAGAAAGAGAACAGTACCCAATACTAGATACCACTTCCCACGGTACAGTCATCCATTAGAAAGCCATCACTATAAAATATTGGTCCATTCAGTAATAAAGGACCATTTCACCTTTAGTTTCTGTTTATTCGCTGTAAAAGGGTTCTACTATTCAATCTACAGTTCTATAGGTTTTAGACGAAGTATTTCAATTCAATTGAGTACCTTGAGTAATTGACTCTTTTAGCTTCAATTAAAAGTGGAGTGATATTGCTCGAATGAAAAAGTCACCTGGGAGTTAAGTTACAGTTATTTTATATTCTCTTATTTCTTCTGACAGCTGGGAAAAGGTCAAAGGTTTCAGAAAATGATAATTATGATTGGTTATCAAGAAGGTAAATTAAACATATAAAAATCCTGTGCAAACTTATTATTATCATGTGTTAACAACTTAGTATTTTAAGAACTTGGACATTACCAAATTGAAATCCATACTAATAAATGCGACGTCTTTCGGCCTTTCGCCACCACACAACCCATCGTTAATACAGCTGAGGCATATAAAAATTACCATCTTAAGACAAGAGACAGATACATTGATAGCCTGGGACTTGGGGAAGGACATAGGCTACTTTTCATCGTGGATATTTGTATAAAAAATATTAAATATAAAACATCTAGGTAACATGACCTGAAATGTATTTTACTTTAAATTTGAATCCCAACTAATATCTCTCAAAAACATGCGCAAAGCCAAAAGAGAATTCAATTGAATCACAGTACCTTCATAACCCTTTCACAAATACCCGGCCCACACTAAACAGAGGTGCCTACACTACCTACCTACCTACTAGGCAAACCACCTTAAACCGAAAACCCAATAACACATGTACACGTGCCGTTAGTCAAAGCAGGTAAATAGATTTTAAATTTTTCACCCGTTGGTATCTGTCTATTTCGGTCGTGTGTCAGCCCTATGCTAAAATATTAACAACGCGAGGTCAGGGTTGCCGCTTAACAAATTGTGGCGATCCATTGTTTACAGAAAGTAGTCCTGGTTTATTTTAATTTTTGCTGTAGTTTATTAATTATTTTGTAATTCATACTAGTTGGTCATAAGTCTATTTGCCCAAGATTTTGAGGTTAATATGACGAATAATAGCTATATTTTTTACACACTCTAATTTCCAATAAAATTAACTAGTTAGTTATTGATAACTAGAAATTGATTTAATTCAAGTTAATAATATTAGCAAGCAAACTCGGTCTTCAATGAATACATTATTTTGAATTTGTACAAGAAAATTTTAAATGGCATCAAAAACTTCATTCACAAACATAAAGTTGGTTACGGGAAAATTGATCTTAAGGCTGGCATCATTTGAAAATTAAATGGCAATGCTGTTTGTTTGTACTAAAACAATCCAGCCTCTCTTATATAATAAGTCGATAAGTGAAGTGAAGTGAACTGAAGTGCATCGGTAAGTGAAGATAATAATTAAATTAAAATGCAGTGTCTTATCTAAATTTTTTCTTCATTAATTAAACCGTCAGCTGCTGTGTCAACCCTGAGTTAAAATATTAACGAGGCGACGTCAGGGCTGCCCCTATTTATAGTAGCGATCGATTGAGGAGTGATGTGCCGGCTGCGTCGCATGAATATGTACCTAACACACGCACACACCATGAGGGGGTGTGTGTGTGTGTATGCGAAACTTTGCGAAAGGGTGACACACCGAGTGACGAGGGGTAGTGTTTTGATAAATAAAAACATAACTATGTAACAATAATATCTCGAATGGATATGATGTAGGACTGACTATGTAGCAATAGTTTGACGTTTTGTGACATAGGTGTTTTGAATTATTGAGTAGAGGTGTTTGACCTTGTACTTAGCATTATATCAGCTAGAAGACAATGACTTATTTCATTGATTTCCAAAGCTATTTTTGTGGGCAACTGGCTTCCAAGTGAATCCGCGACTTAGCTATTTCGATTTAGTTCATTTAAAAATTACAGACTCGTTTCAGTTCACACCCATCATTTCCCTGGCGAGTCGTAAGAGGTGACATTCATGCCAGTACCTTAGTTACCAGTGTAGCGCTATTCAAAGTTCACATTCTTAATCACGTGACCACAATTTGCGAAGTAAACTTTTAAAGTTAACCATCACGGATTCGCCCATCGACACCGTTCGTATTTTAAAGTTATGTACTTTAGAGAATATCCAACTAATATAGAATGATTTTTGAATTTGCTAGTTATTTAAAAGTACCTAAATGATCATTTATATTGGTTAAATTAACCACAACACTTGTGAAACGTAATTTGAAACGTACAATAATGGTATATTAAATTACGTTCACATATTGGAAGTTGTGGTTTGTTAAATACTTCTAACAGTAAAGTTTCGGTAGCAATATTAATTTAATACCGTCGGCAATTAACAGTTTCTACGTATATTAATTAACTAATTCGATTACATATTTTATTATCATTAAAATAATTTTCTGTTGCATGTTATTATTAAACATGTTTTTCGTTGAACTCTGGGATTTATCTACCGACCGCCCATTTGTATCATTTTATTTTGTACAATTCATTCCTTTTTGTAGACTTGCTTAATCCCAACCAAAATGTTTCATGCACAAAACTTCGGTCCAAGAAGAACTATCACTCGTGTTATAATCCAACATGTGACTGTTGGTAAACATCAGTCAACATACCACTTGAAGAACTATCACTCGTGTTATAATCCAACATGTGACTGTTGGTAAACATCAGTCAACATACCACTTGAAGAACTATCACTCGTGTTATAATCCAACATGTGACTGTTGGTAAACATCAGTCAACATACCACTTGAAGAACTATCACTCGTGTTATAATCCAACATGTGACTGTTGGTAAACATCAGTCAACCACTTGAACTGTTGATCAGAGCACTCATAATCATAATCATCGTTTATTGCATTCATGTAGTTCACAAGTTGTTACAAGTTGTTACAAGTATACAATATAGGTTTCATACATAAACCCTGCTAGGGCACAGCAATATAAATAGTTTAATTTGCTATAGTGTCACAATATTAAAAAAATAAATTAAAAAAATACCACTGTGCTTAAACAAAAATACTAATTTTAACATGTATAGCAGATGACCATCATTTGTTATTTAAATAAGTACTCGTAAGTGTCATGATGTAATAAAGGATAGGGTAAGAACATTTTAAATTTTTTAATTGTATTTTAATTTTTCTACACCGGCAATGGTAGTATATGTGAAGCTTTTTTTCAATATTAAGATCTTAATGTACCATGTACTGAGAAATAAATTATATCTTATCTTATCTTATCTTAACAATTAATTGGTCTTCATTTCCATTCATAAATTAAAATAAGTAAAACAATTAAATTAATACAAATAGCGATAACAACAATAATCATGAAACAACATACCATAACATAGGCAGGTAGTTAGTCAAAATTGTAGGTGCTGTGTGTATTGTGTACAGATATGAATTTCAATGTCAAGATTTACTTATCGTCAAAGAATTCCTTTAGAGTGTAGTACAATTTTAATAAAAGGTATTTTTGGAGACTGTTTTTAAATTAGTGGTTACATTTATTTTAGGTACATAGTTTATAATTTGTGGAAGCTTGGAAATGGCATGTTGTAAGCACTATTGCAGATAAAACCCGTTTATAGATAATAGACTAAGCTTTCTGAAAAATAAAAAAATAAGTAAGTCGTAAGTCGTTAAATCGAATTAAATCATAAAATATTTTTTTTTTTTTAATTAAGAGCTGCAGCTAAGTAACGAATGGTATGTATTGTTAAGAGAAATTTACTTTTAACCATACGTACCATATTATGTTAGCTGTTTTAAATTGTGTTTTATGTAGAAGGCCCACAAAAAAACCAAGTAAGTTCGTTATTACATTCTATATTCAGATCACTTATCCCTTTAATAAGATTCCCAAAGCTAATCTAATTTACTTTTTGTTTCACTCGCAGTCCCCGATATTAGTAAACTAGCGAACAAAAACAAAAGCAGCGCGAAAGTCTGTCTCCTATGTTTGTTGTTAGGTAATCACTTGACAACTTACGTAATCTAAGTTGAGGCAATATATAAGTTACCAGGGAGTCTGATTTAATGGCTGACTTGCTCTTATTGTGAGGGAACCCGCCGTCCGGTCACTTATTATCCTCTGTAGTAGCGTAACTGCTATAATACGTCTGGAAAACTTCAACTACCATATAGATTGCAGCCGTCAAGGATTGCCCAGATTCCATATAATGACTTAGGGTGCGCAGTGCGCTACGACTTTTACCAATTAGAATCACACACAAAGCTGTACAAGGATCGGTCGTTCAAGCATCAAACAACCTTGTAGCAGCTTCGGTATGAAGCTGAGGTATGAAGTGAAGGGTGCATAGACAATGGTTACTCTGTAATCAAGTAGGTAGACCATCGAAGTATCAACTACTTCTGTCACTTCCTCAGAAAAATTAGGTATAAAACCTGTTTTAATACAATTACAAAGGTTCTCCTTTCACTTTGCTTGAAAAATCCGGGTGTTTTCTAGTGGACCTACTTTTTTTGTCCTACCAGTAGGTCCACGAGGGTATATTATTTCTGTTGGTCCTACTGAAGTATTGAAACCAGCATGAACCTCCTGTATAAAGAAGTTAGACCAGGTGTGGGGGTTTAAAGGTCACATAGCATCACTCACACAGCACCGCTCCGAAACAGCAAATAATTTGCCATTCATGGTAGGATTTTAAATCAAACGCATAGTAGTGCATAATTTTGCATCTTATTTTAAAGCTAAAAGAAAAAAACCGACTAAGTGCGTGTCGGACCACGCACAATGAAGGATTCCGTAGCTGGGATGAATTTATCCCAAGAAAAACTTAACATTGTAGTTGAAAAACTTGTTCTCTGATACATTCCAACTGCAAATGTATGTTTGTACGCACAATATAGAGAGATTTACCATGTTATTTTAAGACCATATACTTTTTATTCGTTTTCCTGTAATTTATGAGTAAAGAACCATTCTCTATATTTTTTCAGAATTTTGGGCTCAGTAGTTTCGAAAATAACGGTATGGTAAATTTTCATCAATTTTCTTAAATATCTCGAAAAATATTTATTTTAAAATTACAAAAAATTAAAATGGAGATCTTCGCAACAAGCATGTGACACGGTACAGTTAGAAAAACGTTATTTTTATTTTTTCTTATATGCCCCCAAAAGTGACACACGACACGTTTGTGTTTGGGTAACAGAAATACATTTTAGTTACGGAGCAAAGCTTAGACAAACGGACAGACAGACAGACACACGAGTGATACTATAGGGGTTCCGTTTTTTTTCTTTTGAGGTACGGAACCCTAAAAATTATTTACTTAATTGAAAAAGTTCAAATCGACTAGGAAATATTTCTTACTCGATATTGGAATATAAATAGTAGAACTAGCTACGTTTGGTAATTGCACAAACATTTATTAGTAAAGTTTGTTAGCTGGCAAATATACTCGTAACTATGCAGGTACATAAATCTCAGGTTGTAGTTCCTCTAATGAGGCAAAAATTTGCCATAATTTTAATTACACCAGAGCACCTTCTGCCTAACAAATAAAGTAAGATACTGAACAATTATTCTGCTTTTGATATAGGATGAGTTTAATAGAATTCATCTGTTTCTATAACATAACATCTCGCCTGTATAAGTATTGCCCGAAGGGTAAGGCAAAGGTGTACTTATAGTACACCTACACTTCGCCAGTTATGTTTGTTTAAGTCCCACGTAATAGGGGGCGAGCTTATTGTCATCAACCGGGAACAAATCGAGACTCCGGGCTGCTACTAAGAAAACTAACACTGCCTGGCCTGGGAATCGAACCTCGTGCTCAGCAGTAGTGCTTGCGACCACTAGATCAACGAGTAGTAAGTTTAATCGAATCTCAAACCATACAAATATCTATTTGAAACAGAAATCTGCGTCAATTCAGTAGTCATTCTACTTTGTAGTTACCCGCAACAATATGACACAACTACAATCACAAGACTTTTAACGAACAAGTCAGAACAAGCCATCAAATAATGAAGGCTTCCCATGAATCAAACAAAACTTCACCCTTTGTAGCTCGAAGGTAGTAACTTGACAACGTGACGCGGGTCTCATCTACGAGTCGGACACTTATTTCTAAAGCTTGACACACAATACTTCTGCCTGCTTTAGGTTGCCTGGAAGAGATCGCAGTAAGCGATAAGGCCGCCCATTGTATATTTTGTATTGTATTACTTTTTTTTTATGTAATGTATAATCTGGTGTACAATAAAGTATATATAAATAAATAATAAATAAACTTCTGAAAGTGACACATTATGTGGCCACCGCCTTTATGGGGTTCTAAAGCTAAATGGAAAAATAATAATTCTTATAAATTTATTTTCTGTATGTCCGTCTGACCGTCCGCGCGTCCGTGCGGATGCCGCGGCTATGTTACTGGGAGTATATTTGAACTATACCGATGGTAATTAAAAAGAATGTGTTAGCGCTCCCCATACAATAACCGAGGGATGAAATAAAATAAAACAATTTTTAAGCGTGTGATCCCATAATTAAAAAGATTATGATGTTTTTCGAAGTGACTTTTCTATGTAAGTCAATAGTTTTTTTTAGAGATATGGGATATTATCGGTTATAACCGCAGAAATAACTTTGTTTTTCATAATTTTCGAGAAATACTATAGAATACAAATTTATTTTTGAGGTTGATAAAAACTGTGCATGCGTAAAAAGCCGGCCAAGTTCGTGTCGGACCACTCACAATGAAGGGTTTCGTAGTTAGGATGAATTTATCCCAAAAAACATAACTTTATAGTTGAAAAACATGTTCTCCCACATTGATATACGTCAGGCACGGTCAATTCTCCAACTGCAAATGTAAGTTTGCAATCGCAAAAAAAACATTTTTTATATCTATACGATTTTTGGACTTTTTCCTTTACTTGTGACCTTGCTTCCTGCCAAATTTCACGATTCTAGGTCAACGGGAAGTACCCTGTAGGTTTTGATTTATTTGCGGGTATCATAATATGTCACTTAAATGGCCGTATTTTTTTATTGCGTTGATTTAGAAGCTTGAAGGTTTTAGTGCTCCTAAGCACCACATACCTCCGTATTTGATTATTAATATCAACTTGATACCTTCAGGCGTTTCCGAGAAAAACAGTCTTGACAGCC
This sequence comes from Agrochola macilenta, assembly GCA_916701695.1. Classification (NCBI taxonomy): domain Eukaryota; kingdom Metazoa; phylum Arthropoda; class Insecta; order Lepidoptera; family Noctuidae; genus Agrochola; species Agrochola macilenta. The sequence goes on along the minus strand of OU753575.1, from coordinate 18,480,468 downwards.
TGACAGACAGACAGATGGACAACGAAGTTATCCTATAATGGTTCCGTTTTTCCCTTTTGAGGTACGGAACCCTAAAACATTCCAACTACAGAACCCTTCATTGTGATTAGTCCGACACGCACTTGGCCAGTTTTTTATGCTTAGTATTCGCAGAAATCTTTTGAAGGTTGATAAAATTAAGAAAAGAAATGATCTTTTCTTTTTCTCTGTCATATTAGAAGATCAAACGTAAATAGATTGCGTATTGTTACGACTGGGCTAACGTTGTTCTTTTTCAAATTTTACGTGAATTTGCGAATGAGACCGATATTTTGGATTAGAGATAATATTATAATTCTTTGAGGGTTATTTTGAGAACATTTTATTGTAACTACATTATCTTGTGGCTCGACTCGTGCGACTGACTTTCTATACCTCGGGGCGTTTTAATTTTCACTCAGTTAAAATATTTCTACGGATTACAGTCCATTGTTTTGAACCTGTAATATACGAATGAAATCATCGCACATCGCAGAGTAATGTATTAAATACAGACGACGGTCTAGGTTTTTTATTTCAGATTTGTATATAACTACTTTATTCGCCATAACTTGAGCGGATTGAGATTGTCTTCGTTTTATTACAAATTACCGAAAAAAAGAGTTAAATTTAAGCTTCACAGCAAAGTCAAAGTCAAATCATTTATTTCAAATAGGCCCTTGCAAGGCACTTTTCAGCGTCAAAAATTACAAAAAAATTGAATTGATTCTAGTCGCCCCTTCCAAAAGGTAGTTTTCGTATGGAGAAGAATGGGCAAGAAACTTTACCGTTACTCTTTTAAAATGTTTTACAATATTTTGTATATGTAGGTTCATTAGTTATATAATTATATGTGAAGACAATGCATCTAAAAATAAAAAAATAAAATTTTCTATACCACAATAGGTAAAAAGAATTTTAAAAGGAGAGCAACAACAGATAAATTAATTACCTTTGTGATAGATGATGATGACATGGTTCTCACATATTTACAAACATTGTAAAAGTAGACGATTTTCAAAAAAAAAGTTACAATTAATAAGTCAGTGTGTGAGGAATAACAGAATGTAAAATCAATGTCATATAATAAAATATAATAATTTATACAACTTAAATTAGCAACCAGTTTGATTTAGTCTAGATTCTAGATTATCCTATGGAGCTGGACCAGCATGTTTCCAAGCATTCTTATCTTGGATATAATCCTCTAATTTGTAATATGCTTGTTTACAAAGTGTACTTTTAATATGAGTTTTAAATTTTCTTTCATTTAATTGTAAAATATCACAAGGTATTTTGTTGTTACATTTAACACAGTACCCCATAAAAGATGTATGTACTTTAGATAATCTGAAAAATGGTTGATCTATTTTATTTAAATCTACTTATTTTATTAAAAATATGTAGATTTTTTCTTACATACATAATATTTTCATAAATGAATTGGCAAGGTACCGTCATAATATTAATCCTTCCAAATAGTTCCCTGAGAGATTTGCGACGACATAATTCGACAGCCATAATTACTACTTTAGATTCCTAAGAAAACTCAACCATAAAGCTATAAAATAAATACATTTTTTCATAAAATTAATTAATACCTGTACAGATGAGTAGTTAAACAGTAAAATGAAACCGTTATTACTGAACTTTTATCGCGAGGCTTTCAAGTTGTGTGCTGTTAATTCAGAGCTTTTACCTCCCCTCCCCTACCCCTTACCGCGTCAGTCTCTCCCCTCCACTTGTAAGTACAAGTTAAGCCGGTATACACTGTTGTAGGTTTAATGGCAAGTTAGGCGGCGTGCATATTAACGACAGTTTGTATATAAATGACAGTAAGTATTTATGATAAACAGAAAGTGCACACCAGAAATAACTTACTTCGTCGACTAACATCCACCAGACCCATCTCCTCAAGTCCTGCGAAAGCTGGTGAATATGCTTGTCCAGTATTGAGCTGAACTGCCTACACTAAATTATTGGATAAAAATGTGACATTTTTAAAACCAACCCCGTTGTGACTGCCGTATCCACTGACTGATATCGCGCCTCAAAAAATTCACAGTGTTATAGCCAACTACATCGGGAAGAGGGCGAAGCTACAGGATGACCCATACAATTCAATGCACAACTATAAACCTGTGCCACAAAGGTTTAAAAGCCGCAAAAGTTTTCTTGGGTGCGTGAGTCCAGCCGATGGCAAATTCTCCACAGGAAGAGATGATCTTTGGCAAGAGCTGCTTAATCCTCCTGATTTCTTTATAGAACCATCCGAATGCCTCTCATCTGGGCACAAGTTACCGTGGCCAACTTGGAAAACCTTAATAGACTTCGTATCCAAGTAGGCCGCAGCAATGACAACTTCCACAAGTGGGAGTTCATGGACGGTTCAGATCTCCGGTGCATGTGTGGCGTCTCTCCACAGACACTGACTCAGCTCCCATCTTGCACCGCATGCCCTGCCACTTACGCACATGAGGACTTAATGACGTATTTTTTCGAGTTTAATTTACCATCGACACGCTAAGAAGAAGATATAATATGATGTATTTGTGTGAGGTTTGGACATGACCACATTGTTTCCGTGTTGTTGATTAAAATAGTGGCGTTATTTTAGATACTTACATCGTAAATACTACTGTTTTTCCAAAATTTCCACTATAATCAGACCGAGCAAACGTAGATTATAAAATAGATGTTTTGAGGTTGGCGATCGTATCCAGTATTGACTAATTACTAGCTTACCTTTGATATATAATATGACAGAGTACTTGGTTTACGGAGGTTCTACAAAAAATTATGCGTATGATTGAGACTAAGAACCTACTCCAATAACTTTAAGGTAAAGGCTTGGATAAAGATGAGCGTATTCCATGATGACGATAACGAATCCACTTTCTGTAATACAATTATCATAAAGGAAGTATACCTATATTAGGTGAAATGCGGGCAACATTTGTAATTCCACAATTACATAATGTACGCCACCCTCATCTGATTCAGTCAAGCGTTATCCATGACGTTGCTGTAATATAATTACATCTCTGTCTGTAGATAGATACATAAAGTATGGAAATATCTCTTTAGCAAAGAGAGAAGAGGTAGGTACTCGCATTTCTCCGAGTAATATAATTATAATTATATGTATGTATGTACGCGTACTTAGGTAATTACTAATTAAGTAAACTAAAAAAATACCTAGTACTCGTATGACTTACCTATACTCTGGTGTGAAGATTCATACTATACTATATATTTGATAAGTGAAATAACCAAAAATGCTCTGAAAAAACGTAAATAAATATGTAAAAACCTGTCCATTTAGTATTATTCTGCTGGATATAGATATATTTGGAAAAGGGTATAAATCCTTTGATAACATGTCGGATGAATAAGTTGTTCGTTGAACATTACATCAACGATGTGTAATTTTAAGATCAAAGAAAACCTATTGGCTACGCCATAGACATATTACTACGAGGTCGTAACAGATTGCTACGACGTAGAAGGGTTGTAACTTTCACCCGAATCATAATGATTATTTAATTGACATTTTCATAACTATGTAATCAAGTTAGAAACTTTCCCATCAATAACATAAGTGTGAAAGATGGAGCTAAGTTCAATATTAAGAATATGTGTGGTTGTTGAATTCGCCGACAATAGAATTGAGATCAGGGTGCCAAGTTTTGTTGGTATTCCTGAAATTTATTTATAAGAACATACAACATTCTAAAATAAATTTAAAACACTATTGTTTTTTCTGCTACAACAATATTTGGGAAGTGGGTTAGGTTTGATCTATATGTCAGCCAATCATTGAAAAAATGCCAATTTTTTGACGTTAACATCTCAATCACTGTTTGAGCTGTATTTTATGAAATTTTGGGTTTTAATAAATAAACCAAATTCCATGTGTTTATGTTAAATATATTTTGAGTTATTAAGGGGTCAAAAGTAGCTCCATAGGTTCGTGTTATATAACAAAATGAAAAGCGCAGCTGGCGTCGCGTCACCAGTTCCTTTTTCTTGGCTTGACACGCTGCCGCGTGTTTACATATTGGGTACTTGTAACACTTTAGACATAACTTACAAACAAAACACACACATTTACATTTATCTATATATACATAACACTGGGAAAATCGCGGCAATTCAAGCTAAACTCAAATGACGTATGTACGTAGATATGTATGTATGTATATGTTCGTCGCGACAGTTCGACGCAAACTTTATGCAAATGTGGCGTGTGTTTTATGTTAATACTACCCTCGCCGGTGCCACAGTTTAGGATGGAACAGTAGGCTTACTTGAACTAAGTGTGAAATAGAATTCACATTGTTTGTGAATTGTTACTGATATCTAGGTGCAATAGAATAGCGAACTACTACTGCTGTTAATATGCCAGAGACCCTTTTGCAATATACTCCTTAATCGTGTTAACTGAAAGCCCGTACACAGGCAGCTTTGCAAAAACATAGTTGGTACCTTCAAAGCCATTTCCATTTCATCTGCAATATTGCTGCCCTGTGTAAACATGGCCGGCCGCTTAGTGTTTATCTTGTCATCTGAGATTGTTAAAGCTATAACTATTTTATTATTATATCGTGATTCGCATGAGGATAAAATTGATAGCACTTATCTGCACTATGTATATACTAGCGCAGGCATCATCTCATCATATGTTTAAAATATTCATAAGTTTGTAAAGTCAGAAAAAAATGTTTACTACCAACTTAAATGATCCGTATAACCAAATCATAACTGTCGCTCATGACAGTTGCATGAAATGGCTATAACATTTCAAATTGACGTGTGGTGCTAATTTGCTTAACAATTAATTTCCCTGCTTGTACCCACCTACGTTACAATATTTTTTTATTTATACCTTTACTCATTATTAATTGATATATAAATAGGTATATAAATAATAAATTTAATTTTCCTTTTTTTTACTTTTTACATACCTATAAATTATATTTTTAAATATTAGAATTAAAAAGAATATAAAAAATAGTAACCCACCGGTATCGGGAACAGGGTTCAAGCTACCGACGGTCAGGGCTCCAGAGAGAGGAACCTCCTGACAATGCGAGCCGTGTCCAGAAGTACCGCTTTCTGAATCAAGCCCTTGATCCAGCTGCCCAACGAGAGCCTCCGTAGGTGTTGGTCGAGGCTCTTGGCAATTTAGCCATTGGCTGATACGACTATCGGCACAATGATCGCTGAGTCTACATCCCACATGTCGACAACCTCGCGAGCCAAATCAAGGTACTTGATTTGTTTAGCTTTCTCTGGTTTCACGAGTTTCCCGTCATAGACCGCTATGTCAATAGTCTTTGCGCGCCGCTCTTCTCGATCCACCACTATATCAGGTTCATGGGCAACAATAGTCCTGTCAGTGACGATGGATCGATCCCAGTACAATGTGATATTTACATTTTCGAGAACTGGGTCGGGCACATTTTATTTTATTTTATTAGAGAAAAACAAACAATTGTACATTTAGTCTTACATCTATGTAAGTATGCAATAAATTAGGTTAACGTACAATCAGCAACGTATACCTGTAGTATGGCACTTCCGATTCCACAAGGCTGTATTTCAGAGCAAGTTGCTGATGGATAATCCTGGTTACAAGGTTGTGTCTATGCAAGTAGTTTTCGTTAGCTAAACGAGCCTGAACACCTGGAGATAATGTGTCGGATTGATTCTCCCGGATGGTGGTATGCCCGACAGATGTCAACCGTCCCGTCCTTCACAATGAATCTCCTGTCATTGTTCGTTATCATAACTTTGTCCATAATTGCACAGACAAAACCTTCGGTTTCCCCAAAGAGGTCACCAAAACGCAGCCAGGCTACGAACGCTAGTAAATCTACATCGGGTCCATGTAGGGCCCGAAAGTAGCGTCCGTGAAGCTCCTTACTCTGCCATACCTCCTTGCGATCGTCCGTTCCGTTCCGTTCTAAGATTCAAAGATAAAACTTGTATTGATGTGTTAGATATGTGCTACAGTCTATTTTGATGTTAGATGTGTTTGTATGTGTACTTATATAGTTGACGCAAGAATTTAGATTCAATGCATAGATTTCATCAAATCATAGCCTAGTTTTTCTTATCTCGTAGATGACGTAAGAAACGACTAATATCCGCAAGTAATTAAAAACATACTTGAACATTCAAAAAGTTTAGCGCTCACTCATTACGTCATACCAATTTCAGGAACCACCCATTTATGTGTAATTAAAGTAAATGGTATTATCTTATCGCAGCTAAACATATTATGTTAATAAGAAGTTGACTAGCTATATGAAGTTAGTACTAGTATTTGTAAAAATATATATTTGCTGCGATTTCTCTTCCAACTTCCCATACTTAACGGATGTATTAGGTTTAAAGATATTTATTCTCATAAAGACACTTACATCAGAACAACATTGTTATCATGTAAGTGTCTTAAGCTAAGTTTTAAAAATGATTTTCGTCACAATGGTCACTGCATCAATTGTGATACTCCCCTCCCATCCAATGCATTTTGTGTTTTGGAAGGGTGTTATTTGCGATGAAATATTAATCTAATTGAGTCCTGAATGCATTGAATGACTGTATTTTTATATACATGCGGGTATTTTGTTGTATAATTGGGCTCCATCAAAAGTTTTTTTTTTTTTTCAATCTTAGATCTCATCATTGGTAAATCAGAAATCTAGCTCAGCAAGTGCTAAGTTAGGTAACATGTTTTACTTTACTAAGCGATGAATAACTATTGTATACTTTTTCTGAGAGCCTTCCGGATAACAATACTATGGAGGTATTATGAGTGATACTTCTGCACCCTATATTAATAATGTCTCAGTTCAATAAGCGAGTAAACAGACGGGCGCCACGTCGTCGCGGCGTCGTCGAGGCGTCGACGTCTCTCGGCGAGGACCTGCGACATAGACTTGTATTGTTGTTGAACTAGAAAATGTAGGTACCTGTTTTGCCACAATGGGGAAGCTGTTGGCCTTCATCTCACCTGATGGTGAGTGATGATCAGGCCGAAGTTGGAAGCGAGCTTCACCCGGAATCCTCAACCACAGAGGAATTGGCTCTTACCTCTAACTGTCGAAACGCAACAACGCAGATAGCATTGTTGTTATGGCGACAGACTTAGATAAGATGGTGGTAGCTAGCCACGCGGACTTGAACAAGCCCTGCCACCAACTAAAACGAGCAGAAAATTTTGCCCCCACTGGGAATCGAACCCGGGACCTCTGGGTCTGAGACAGGTGGTCTAACCAGTGCTAGACCACAGAGGCGGTTACCTGGGCATTCTTGTCCTACATAGTACCTACTGTTGATGAACTACACTAGAAAATATAGGCTTTTGAGAATGCTTTGGTAGTGTTCTTAGATCAGTCGTATCTTGGAGTTGGGATAGTATAAATAAAGTTTGTATTGTGACGTTACTGAGAGCAAATAATAAAAACTGAATTGATTTAGGTACAGTCCTTGAGATCCGAAGTAGAGTTGTTGATGTTACTGTTTTATTTTTCGCGTCTTAGATTGATTTTCAATCGAATTGAATACATTTGTGTATCCGTACAAGAAATCGCAATTTGGCGGGAGAATACTACGAGTATAAGACTTTTATATTTTCAGATTTTCAGAATCAGAATCAGAATCAGAATCAGAATTATTTATTTGTTAAACATAGGTGAAGAACATATATACATTAATCATACATGTCAAGGTCTTAAATAGATAAGTGTTGCACTATGCTTTGTCATTGTTGACATACAAATATTAAAGTCAGGTTCGTCAAAGTTAACAAAATTTTACGTTAACAAAATACATTAAAATAATCAATTTAATAATGTCCACTACAAGAAAGAAAAACAAAAACAAAAAAAAAAAACACACAAGAAGATCACGACAAAAGAATATGCGAGAAATTATTCGTTCGTTACATTAATAATATGAATTAATATAATTACAGAATTTAATCAAATAGTCATCCAACATTAAAATAGTCATCCAAGTCAACATTAATAATATAAATTTATAAAATTACAGAATTTAATCAAATAGTATTATCATTAAAATAGTCATCCAGGGTATAATAACATTTCTCAACTAATAACTTGTGAAGACACTTTTTGAATTTCTTTAATGGCATACATTTTATAGCATCAGGTATTTTATTAAAAAATTTTGGTGCAACACCAAAGAAGCTCTTTTTCATTAACGCAGTATTGCATTTCAACGTACATAGTTGATTTTCATATTGACTCCGAATGGGGGTCTTCTTAACTGTTGAAAATTTTGTAAATAAATGTGGATTTGATTTTATAAATAATGCAGTTTCTAATATATATATAGCTGGTAATGTTAATATTTTTAATTTCTTAAAGTAGGGAACGCAACTATCTGTTGACTTTAAATTACACATTTTCAAAAGAAATAAAAGATAGATATGTAACATTGACAGATATTTTAATTTTTAACCGACTTCCAAAAAGCGCGAGGGTCTATGTTCGAAGCGTATGTATTGTATGAGCGTGGAGACCGAATCCAGAAATTCCGTAACGAAAATAACCTAACACCCCCATAGAGTGAAATTTTAAGATGCGCGCGCATCACTGTGACACAAATTGCATAAGTTGATAAAAAATGCTATGCAATAGCTTTACCGCGGCAGTCTCCGAGTGCCACACGTCTTTTTTTTTAATGTTTATATGTCATCGCCATCGATATTTTCGTCAATAGTGGACGAAATTTGAAAATTATTTTTGCTATTGTTAGCAAAAGCTTGCGGTGGTCCCATATATTATATTAACTATTACTATTGTATTAACTTTGCTTCGGTAGTTTTTGAGTTAGCTTCAATAATACGTATTTTGTCCCACTTAGTCTATGTGGGCGATGATATAATAACTTCCTGTCACTGTAATTTACATAGCAGGTAGTGATATTCGAATTTATGTGGGGTAGGTACCACACAATCAAAAAGTGAAAAAAGTTGGTTCAAAAACTAAACCCGACTACTGAAAAATCACGCTCTAAAAAGTATGAAACTACAAAAAAAAAAGCGTATTAAAATACACTTATTTTTTGTATAAAGTTTATTTTTATTTTGCAGATAACTTCTTAACAGTACTTTTAACATAACAAAATGCGAATAGATTGAGACCAAAGTCAAAGTCAAATCATTTATTTCAAATAGGCCCTCAACATCAAAATTTACATAAAAAATATTGATTCTAGTCGCCCCTTCCAAAAGGTAACTGATTTTGCCCCTTCCAAAAGGGGAGCAAACTGAATCTGGCTAATCCATTCAAATCTATTAAGAAACAAGCTGACTTTATCAATCCAATCAGTCAGTCGTTAATGTTAGTTAATTAACGGACAAATGACGTAAGTTACGAAGTCCAATCAATTTGACTGATCACTTCGTTAGCCTCAGATTTGGTCTAGACTGTATTAATGGATGTTGTTCAGTCTGAACCAGACAATGCCATTAATTTTAATGATTAACAATATTTACTACTGTTTTATGCCATAATTAAGAAAATACAAGATCACTTTAACGTTTGATTTAGCTACAATGATTACCATGTCTAAGATAATTCCGGCACCTAAATCCTAACGTTTCGAAAATGGAACGTAAAGCCGAGATTTTCAGGAAAACAGCCTTTTGTTTTGATGTGCTCACTTTCGTTATAAAAAGAACTCTTGTTCATTTCATGCTTATAGACCCAGCGGTTTAGGCTGTGCGTGGTCTCTCAGTGAATGAATGAATTTAAGATTTTTTTTCAGTAGATTCAGCAGATCGATTGAAAAACACTTTTTATATTTTTTCTGTCTATCTGCACATTCTGCACACAAACCAACCAACCTACAAAACGCTATATAGATAATATGAAAAGTGTCAAAAAGTTAGTAAATGAGCTTCCCGTATAAACGATTGGCGCGACTGTCCGCTTCAGCGATTAGTCTCGGTTCGGAGCGATTTGCATTCTTAAGCCGATAACAGACGCTTCATCTTTTGTTCATTTTTGCCTTTTATGTTTCACTCGAAGTGAAACGTCTGCACACAAAATAAATGAAAGGTGAAACAAGAATTTATTAGAGAACCGATCCAACGATGTTAGATTTCGGCACTGGAAATCTTTCACTTTTATCGAAAAATTTTATGAAGCAGCAGATCTATGTACGTCCATTTCTTTAATAATTTTGTCATTGTCCTGTGAACGTGGAATGGAACAAACATAAAACTTCACTCGAATGAAGGTTCATTTTTGTTTGCGTCGGTTGCTTCAGGACGAACTTATAGCAAACTAGCATGATCATCTTTATCGTGATAAAAAATTATCTGAATGGAGTCTATCTGGAAATTAGTAAATATTGACATTGAGGTAAGTAGTAAACTTCACCATTCTGTAGGACAATTACAAAACTTCATGTAACTCAAAGTAAATAAGCTATCTATTAAAAATAAAAATAGTTTTTAGTTTATTCAAAATACGTCGACTAGACTGTAGCTTATTTTAATGAATAATCTGGAAGTTGACAGTAAATACAGCCCTCAAAAATGTCCGCTTTTGACTAAGTAGAATAGTCCCGTCTCAGATTGTCATAAACAGATGAGCACTTTGGTAACTCAAGTGGTACCGCGTTGGAATTATAATGGAGTAAGTACAACACAAATAGTACTTGTCTCTGTTAGTAGGTACTATTTGTGTTATGAAGCGTAGTTGCGTAATCTCGTTCAACAGTGTTAGTTTAGAACGTACATTCGTTTAAGTGGTGTCCAAAAGTATTGTCATCATAACACTATTTTACGCAATAATATTGTTTATTGTAGTCTTACCTAGGGGTATCGTATTGCCCAACAACCGGGTTGAAATGAAATGAAATGAAATGAAATGAAATGAAATTGTTTATTCTGTAAATAGGATATCGGAATCACTTTTACACGTCATATAAAAAAATATTAAAAATAAGCTTGGTGAGGTCGGTGTTTCCTATCTGACTACTCTGAGAAGAAAGGCCGAAACAAACTCAGAGGTCACAGTCTCTTTTAAAGTCCAGACATAATCTTGGTCAAGCCATGTGAGGACCATGTAGATTAGTGTCTGAAATGGTCTTTTGAGGAAAGAACCACACAGATTTGAGTGGACCTGTCCAGTCAGTGCAAGCATTTGTCAGTAATCGTGGAGCTCAACTCAGAACTTAAGGAGCTCAACTCGACGAACAATACCAAGGAAAGGATATTTGGGTAGGCCGCATCAACTACTCAAACTGCCAGACCATCATTAAAACTGAGAAAGAAACAAAGAAATGAAAAGGGAAAATAAAAATATCCACATAGTCCTCACATTCACAATAATTAAAATAATATAATACTTTACAAAGTAATCGTGTCATTTTGAACAATCGTGTCATTGTTGTGGAGGTCAGATAGCCAGTCGTTCCATATAAAATACTCGTATTCAGCTGCATCTGGTTAGACTGGAAGCCGACTCCAATATAGTTGGGAAAAGACTAGGCAGATCAATATTGTTTATTGTTATTACTTACAAGAAATCATAACTTTTGCCATATTTATTGATGTTTCCCTCTATATATTTTTCATAGGATTTTGGTTAGGTATTGACAAAAATAAACGATTAGGCATTCGACCTCTTTTTTTTTCATGATTTAAAATCCCAGAATTCAAAGTCAACGTTGAATCAAATAATTTATTTCAAATACGAGTAGGCAAACAAACGGCACTTTTGAATGGCAAAATTTACAAAAAAAAATTCTCCCCACTCGCTGCTCTCACCCAAACAATTTTATCGCTGTGCTCTCTCAGTGGGCAAGTTTACAGGCCAGTAGCCCGAGCGAACCAATTCTCTGATTTCCTTCCATTTTATTTATTTCATGCTTTAAACTTTTTGCCGCAGTGATTTTTTCGGTGTGGTCCTGGTGGAATAGATATCCATCCACCGTTCAAAAGAGTGATAGTATTGTAAGTGTGTGTGTGTTGTATTAATATATTAGTATCAAGAAGACGGACAGTATCTGTAAGTTTCAATTTACTGTATAAAACCAAACTCTTCTAACCTATCATGGAAATCTTATCTGACTCTCCACCATACAATAGCATTTTGCAAGTCAGTTGGATACTTTAACAGTACACGTATTTCATGTTGAACTTTCGCCTTTCACCGCCTCCTCTATTACCTCTTCACCTCTATAACTCAAGTATAAAAACATAATCTTCCCTCTCAATATACAAGTATTTGTGCTATAAATATTACCCGACTTTGCAACAAAGACGTCGGGTAATGTGTTTGTTCTTATTTCAAGGACGGGCTCCGATGTTGGCTACACAATATTAGGTGAAGGTCAACTGATGTATGACAAAGAAAATATGTGTATTTTCTGAAGGTTTCTGCAAAACATGGGTCTTCGAAATACTTTAACAGAGAAAGGCTACATTAAACGGTAAAAAAACAAAGAACTTTTCATAACATTCCTCCAGTATAAAACCAATCACAACAAAGTTATTAATGATTTTTCTCGGAAATACACGGGGACTGTTGTGTTAATCCTACTCGCCTTCCGATGAGAAAATACGTACCTAATAGTAATACCTGCCAGCTATATACAGCTTTTTTTTTTTACTCTTTCCCCTAGTTTCATAAGTTTTACTGTACTAACATTCTATGGATTTCAAAGTCTGAATTAAATTGTTTTTTTTTTTATAACTGTGAAAGGACTGCAAATGCTGAGTACATAGAATACCGGTTGTGCGAATTTAAACTTTATTAGTTCCTAATCGTGTCAAACTGATAGGTGCCAGGAAATTATGCGAACATTTTTAAACTAGTTTCAAAATAATTGTTGTAGAATTGTAAAAAAAAAAACAATTCCGCAATAAAAAACATTGAAATGTACCAAACATTACACCTATGATGTACCTATGTCATACATCATTAACAACAAACTCAAACAATCTATATAGGTACTGACCCTTATCTTATCTCATCTGAACGAACAGCATCCTGATACGATATGTTAGTGTTCAAACTTAGACCACCGGGCGTTGAGAACAATCACTGTCACTGTTTGAACGCATGTGTCTCGGTAGCGATGATGTATGAGGGGGATTTGAAACAAGATTGAGTATATGATGTAATTTTATGGAAAAAGCCTTTTAAAGTCCGCTTAATTTAAAATGTAGGTAAAGTCTTCCATGTTAATTGCTGTGTTAGTCCGTCGAGATTACATAACCTTTCCAGGGATATTAGGTAAATAAATAAAGAACGTGTGGATATAAATATATAATACACAAGGTATTACCTACCACAGCTCTATACCGCTGATAAATAACATAAAAACAAAATACTATTGTTAAAAACATTATCACTAGTGATTACAATAGTTGTCAATAACTAAACAAGTGATGATCGTCGCAGAAGTAACTAAATCTCTAGGCAAACCATTTTGTGTATTGTTATTAGCGAATAGGAGTAGTTTTTTTCGTATCCTCTTGACATAATCCCTTTGTCATCCAAACTACACTGGTACTACTAGTAAACAAGTTTCCGTTCAACACAGTAAGCGTAGCTCTGAATGTGGCTCGGAACTACTGTAGGGAATGTGATTTTTTATGAAGTACTGCTTGATTTTTTTATGTGGTCATTGATTTGGATTATATGAGACATTTCGGTATTCTCTCGATGATATAAATTACCGCCGGGAAATTAGACTGCATAGTTAATGCATTTCAGTTTACTACAATTTTCTAGGTATGGATTTAAACATGGTCTAGGTTTTACTGCGCCCAACCCTCACGTAAGTCGTAATTGCCTCATACATAGTAAGGCACAGGCGCACAAAAGAGGCTTTTTAAATAAAATAGCGAAGGTTCAGCAGTTCAGCTGTAGGCACTAGTACTGTTTGTGTGTAGGTACCGTTCCGTGCAATGACCTGTAGCCTTATTTATATGAGTACCGAAATGCTAATGAGTCCTATAGTAATGTAAATACTACTTGTGTAATTCAGGATTAAAATATACTACTTATTACATTTGAGTTTATATTTGGTACGTGGATATTCGTATTTTATACCTTCTTGAATGATGTCTGTTACACTGGTAAATTGATGGCTCAAGTCCGTAAGATTTACTAGTTTACGTCAAAGAGCAAAACCGAGAAAAACAATATTTATGCCCAATATTATTTTGTTTCAACATCAAAATTACATAAGACAGTCCCCGAAAACCGCCCTTCACCACTCCCTATTGGTTTATTGCGTTTCGTGTGGAGATCGGACCTGCAACCTGTAGGTTTGAAAAGTAATCGTAACGTTTAACATGGCTGTTTCTAACATTACCACCTTACCACGGAAGAAAGTAACATTATAAAAATGTACCACGTAAAGCTTAGGTTACATTGTGTACACAACACATTGATATGTAAATATGGCCTACTTTGTGTCGTAAATACAGGGATAACTTCGAAGTAACCCTTTCGGGAAAATAGATTTAGTGGTAAAGGCCATTATGTTGTAATAAATAAAGTGGTTATATCAACAAAATAAGACTGAGCTTGGCACTTTCTTGTTTTATTTAAATCCCGTTTAGACACAATTTTTTGTGTTCGCATGTCTAACTAAAGTACCGGTTTGTAATTATAAAGAAGTTAGTAGTAAATATAATATCATGTAAGACTTTCTATACTCAATTTATTTCAACAGAGTGTCAAGCCGAGTGTGTGCTTATTTGATATGCTGGCAATTGAGCATTTTCCTTGTATGCGATACCCGTAACTCTATGACAAAGTCGGAGCAATTTTTTGCCTTTTGTTAATTATACAGATAATTTATAAATAATTATAAATAATTTATAAAAATAATTTGGCGATATTATTAGGGATATTATGATATATTATAGATATTATGGGACTTCTCTTATGAAAGAGCTATTTGACTAACCATAAATATTTCTGCTTCCAAGCAACATTGTTGTGGTCTAGCTCTAAAGGTAAGATTCCAGGAAAATTACAATAGATAATTAATTAGATATTACAACTAAGTCAAAACCATAAGGCATTAGTAACTAATTTAAAATGGTTTAATATTAGAAATACTCAAATCCAATAATATAGTTAATTTACCACCCCTTATTTTGAAATTACCACACGCAAAATACGTTCACAGACCACAGAATGCGACACAGAGTGCTCGCTCATTTGATTAACTGGCAATCGCGGGGCGTCTTTGTTCAGTAATTAGTTCCCCTGTGGCAGCTCAGCCTCGGTCCTTGTTGATATGTCGCTTCTTGCGGACTATTGATTTATTACATGAGATTATGTTGCGGAGTTTGTGTGTTGTGTTACATAAATCTTTTTCTTCTTCATTATGTAAATTATATTGCTGGTATATTTTGGTTTTGTTTGACGACTCCATGATAAGAATTATTTAATCCATAACGCTAGGGTTTTAAAACCAATAACATAACATCTGCGAAACTGCAAAGCAATTTGTTGGCAGGAGTATATATTCAAAAAATTGCGAGATCACTTGCAAGATCTCTTGCGGTAAAATTCCTTAAAGAAATATCCAGCAGATAAATTGAGCGTCTTCGTAAACTGAGACAAAATACGGTCTCCTGGGGAAATATATAGCGTCGAGTTGGCGCGTCTGTCCGTTGGACGCGATAAATAAAAGTAAGAGTTGTCGGGAAAGAGTTACCTCTGTGAACATCGAGAGTTGTTTTGTTTTATCGTTTTAGAAGTAGTTTGAATTGTTTTGAATGTGTTGACGGCAATTCATATGAAGCGTTTAATTTGTCCAATATACATTTGTTTCTATGTCAAGGTATTAAAACACTTTACTTGACCAAACGACGTTTCTTTTCATCCAAATTAGTCATGGCTTTAACAAGCCACTCCTAAACATCATCAACTTCTAAACAACAACAGCGATTTTCAGTTGTTTTCTAAACAGACACAATATACACCTATACCGGTAGTCAGTTCATATTGATGTGCGGCTAACACGAATCTCTCTAGCAAATTGCCGGCTATGTTGAGCCGATACTATGATTTATAACCATGGCGAACACTCTTGTTGAGGTCAGTGAGGAGTGATGACGTCATTATATAGGTTATGGTGTAAGAAATAAGATTAGGTGATTTGTGAGAGGTTTTGATTCTTTGTTTGGACTTTTATCTAGAGTACTAGTAGGAATGAGATAGGATATTTTATGGATAAAACGTGCAAAAAAACTTTACACTAGACAGCAACGCTTTCTACTAATAACCTGTAATTTGCAAAATACTACTATTCAAATCCGTCGCTTTCACGAACCAATGTCTTCATAAAACATATTTTACTGCCCCAAAAGATTTCTCCCTCATAACGCATACATAGGTATAAAATATCCGTGTCAACACATGCTCTAGGGTGTCCCCACCCATCATTTAGGGCATATTACTTGGGGAAGTTTGCAAAGGCGTATAAAAGACAAATTGCCAACCCATGGCTAACGAGACCCATTTATTTTTACCTTTTCGATTTGTCACCCTTTAATGTGCCTATGTACTCGTACATACGCACATTAATCGCACAGGATATTCTATTTCAAAAGATGGCATATACGAGTATATGCCATCTTTTGAAATAGAATATCCTTGCTTTGATTTTTATGGTCCCTTAAAGATTATTTTTTAAAATGAGGTTTGATATAAAAATTATTTCCTAAAATGTGCTTTGTAAAAATATAAAATCATAGAAATATTTTTCCTGACCCTGGATAACCAAAAAAAGCCAGGTATTTTTGTATTCAGAGTTAGTTGTCACTATATCAGTGAACTATTATGATAAATTCAGGAATCACTAAGCCAGGTGATCGATGTTTATTCTCTATGAAAAGTCTTTGTTCTGTTGGTTGTGATATTTTTATCAGTATAATAATTATTGAAACTTAAATCGATTTTAAACTTCATTCATTTTAGAAACCCTCTTCATAGACCCTAAAAACTCAATGTGTCATGTTTCGGACAAATAAATGATCATTCATTCAATCAATTTACATAAAATCGCCTTCCTACCTTCTGTTCCCCCATACAGCCTGCCGCACAAGTTGTCACCCCATATCGATGCCCATATTGCCCGGTGTACATGTGTGGTGCAGGCCCATCGTGTTCCAGGCTGTACATCGCCATTTGGCCGGGACAGAGTCGATGGGCGGCATTCGATTATCCAATAATTGCTTGTCTGAGTGGTGCTCCTGCGTGATGCGGTTTGTGTGGCGCGGTGGACGGGAGCTGGCGATACTTTATGATCAAAGATATTATATTTGTCATGACGTTATCAAAGTGACGGGAAATGAATTTGGCGAAAAAACCGTGACGTGACAGAAGTGACAAGAGGCCTTTAGAAAAGGATAGATTACTTAAGTAATACTAACAAGTTAGTGTTGATTGCTGTGTAAAAGAGATATTGTAAAAATATACATATATTGATGCTATCTGCTTAGCTATTGCGATACTAATTGCAAGTTGAAATGAAACTTTTCACAGAGTAAATAGTGAGCTAAAAAAAACAATCGACTTCAAAAAAAACACTACAGTCGGTGTCTTCAGTTTTGTATTTTCGTTTCTTGTTTTCACTTTTTGTTGTGATATCTACACCACAAAAATTTAAATACCACTACCTGCTATGCTAATAACAGTGACAGAAAGTTATTATTATAACTGCATCCACATAGACTAAGTGAAGCTAACTCAAAAACTGTCCGAGCAACGTTAATAAAATTTATTTGAGTTTACCGCGCAACTTTCTTCTACCAAATGAAATAAGGATTTTCAAGTTACGTCCACAATTGACGAAAATATCGATGAACATACATAAAAAAATACCCTTAGACCATAGAACTCCTCCTTTTTACAAGCAAACTCGCTGCTTCTTGTAACTCGTACCATATACGGTACGTTGGCGTTGGTTTTCGTCGTCACTATCGACTCGGGAGCCCAATTTATTTGGTGTGGTTGTCGGCATTCATCGAATTATTTCGACTGGGCCCCTAATTACTGACCTCTCAGTGCCTCTAGTGTTCTGTTGTCTGTAGTAGAAATGTTTAGAAGAGATGTACGAAATGTTTACGGTTTAACTTAAGCGTAAACTTTTCACACGTTCCGGGTAGTCGGCTCTGTCTAGGTACCGGTACCAAGTATGGTACCAGGTCACTGGACGGACACACACACATTATACTTCGCCATCAGGTAAATTGGTGCCAGATACCTGGGGTAACTGGAACATATATCCTTATCCTTACATATTATAAAAAGTACCCCGCCGCGTCTGTCTGTCTGTCTGAACGCGATAAACTCAAACTACAGAACGTATTTTCAAACAATAAATTATTTTGAATTTGAAACGGTTTTCACCAATGGACGGAGTGACTTATGAGAAAGGTTTTTGCTGTATAATTCATTAAGATTTTGTGTAAATTGACTGAAATATGAGGATTATTGTTGAAGTTGTCGGAATCATGCCGACTGGGACCTTTACTGGCGTGCGCCACGTAAACCGTTAGAGATAAATTAAATTTATGTTCTACAGGTTTGTAAATCTTAAAACTTCAACAAAAAATTCCGCGGTGGCATATTTCTATCTTCTAAGGATGACCCACAGTAACCATTATTATCTTTAAAAATTTGATAAAAATTTCACAGTTATTTCCGAAGCTTTTTTGACCGCCAGTATCATATTAATCCTTATCCACTAAAATATGTTATTCAAATTAGGCATTTAATTTAGATTAAAATATGCCTTAATCATTTCATTGAAATTAACAGTTTAAAAGATATCACAGATTCAAAATTACGCGTAACAAAATAATAATGGTTGACGGCAACACGGGCGCAGTGATAGGACTCCGATGACCTTGTCCTCGGCTACTAGGTATGTAATCTCGGTAGTAAGTTCCCGTGGGATATTTTCCGACATCCACGCGGGCGAAGCCGTGGGCAAAAGCTAGTCACATATATTTTTCTATGTTTGTGTTCTTTTATTGCGTCACGTTTATCGCAAATAAACGTGTTTTCTTTTTTTCTTTCTATATGAAATTAGCAGATGCTCTTGATGTAAAGACACACAAACATTTTAAGGAATTTGTGATGAAACTGTAACCTTTGCCACTTTGCACACTTAAAGTCAACAACGCTGCAAACATTGCTGGTGTGTTCAAACACAGTTTGCACACGCCATGGATGAAAAAATAAAAACTTGAAATAAGCTAACCCGGTTCAAAAACGGAGGGTTATAATAAAGCTTGTTGCCGCCGTAACACTAGAAGAAACAAACGGTTCTACTCACGGGCGGTATCTTGAGAATGTTCAAGTGGTTCTCAAGTAAAGGTAACTTACATAAACATTAACATAACACTATACGTAATTTACAAGACCGTGGATGTTACAGATCGTTTGGTTAGCGCGGAATGTACGGACACATAGCTGTGGCGTCGTGGGCTGAGCGTACGTCGTGGGCTGAGCGTACGTCGTGGGCTGAGCGTACGGCTCGTTTATTGTCCGTACGTATATACGAGTATGTAGTATGAAGCGAGTTTGAGGTAACACTTTCATTGTTACTAGAAACCAGAATTTCTGACAATATACGTATGTAACTCTCACCAAACTCTAAGGAAATTTAATGTGCGGCACTGTATGATGGCACCTGTGACAGTCAACAAACTATAAAAATATAGCATATCCATTCGATTAATTATTAAAGTTCCAGCGGTACATAATTATTGCGGTCCCTACAACAACGTAGTATGGTATATGAATACCCCTTGGCTTTCTGACTTCTGACTAAATATGAATGTAATGTTTTTTATATTTATTTATTTATCATCACTGTAATATTTTCAACACAACGTATTTTGTTATCAAATAAATGACTTATGAGCCGTAACGTCTGTCAAAGATCTACGAATGACAGCCAAAACGTTGTTCCTGTCTGTCATTCGTAGATCTTTCCAAGGCACGGGTCGGTATGTTAAGAACCACGGACCAATCTTGGCAAGCGTTGCTTAACCATGAGGATCGACCCGTGCGGCTGTTATTATTTAGCCACAAGGCTCTCAAATAATGATGGTCTACTAAATTAAGAGACATTGTATTTTCAAGCAATATCTTATAGAAAAATGGAACTCTTCGTCCTTCTAAAATAAAACAAATAATCATCAACGTTATTACGTACACGTGGAACTGGTACAGTCAGCTCTCATGAATTATTGAGAGGCAATATGGCGTCGGTAATTATTTGCAATTAACTTAACGATCGGACGGCGGCGGATATTTCATTATGTGTGTTTTCTTTCAAGGGAAATTGGTTTTTGATGATATTGGATCATGGTTTGTCCTTTTTAATTTAATGTTAAGTACATGGTAGAAAACTCAGACTCGAAACATTTATTTCAATTAAACCATTTACAGGCTTTTTAATTGTCAAGGAGTCGGTCAGTCAGAAATCAAAAAATTGTTACAAAATATTGGTTACATGTCGACGATGAAGTGACATGAACCTCTACTCCTCACTATCTACCAAAACATAATTTACAGGAAACGAAAAAAACGTTTCTTTTTTTTAAACACAATGTATGAAGAAAACTGTTATTGGTTATATATTATATAAGAAGCGTATATCGGGGGATGTGTGAGACTTGCTAACGCTATTTAGGTGTTATTGTTATTAGTTCATTAGGTGATACTGCCAGCAAATGTAACGCACATTTGCTTAATAGTTATTGTCAGTTATCAGTAGTTCGTTAAAAAATAAGATAATCAGTTATCTGTTTTTGCCAGCTCACGTAAACGATTATTTAAAGTCTATCTACGTAAAAAAACTAAAATCGCCAAAATGTCAGTTAGGAGTTCATGTCACTTCATCGTCGATGTGTAAAATATTGTCATGTTGAAATTATACTTGTGAGAACAATGTAGAAAGAAAGTGCACGTCAAAAGCGTCCGTAACAAAAATATAGATTACTCCGCGTGTGCTTCTAAGATATTTGATGAGGAAGTATTTTGCTTGTTTTGCGGTTTTCGGAGTATCGAGAGGCATTCAGTTGCATCCGTTTAGACTGAAAGTCGACTCCAACATAGTCGGGAAAACGTTAGGCCGACGATGACATACTTCGTATCCACAAAAAGACGAATACTTTAATAAAAAGCAAAACATACAAAGACTCACTTCCAATCTCTTACCTATCAAATAAATTCAACATCCATGTCACGTAAACAACGGTCTTCATTTACCTTACCCCATACAGCCCCAGCATTATACAGCTAAGCATGCGATACACCCGCGAGAGAATGGTGACAGCTATGTATTCTATTGCTGACAGTATTATCACGGTAGAAAAGGGGAAGTTTTTAGAGTTCCGTATCTACGCGGGCTTATAATTCTAGGTAAGTTTTTTTTTTGTTGTAAATATTGTTGGTACCTAAGAGAAAAGAGGTTGTAACAATAATATAGGCGATCCCTGAACAATCTACTGGTTGCGCTAGTCGGTCATTCTTCCATACAAACGTAGTATGGTCATAACTAGTCTGTTTGACGGTGTACGTTCAAAACTAAAAATTATTGGTTTGGGAGGAACTAAAATATTGCTTTGGTAGTTATGAGTGTCGAAACTTCCATATTTCAACATACACAACTCATCTTTGGGCGTAAATAAATAACTTATGTAGTATGAAAATAGAAAAATAGAAACCGTACAGGGATAGATAATTTATTCAAAAGTTCAAATAATTGTATTTGAGTAGATACATTTAGTAGTGTTTCCATAATATCTTTACATTTCATGAAATTTTACGCGCTCGTTTTCGTTATAAATCATCGTCTATTTCACTGGATAAATATATAAATAAATAGATAAAACGAAATGAATAAATAACTATACTAAATAGCAAGCATATTAGCCACTCCCACCAACGAGTTCGAGCCGTCGACTAGTGCAACCTTAAATTAGGCATGCAAAAGGACATTATTTGTTGGGTACGTTTTTGGTTTGTGTTAGAATCAAAAATTATACTTTTCCATAAATTTTTAATTGGTTCAAAAGTGAATACACAAGAGATCACTATAAAACAACAATAAAAGCTGTTTTACAATTTTGATGTATCTACAAGAAAGGATTATTCTATCCATCTACCTAATCTTTCAACTCAGTAAATAACTGCTTATAAAAATGTATACACGTGATCGATATAAGATCATGATAGTTATTACAATAATAACATTTGTAAATAATTGGAAGCTGACGCATTAAATATTGAAAATATGGCATCCTTAGCGAGCAAATCCAACCCACACTTTTACGTATTTCAGTATGATTTCATGTAATATTTCGAGCAAGTTAAAGGGTTCTATCTACTTATTGTGTATAAGCGTTTGTTAGCAGTTTTATTGTTAAAAGGAGGGTAGAATACAGATCGCGAATAATATGATGAGGGTAGTGAGTTTACAAAGTTATGGAGAGGATTCGTAACAATAGATCCAGGAGATAAAGTTCATTGAAAATGTACGTGTGAGTGAACTTGGTGGATCAAATCACTTTAAAATAAAGAATAGTTGGATCCATCAATCCGATAACGTCATTTATATATATAGTTTTTTTTATTGTTTTTTAGTCTTTGGTCTGTTTTTAAGTTAAAGAAAAATAAATGTCGCTTTGAATGTATTGTGCTAACTTTTCAGACAACGTGATTTTCGACTCAATTTGCTTCTTTTTTAGACATATAACACGACTGCTAAGATTCATAAATTGACAAAAAATGTAAACCTAGATATTTAAGAATATTTCTTAAACATACTTTATCCAATGTTAAATCTCCTAAAACAGGTCACAACGTTAACTCAAGTTTAATTTCAAAGTTACATTATTACAAAGCTCTCTGACACATTATTCTCGCACTTAAAAGCACTTTACAAACTATGCACCGTTATTCACGGTTATGCACCCTTATGCACCGTTATAGCAGGTAACTACACAGTTGTATAAAGGTATCCCTTTGACGTTTGTGACCTGTTTAGGTAACCACGTAGTTACAGCGAGAGTTACCCTGTTAACCTAGTTCTTTAAAAAGTAGTTCGTGTGAAGATGGCTAATTACTCTTTAATTAGTATGACGTTTAACGTTTTGGATGACCCGCTTTGGTAGTTAACTTGAAAATCTTTAACATTTTAATGGGATTGACTGCGTTGTGGTTCTAGTGGTCGCAACCGAGTGCTAAATCTCACGTCTTTGTCTTCGATCCCGAGTTGATTTTTTTTCGGTTTTTCAATTATCAAAATTTTTATATCAGCCCGAAGTAAGATTTTTACCCGTTTTTGGCTCGCTCCCTATAATATATATGGGACTCCAAATATACTAGCAAAATGTGGGTATAATTTTACCTACTCCCCGAGGACTAATAGGCGTAAATTTATATATTAATAATGTGTTGTAAAGTGGATATCGGGGGCATGAGGGTAAGCATTTTTTTTTAAATTACTTTTTCGTGACTTCTGAGCTGATCCTCTCTAATTAATGACGTCACCAACTGGATAGATGCATCTGTGAAAGATACGTTAACTATGATTAATTTTCACCATATTTCTTAAAATAATATTTTAATTTCGAACTAAATACTGCAAGCATAGTTGCTACGCCGTAGCACATTATTTGTTAGCGCGTAGCAATGTGGCTACGACGTAGCACGACAGCTACGTTGTCTAGTGTAATTTATCTCATTTTACTTTGGAATAAATTTTGCAGTCACATAAATAACTGATTTTAATTATATTATTTTATGTAAATCAATGTGTATTTTTCATTTGTTACAGGTAAACACCTAAACACAGAAATTACGGAAACAATTTAAAACTAATTTAGAGGCGTTTTAGAGGTGAGTCAATTTCGAATACTTAAGTACGTGCTTTAGTTATTGTGTATACTAAATTTATTGTAATTTATACAGTGTTATTAAAGAAAAACAAACACGCTTTGTTTGCGTTCGTTATTTAAATTAGTGAGTTCATAACGCAAATATTAATACCTCGTAAATATTACGTTTTATAATTTTGATTAATATTTTGCAAAAAACTCGACGTACATTTAAATTATATTAACATCCCGTAAGAGTTTAAATACCCATGCAGAGTTTATCTATGCATTGCCGAATAATAAGGAAATTATTTGAAAAAAATCAACTATCTGATCAGAATTATCTATCTGTTCAACCAACTAGACTCTTTAAACCTGCTCACTGAATATAAAACCTTTTCAACCGAGAACCTCCTTCCTCAAACATTACGAGTACATAGACTCCTAGCTCCTTAAAGTTACCGCGTTATGTGTGGTAATTTTCATACTGTATTTTACTAGCGCTCACTGTGCCTCAATTGGTTTTTTGCCAAATTGGTTTTTTTGTGTGATTTTTAACGTATTTGAACGTAAAATACGTTAAAAATCACACAAAAAAACCACTAAATTTCCGGCAACGGATTCCTAATGAATATTCAAATCTCTTCAGCCTTTTAATTCACACATTCTTCTCGCTCCGATAAAAATGTCGGTCGATACATTTCTCGTACTTAATGAACATAGTTGGGAAATCCCAAAGCCAGTTAAAGTGGAAACAAGAGCTAACACACCTAGAGAAAGCAATCAGCTCTGCCTGTTACGTACTAAGAAGTCTAAGAAACGAGGTAACCATAAAACATTTAAAAATGGTCTATTACGCATTAGTTGAGTCAAAACTGAGATACAGCATACTTTTCTGGGGCGGAAGTTATGATTACAATACTCAAAAAGCTTTTGTGATTCAGAAAAGAGCAGTCAGAACCATAGCTAGAATTCAACAGCAAGAATCATGCAAGCCACATTTCAATGACTTAAATATATTGACAGTCCCAAGTTTGTACATTTTGGTCCTACTTAGTCACTTATCAAAATATATCTTTGAATATGAGACTGAAGATGAAAGGAAAAAAAGGGAGAGTACAAGAAGAAAAGATCTCCAGATGAAGCAAGTGACTCACCTGAACGTAGCAAAGCATAGCGCCTACCACAAGTCATTAAAAATGTTCAATAAACTGCCGACAGAAATAAAAAGTCTAGTATATACAAGTGGGTTTCAGAATAAGCTTAAACGGTTCTTGTTAAATAAGTGTCTGTATTCTATTGATGAATTATAAATTAATACAAAAGTTGAAAGTAACATAATTTTATTGATTTGAAATGAACATTGTATTGAATTTTATGAATTGACTTATGACATTTATTTTTATATTTTTTTATTATTTTTATTGTTATTCTGATTTTAATGTAATTTTGATAATTTTATTGTAATAATTTAAATATGGATTGCATGCATGATGTTTCATAAGTAGGTTTAGGTAGTTAGAGAAATTCAGACACGATGTAAAAATTGTTATTGAATAAATGAATTGAATTGAATCGGACCGGAATACCGGATTCCTGCCGGCTCCCGCACCCGGTCCCGGACGATTAAAAACTCGTTTTTCAGCGCCTATGTACGGGCTTTTCCAGGTGGAGGTGGAGGTGGAGGCCGATGGTCCCAGTTGTGAATGGTGCTATTGTTATTTGATTGATGAATGTTTGGTTAGTTCGATTTGAAATGGTGCCCACTTGTCAAATTTAAAAAAGCCAAAAGTTATTCATTTAAAAATAACATAAAATAAATTACTGGACTATAATTACGTTAGCTGGATTTGTATTAAAGCCTCATGACTAAATATACATATAATAGGAAATTAATTATTTACCAAATTGACGTTCAAGTTAGATTTTCCTTAAATTCAAATCACTGCTGTCATTCTTTGACAGTTGTATGAAATGGCTATAGCATGATAAATTAGTGTAATATGTCAATTTGATAAACAACTCATTTCCCTGTCTGTACATGACACATATTAATGTAACGTTTGTTATGATATTTTAAACAAAGAATGAAAATAAGTTTATTAGCGGTACACATGACGCAAGGTAAGAACAAAACACGAAAATAAACAATTTGGGGGAAAATAGGCGTCACATCCACGCAAAACGGTCATCGCTCAGCATAATGCTGCGACCCTATGCGAGACAGAGCCCCAGCGCTAGTTTTCAGTGACAGCCGGCGTTGACTTTATGACGTCAACAGATGCAGCATATAGTGAAATAACAAAAATAAAATGAATAAATACAATACTTAGTCCTAAAAGTTTATATAAAATCAAATGGTAACATTTCGTACCGTCTCGCGTCGGCGACACACGCGCCGCAGACTTAATGCAGTCTGTGCTGTCATAAAAACTGTATGTTTGATGTTTTGACATATTGGTTATTATGTACTGGTTACGTAATAATTATAACATGGCGCATTAAGTAATTAATGTTCATGCAATCCATAATATGTACCTAATATCAAAGGATGCATTGGGTGATTGTGTAGCTATGTATCTTGTAAATATGTTTGTGAAAGTGTTAGAAGGTGTAGATGACAAACTCGGTGACTTAAACGAGTATGAGATCAATGGTAAGTGCAGAATAATTGTATTAATCAGGGATATTGTATTGGATTTTATTACTATTAAAATAAATGAAATTAGAATGAAAATAGATGAAATTGGATTGGAGTTATATAAATAGGATCTATTTTTTATCAAAGGAACTATACGAGTACCTACTTGACAAGCTGTAGTGTGCCAGTTAAATAACTAGGACACAACACTACAAGATTCTGCCTTAATTCTAAAACACGAAAAAAGCAATGTCTAGACATCCCCAACTTGTTTAATATTGACCGAGTAAATATCTTAAATATTTATGAGCAGACCGATGTTAATATTTTTATGTTGCCGTAAAACAATGTGTTTGTCACCGTCATAAAGATAATAAACAACGGAATTCTCACTTTAACGAGCGACACACTTGTTCAATCTATCGGAAACAGTTGAAAATATTTTTAACGGGAATATAAGTATGTAATAAAAATCTAAAAATCATAACACCCTATTTTTATAGCGTCCCACAGCAAACCAGTAAACCAAGTCCACCTCTTCTTAGGCATTCATTGTATCTTTTGCTTTTTCTGATCATTCTTGTTCTGCAATATTTAGAAAGTAACCTGAGATTTTACAACTATCGAAGCAATAGTTATAAAATCTCAGGTTACTTTCTATTTCGAATACCTTAATGAAATAATGGCACCGTGAAAGTTCCCGTCACGGGCCGCAGGGCTGACGGTATCAAATCGCATCTCTGATTCTTATTTGAATTTAGTATGAAAAGACGGACACAGGCCTTATTACAAAGTCAATCTGCCTAGCCTTTTCCCAACTATGTTGGGGTCGGCTTCCAGTCTAACCGGATGCAGCTGAATACCAGTATTTTACATGGAGCAACTGCCTATCTGACCTCCACAACCCAGCAACTGGGTAATACGATACCCCTTGGTAAGACTGGTGTCAGACTTTCGGGCTTCTGACGACTCGTAACGACTGTCAAAGATCCATGAATGACAGCCGGGACCAACGGCTTAACGTGCTTTCCGAGGCACGTAGGATTCTCGGTATGTAAAGATGGTCACCCATCCACTGACCAAACCCGGCAAGCGTAGCTTAACCTGATGGATCGACCAGTGCGGCTGTTGTTACTTAGCCACGAGCTCCTCCTCGCCTTATTACAAAGTGATTTTGTTTAAATAGCTTGTGACAAAATTGGCGCAGAACCTGCTTCTTCGAAACATACCCTACACAATAGCAATACGTATCCCAGTACACATACGTACGCTCTCGTAACTCGCGCCGCCACACAAAGGCATCGCTTCTCCGCAGTTTTTATTTGAGTTCCAGCGCGTTACAGTTCAACTACTGCAATTTTCCACTTGCTGTAATTTGCACGCGTTTCATATCAAACTTGTGTGCCTGTACGCCTGTACTGTATTGTATTTTATTGTTTGAGGGTAGTTTGAATTGCACTACTCGTTTCAATTGGTGAAAAAGAATTGAGCTAGGTGATATAGGTGACATAGGTGATATAGGTAGATAGAATACATACTCGTACATTTTAATGTACTGACACCACTTATGTAGATTATTTGAGATTCTGAAAGTTACGTAGAATGTCCCAATGGGAAGTCTAGCTCTAGAGAAATAGAAATAACAGTCTTTATTACACAAGTACGATCTTATCTTTAACAAAATAAAAGTATCCTTATAGATAAGATTGTATGATTTTTGTTTTCGTAACGTTTTTACCGCAAACGTTGCTTTTTGTCAAACAGAAAATTTAATAGTTAAAATACAAAAGTTAAAATACATATAACAAACAGAATAATGGGCAAAATGAGCAGTCACCCATTTTAACTTGATCTTATTCTACAGCTAAGTTATCCCTTTCCATCGATCCTTCCTTCATCGTCATCATAAAACCACAAAATTCCTCCCGGTCTCCTTCAGCAGTATTCGTTTGTTTTATTGAGCAAACATTTTATGTGTTCCCTTTGACGGCGAGCGATGAGGGAGGGATCCGGAAATGTTAAGTTAATACTTTTTGTGTTGTATTGTTTGATGATACGCAGAATATCGTATGAGATAAACTGGATATAATATCGTGCATGTTATGCCATACAATAATGAATAAATGATGAATGTCAGATATATAGGTATTATATAATGACGATGATAATATAATACATGATAATTCATGCCTTTTTCACATTCGTTAACAATGACTTGATAGGGTGACGCCCTATCAAGTCATCACTAACGAATGTCTAATCGAAAAATCAATAACGTATTAAGATCTTCTTCCAAAAATTTATCGTAAGCTGTAAATTATTTATATTTTAGCCTTACATTAGAGAGGTTATCAGGCACTACATTCTTCAAATAACAGATTACAATTGAAATTCTGATCAACTTGATCGAAAATACTAATTTGGCATATACAAATATGTTACAAACTAGACAGTCTCAACTGATTCCTATCTCTTATCATCTTTGATATTCTAATGTTACATTTCTGCACAATTTTCCGCCATTCATTCTCTTTCGTATTCACCAGTACAAAGTGACAGGTCGCCCTTCGTCTTGTGTGAGCGGATGGTGGACGGCTACCTAATAGCCCCGCTTGACCCACATTACTAAGGGATGACGTACAGCTGATATGGACTGGTTCTTTTCATAGCACCCTTATATAGCATTTTATGTAGATATTTGTGTTTGGTAGTGGTAAAGTTTTTTGTCTTTTTAACATGTACAATGAAAAGCTCAAGGCTGGTGGCCGGGCAAAGCAAGAATTTGATTATTACACTTGTAAATAATGGTATTGTCTTGTTTTCCATAAAATTATTTGTCCTATTATTGTTTTCCATAATCGTCCCCCCTCATAATATTTACTTGCACTGTTATCATTTATACTAATAACGCTTGTCATATCAACTTAGTAGTCATAACCTTTATTTGACATAAAATAAGTTTCCATAATAACATGTGTTATAATCATTAGTTTCTATAAGTAACACATTACATAATCGATACTTGACATAAGCACAATTTGATATAATTTAGAAACGTTTATTGTTTTGTACAAAAAATAATGTCATTAAGGCATTTGGTCTGTAATCAAATGATTTATTACAGCAAACAATCTTTAGATAATAAACAGTTTGTCAAATTCGAAACGGTTAGGTTAGGTTAGGTTAGAACTGTGATCACACAACGCGCGAAGGCGAGCGAGCGTAGCGAGCGTGCCGCGGCAGCGGCCGCCGAGTGCTAGATTTCCTCTTTTGCAAAGCAAGCATGCATAGTAGATTAGGTTTATTTGTTTCCTTGTGAATAAAAAAATCTGTATCGTATAATCATATATTAATCAACTGAACTAGCATTGTTGAGCTAGTATGGGAAAATTAATATTATGGTGAATAAATGTAATGGAAAATGAAATTATTGAAAATGAAAATTATAGCAAATAAATTTATGGATTAAAATTATTCAATACTCAATACTCAATATCTTTATTGCTTTACCATAATGTGTACTTAGGTGGTAACTATATATTTAGATCATTATGGACCCTGTAGGGCACAGCAAAAGGGTAGGAGAGAGGAAGCCCTGTTTAAGGAGATCATGCAAGTTTTAACGTACATTTATTCAAAGTCAAGGAGATCGCAAATAGGATCTATCATTTCGTTTATCTATTGTTTATGTACGAGTATTGTTTTATCTGTAAAAGTGTATTTAAATATTTTAGATTATTTCGATATGTATGTACATATCTATTATAATTCTGTTTATTAATTTATATAAATTGTTTATCTTCGAATAATTATTATTGCTATATTGTTGAATTTATTATAATTATATATATGTTTATATATTATGACACTTGATCGATTATGACCAATGAAATTAGGTGAAAATGATTGTATGTAATTTCACGATTATGGCAACTGAAGCGTTATTTCTAATGAAATTATGGCAAATACAAGTATGGTATATAAAATTATTGCATTTTAAATTATGACAAACATTAGTAAACCGTAAATAATATCAAGTCAAAGAAAAATATTTTTGACTTTACGTAAAGTAAATAATTTATTCCTTTAATAAAATATCCCAGTTAGTGATAATTTATTCACATTAAAATCTAGCCTAATATCTAATAAGTAATTAAAATATAACTTAAACTGCTAAATTACAAAAATAATAAAAAATCGTCCAGTAACGTCTTTCTTATTCACTTTATGATATGAGGGAAGACACTTGATTCATGTGTTCTTCATAATTTTTATTAAAAATATAACAACATTAATAGGGGAAACAAACAATAAACACTTTACTGCCCATTACTTTAATTAATCAATGTTTCCCTCCATCCCTTTGTAAAGCAATCCATATAATTAATACCATCCTCAATAACATAATAATACAACACTAAAAACATAAATAACGAAACTCAACTGTAAACAAACATAATTAGAACTCATTTTCAAACAAACTCCAAATCGAAAAATGTTGACTTAGGTCGCTTTGCCACTGAAACCGTATTATTACATAAAATTGTATGTACAAAGATACAACGATGTTGAATTAATTGTCTGTTTGTGTCGTTTTATTTATTTTGTTATTATTCATAATTACTTAAGTGCTGACGAAAAATAGACGCCAACAACGTCTGAACAGATGTTATGGAATCATACGAGTAGTAAGAACAGTCTCGATCAAGACACGTGTCAAACAAAAAAAAAAAAATACGGTTTAGCTGTTTGGGAGTCAATGCCGAGACGATGTCGCAGACACACACAGATACACACGTTCAACTTATAACAGCCGTCTGTTTTCGTAAATATATTTTATAAATATACGTCGATAATGATAAAAAGTCTTGTTACATTTTTATGTGTTGATCGCGCATTTTTGTTTCAATAACCATACTCATACCGTGCGCGCAATGGGATTTCCCATCGGTAAATTGTGAACTTCCATAGAAACTTTCATCCCCAACCCCCATCCCACCCATGCGTCGTATCTCCATCGGGGGATAAATTTTCGTAAATCCTTAAAAGTACTCACTTTCGTTATCTATCTATATCTATCTATACTAATAATAAAGCTGAAGAGTTTTTTTTTGTTTGAACGCGCTAATCTCTGTAAGTACTGAGTCAGTTTTTTTTTTTTTTTTACATTTGATTGCCCAATTCATAAGGAAGGTTATAGGTATAATATTAATCATCATGCGACGACCCATAGGAGCCGAGTAAAAAGAAAAAAGTCAGGAAGAACACTAAGCAAAAACGATGTTATAGAGCTACGCGGTGGGTCGGGGGAGGGAACAAGAAATTTCACGCGGATGAAGTCACGGGCCGAAGCTATTTATATACAGGGTGGATTTTTGAGACGGGGCAGTAAGGGCAGCTACCTTAACCGTTGTAGCTACAAGAAAACGGTCTTAGGAGACTGTCCTTAAATTTTTGATCTGCATTTTGAAAAATTACAGATTTTGAAAAAAAATTACAGAGTTCAAGAAAATGGGCAGTTTTCACAAAACTTTTTTTGATGTCCATCGATCCTGTTTCTAATAAGGTTAAAAAACTACAAGAATAACTGATTTGAGTACTATAAAAGTCAAAAATCGCAAAAAAACTTTCTCTTACGTTTCGTAGGAAATGAGACTCCAACCTACTTTTTACGGTGGATAAACTGGCCGAAAATAAATGAAAAATAAAGGAATTTCATATCTCCAACGAATACGCGTTATTTTTATTTGATTTGAGTACAAAATTTAGATAGCTTCTTGCTTTTGAAAAAACTTTTTTCCATACAAAGGACTTTTGCGAGTTCTGACTGTTGTATCGGACAGTCTTTTATAACGTTTCCCATACAAATCTGAAAGTTTAAAATTATTTGAGGTAACATCGGAAATCATAAGCAATAAACTTATCTTGTTCTCAAACCAAATAAAATTATAACGCGTATTTGGTTAAATTTGTTTTTTTTTGTTTATTTCGGTTAGTTTATACAACGTAAAAAGTAGGTTGGAGTCTAATTTCCTACGAAATGTAAGGGATAAGTTTTTTGCAATTTGTGACTTTTCTAGTACCTCAGTTGATCTAAGAGAGAGTTTTTTGATCCTTATACGAAACAGGTTCGATTGGCATCAAAAAAAGTTTTTGTGAAAACTTCCCATTTTCTTGCTGACTGTACATTTTTTTCAAAATCTGTTAACAATCAATCTGCCTAGCCTTTTCCCAACTATGTTGGGGTCGGCTTCCAGTCTAACCGGATGCAGCTGAATACCAGTATTTTACATAGAGCGACTGCCTATCTGACCTCCACAACCTGTAACTGGGTAATACGATACCCCTTGGTAAGACTGGTGTCAGACTTTCGGGCTTCTGACGACTCGTAACGACTGTCAAAGATCCACGAATGACAGCCGGGACCAACGGCTTAACGTGCTTTCCGAGGCACGGAGGATTCTCGGTATGTAAAGATGGTCACCCATCCACTGACCAACCCCGGCAAGCGTAGCTTAACCTGATGGATCCACCAGTGCGGCTGTTGTTACTTAGCCACGAGCTCCTCCAAATGCTTTCAAAATCTGTGAACGCAGATCAAAATGTCTCAAAAAGTAAAGGACAGTCTCCTAAGACCGTTTTCCTGTAGCTACAACGGTTCAGGTAGCTGCCCTTACTGCCCCATCTCAAATATCCACCCTGTATATGGAACTCTTGTGCAAACTTTTATGCTTTTGAACGATTCGGACCCGTCGGGATCGACTGTCCGTCAGTGAATTAATGAATTTAAGATTTTTATGAAGTAGAAGATAAAACATTATCGGCACCTAATTTAAAATTCAACAAAAAAGAACACCCTCCATTACTATATGGTAGGTTCCTTGCGGTAAAGACGTTCGAAAGTAATTTGAAAGTCTAGACTGCCTGTGTTTGTACTAAGGATGAATAATTGTGCTTATACTTCATGCACGGCATCCTGTATATTTGACACATAACATATAGAGAGCCCTGCAAGCAAAAAAAATATATTTTTTCAAACATTCTTGGAGATTCAAACATTAGTTTGACAACCTTCTTCGAGATAAATGGAACTTGCTGTACTGGTCATAAACAAGCGAGTAGGCGGCCGGTAATGTTACAATGAAAATCCACAACTGTCGTGTTTAGCGGCCAAATAAATTTCTATGAAAACTCATAACTGTCGTGTTATTTAAAAATGGAACAAAATTTTTACTTATCAAAGATTTTATTAAAATTTCGGTTTGTTTTGAAATAGAGCTGTGAAACAAATGAACATAATGGTGAAAAATTATCGTTGTTTGTCATTGATTCTGGAATTTATAATTAATTTACTTAGTTTGAATTTCCGCCCATAATTTGGGAAAAGTGTTATACAAACCTTAGCCGCAACCAGGCGTTGGTGGACTCACGTATACAATGTGTGCGTCGGCCCACATATTCACGATCGTCCATCGATGCCTCTGTTGCAAGCCGAGTTTAGTAAATTCAAATTACGAACTAATAAAGTACATTATTGTAATGTACTATATTAGTTCGTAATATTGAATTTACTGCCACAGGTCATGGAATATCAGACATAAAAATAATGCCCAGTTATCAAACTGGGCACAAAATAAAAGCTATAAAATTGATAAGTTTGAGCCTGCGGACCAAAACCAGTGGCAAGGATCGG
Source organism: Agrochola macilenta (assembly GCA_916701695.1). NCBI lineage: Eukaryota > Metazoa > Arthropoda > Insecta > Lepidoptera > Noctuidae > Agrochola > Agrochola macilenta. The sequence continues at coordinate 18,446,199 of OU753575.1, read as the reverse complement.
TAACCAAGCAGGGCGACGGAACAATTTTGTACCAATGGCCAGTTATCAATATTTTTATAACAGAAGAGTGAGAGTTGTTTTGAAACAGATTTTTACTAGCCTGAATTATCATCTATTTGCTGGCTTTGTAATAATACCATAAAACATTTCAAAATTCATTACTCCATTCTCGAACTATACCACATTTAAGAACTAACCAAGCCCTCAATGGATGCTAAAGTACCCTCTATACATATTCCGCAGCCACTTTAATCACTTCACATACTGAGACACCTAATATTGAATTAAACTCGGTAATATCTTCTACAGCACAAAGTTAGCTCTTAGGCGAGCAGTGCTGGAACTAGGAAGATAGTTAGGAACTCTGTATGTACTTTGTGCTCCTGGTACCTTACCTATTGACATAGTTTTGAAATTTCTATTAAGAGGCGACTGTAATTTCTTAGTCCAGTTTCAGGAGAATGTAGGATGGAGGTAAGTTATTCAAAGGTGAGTCTTGAACGGGAAAAGCAAGTGCTGTTGAACTTGATTTTATGTACAAGACGGGTGGTTATTTTTTAAACATAGCTGATGACTGATGTATTTTGTTAAACAAGATATTTAGATTGTAAAATTACCATCTGTATTTTTGTAAAATATAGAAAAAGTTACTAACAAGTAAAAAAAATATGACGCAGCACATCAAAAGAACAGGGTTTCAATTTTCAATTTTTAAATGCTAGCTAACCTAGACTGTAAGAACGTCCATGCTATCCTTGTCTCAGAGTCTTGGCTAAAGCCATGTCTCCCTTCAACTTCCTATTCCATGCCGGGTTTTCAACTAATAAGAAATGATCGCGCGTGCGGTGGTGGTGGTGGTGTTGCCATATACCTTCGTCTACATATTCCTTTTTCAATTGTCGATATGTCTGCACAACCTCCACCGCAGAACGCGGGCGAGCATCTCTTTTTGGAAGTAAACCTGAATCACGTGAAAGTCCTTCTAGGTGTTTATTATTGCCCTTCGTCCCGCATCAATTTATTTTCAACTTTTGAAATGATCCTTGAAAACCTTACACCCTCTTACAGTCATACAATCAACATGAGCGATTTCAATACTTGCTTATTGAAAATCGATTCCGATTCCCGATTTCCCGAAGAGAAGAAGTCTCTTCGATCAATAGCTCAGTCATCGAATTTATCAATTCTCCCTTTAAGTGCCACACACCATTTTCCAAACTGTAATACCTCACTTTTGGAACTTCTCATTGTTTCCTCTCCTCAACATGATCTATTATTCCTCTCCTACAAAATTCGCCCACCTAAGGCAAAACCTAAAATTCTCCTGCAGCGCAACTTTAGTGGCATGAATTCAGACGATCTCCGAAGAGATGCTAACAGCATTGACTGGACTCCTTTAGTCAGTGTTGAGTCGATTGACGATAAAGTCAACCTGCTGACGGACAACCTTGTAAAGCTGTACGATGTCCACGCTCCCATTCGTCCTGTTAAAATTAAACATCTTCCGGCACCGTGGATTACAGACGATATAAGAGGTATCATGCACAGGAAGGCGGTAACTAAAACTAAATTTAAGTGTCGGCCCTCGCCGTCGAACCGGGAGATTCTTGTGGATGCTCGCAATCGCTGCAATAAGGTGTGTAGAGATGCCCAACGCCGCCATATCCACACTTCAGTTGAAAACGGAGATCCAGCTAAAGTCTGGAAATTTCTTAAATCCTTGGGAATTGGATAATCGCGCCAAGAATCGATTCCTAAAAACTTTGATATTGATCTACTGAATCAACACTTCTCATCTTCGACCCACTACGATGGGACCAGGAAGGCAGCTACAATAAATTATCTTTCGAACCTTCCAACTCCGGACCATCCCCCATTTATTTTTAGTCAATTCTCTGATTGTGATGTTAAGAAGAGCGTAGTTTCAATCACGTCTAACGCAGTTGGTAGTGATTGTGTGAGTCGGAAAATGATACTCCCTGTCCTCGACGAAATCCTTCCCATCCTATGCTATATCCTAAATTACTCTATATCCTATGGTGTTTTTCCATTGATGTGGAAAGAGGCAAAAATTACTCCTTTACCCAAAAAATCGAATCTTACTTCCTTTTCCGAATACTGTCCTATCTCTATCTTGCCTTTCCTCTCCAAAGTCCTAGAACGCCTTGTCCACAATCAGCTTAGTGCTTTTCTTTGCAAGAATAGTCTGCTGAATCCTTTCCAATCCGGTTTTCGTCCTGGTCACAGCACCGCTACTGCCTTAGTTAACGTCACTGATGACATACGGTTAGGCATGGAAGAAGGAAATCTGACGGTTCTTTGCTTACTGGATTTTAGTAACGCATTTAATAATGTCGATTTCGATATCCTGCTTGGCATGCTGCGCTCGCTTAACATATCTCCAACGGCGATTGACTGGTTTCGTAGTTACCTGTATGGCCGCCGACAACGTATATGCATAGAAGAGTCTTGCTCTTCTTGGTGTTATACTTCTGCCGGTGTACCTCAGGGTGGCGTTTTATCTCCTTTACTCTTCGCAATGTTTATAAACTCTATTTCCAAAAAACTTATTTCTTCCTACCACCTTTATGCAGACGATTTGCAAATATATAAAGAAGCTGCGCTTTCGGGTTTGGCTGATTCAATCAATATTATAAACAAAGATTTGAGTTCAATTTGCGAGTGGAGTGAGGCACATGGGCTGCAGGTTAATCCATCTAAGACTCAGGTCATTGTTGTTGGCAGCTCAAGGATGACCCCCAAGATAAACTGGTCGCAGCTTCCCCAAGTTCAATTTAACGGAACTGCTATTCCAGTAAGCGAAAAGGTTAAGAACCTTGGAGTCTGGATCGACAAACATCTTTCATGGGGTCCCCAGCTACAGACCGTAAGTCGCAAAATTTTTGCATCTGGTATGTCCCTGAGACGTTTGCGGAACTTTCTTCCAACTGCCACTAAAACTGCGCTTGCACAATCCCTTTTACTTCCCATCCTTGACTACGCTGATGTCAGTTATCTCGATCTCACTGAAGCACAACTAGATAAACTTGAGCGACTTCAAAACTTTTGCATAAGATTTATATTTGGCCTGCGCAAATATGATCACATTTCTGAATTTCGTACAAAGCTCAAGTGGCTTCCCATACGTCTTCGCCGGAATTCACATATCTTATTTCAGCTCTACAGTATTTAGTTTAATCCTGCAACCCCCTCTTATCTTAAAGAATGTTTCCAGTTCCTTCATGACACACATAATAGATATCTGAGGTCATCAGAAAACTTGAGACTAGAGATACCGATGCATTCCAACAGCTTTTATGACAAATCTTTTACAGTTCCAGCAGTACGGTTATGGAATACCTTGCCCGTGTCGATAAGGCGTGCTCAATCTTTGTCCACTTTTAAAACTCTGGTGAAAAAACACTTCCTCTTTCCTTAAACGTCATCATTACATATAGTTCCTTATTCTTGTTTCATGTTTATTATTTTATATATATCTATGTATATATACATATATATGTATATATTTATGTGGTTAAGTTTATGCGTTACGTATTTATTGTGTATGTAAATGGTAAACCACTGACTACCTGCAGTATTGTCTCTCCTTCTCCCTTTAATCCATCCAAAGGTTGTCTGTAAAAGATCGCTTTCAGCGATAAGACCGCCCATTGTGTCACCCTATGTAACATTTCTAAATTTATTTCTGTAATTTGTATGGTGTGCATAATAAAGAATATTCTATCTATCTATCAATTTAATTACAAGGCGGCAAACAATATTTCCGTTGCCCGTCGCTTTCTGTCACCAACTTCCGAACACAAGGCGTTGCGCCAACTGTCAGTCGCACAAAGAATGATAATTAGCTCCTCTTTACCCTGCCCTCCCCCCCTGCCTCCCTCCTGGCATCGTGGTCGGCTGTAATTCTGTCCGCGACAGGGAACAGCCCCCCATAGAAAACGCGACCGTTTTATCTCCTGGCAACTTTGTAATTTCGAATCCACTCTGTGATTTTCATTGAGTCGAGTGTTGATTTTTGAACTGGTAATTAATGAGGTGGGCTGTTTGATCAGCTTGGATTTTATAGATTGTATTTTGTTTATAATTGGAGATGTAGTTTGTTTGTGGGAATTTAATGACACTTCGAAATATTATTTAAGTTACCAATTATTTTTGTAACTTCTCGATTCCGTTCGTCGCCCTCGTTGATCAGTGTCATTATTTTAACCAATAACTTTATTATTTTGCACTACAAATAAAACTTAGATTTTACCATCGACCGATCAATCAAAAATAAATATCCCTCTTTCACATTCCGATCGTCTTTAAAAGAAAACTTCTATCCTTTTATCCACAAACCTATTACGTATAAACTGGACACACCGTTCAAGAACATAACCTAGACGTAGCCTAGAATCCGAATCAGTCTTTCTTAAGGGGGATGCGCTATGGTATACTATATACGAAATTCATTTCTTACGTTTTTTGCTATTTGTGGGTCAGTGTCAGGTTGTTTGTTGATCAAAATATAATTCGCGAACGAAGTATGTATTTACAGAATTATAATCATAAGAATCATCTATCCAACTCTCTAAGTTAGACTTGGCCTCACATGTCATGATTTCATCCAATAGATTTGAACAAAGAGTACCTACTATTGCGTACATACTTACATAAGCTCACGCCTTTTTCTTTTTACTATTTGACAAGAGTTTTAAAGTTTTTTTTTATCATAAGCCTATGTGTGTGTATGAAGGACATCTGCAGGGTCCGCAGGGCAAAGGCCTCCCCTCCCTCTTTCCACTTTTCCCGGTCTACAGCTCATCCCGCCATCTCTTTCTGGGCCTGCCGCGTAGTAATTTCTTGCTATTTGGGATCTACCGAGTGGTGAATTTAGCGTATTGCTGCTCCAACATGCGACAAATGTGGCCAGCCCAGTTCCATTTTAGTCCAGCAACTGTGCGGCCAGCATCCGCTATTTATGTTTTAAAACGAAGTATAGAGTTCCTAATGCGGTCTGTGATTTTAACACCTAGTATACTTCGTTCCATAGCCCGTTGACAGACTCCAAGTGCGGACTTTTGACGCTTTGTAAGAAACCATGTTTGCGCTCCTTAGGTGAGAAGAATGCATATGATGGACATGTGCATTCTTCTCACCTTGAGCTTTCGTTTTAGTGAAAGCGGGAGTGATCGTTTCATGAGATGTTTCATTGACCAATTGTTTGTCGTTTTCTGTGCGTCGAGCGACTTCTTTGTCCTGTCTCACTTGGAAGGATACTATTTGGCCGAGGTAAATATACTCATGGACATACTCAACCTCCACACCCTCAATTTCTACGGGGCGTTCGGGGCTGTTCGTCATCAGACATGTTCATCTAAGTCCGACTTGAAGACGGGCGTGGCTCAGTTGTTCGTGCATTTGGCCTAGATTAGGTGCTGAGGAAAGAAAGAGGACAATGTCGTCGGCAAAACGTAGATTGGTCAATCTCCTTTGTCCGAAGTCAACAGTCAAGTCAATCAAGTCCCGCCAGACAGTTTGGGAGACAGCGGGTCGCCTTGCTTAACTCCTCGTTGAATTGGAAAGGATGGCCTGGTGGTATTTATGCGTATGGCTGCTGTACTCTTGTGATAATATATCACATGTAACTATGTAACAGGAGTGTATAAGTGGGTTCTATTTTTGAGTGCCGAGAATATGTCTTCGCGCGTTAGGCTGTCGAAAGCCTTCGAGTAATCCACAAACGCCAGGTACGATGGTAAATTGAATTCTTGATGTTTTTCAATCACCTGGTTTAGGGACTCAGAAGTCGAAAGGTCTCGATGAAATCCAGCCGGTTCGGGAAGTTGGTGGAGGTCTAATGTGCCTGTTATACGGTTTTCAATCATTTTGACAAAAATCTTTATAGAGATGTGAAACTAAGCTAATGGGGCGATAATTCCCAATACGCCCTATTCCCTGATTTATATCCCTTTTTATGTACCAAGATTTATATTGGAATGATAGAAATTACTTGGGAATATGGCTGTTTTAATAATTGAGTTGAAAAGGTTGCATATGTGAGGTAATATAAGGTTAGGGAATAAACTGTTGCTCATACTAAAGTTCTGGCCAAAAGCAAATTCTAAAAGGCGCTGACCACGCTCATTTCTCATTTATGTGAACTGGGTGAAATGGATAAGGTTAGGTTAGAACTGTGACCAACAGAGCGCAAACCAAGCGAGCGAAGCGAGCGGTGCCACGGTAGCGGCCGGCGAGCGATACTTCCAAGTTCCTCGCAGCCAGGCAGGCTATTTAGTATCAGTGCAAGGTGCATTACGTCGCAAATAAGTTGGATACCAGTTCACAATTTGTCGCAATCGACACACGATTAGTCCATATGGGCACTGGCACTGTGTATTATGGAATAAGGTAGTTAATTAGGTCACTACGAAGTATTCACGAGTATTTGCGTAGTACTCTTGTATAGATTGGAAGACCTTAGTAAAAAAGTGATTTCCAATCCATACGTTATATTAGTTTCACACCCTTGCGTTTTGGCCTTGTACTCGTACAGAATGGAAAGACGCTGCGAGTACTACGCACCTGACCTTTCTGAAGAACATCACCAATAAAGTCACTATAATACGTCTTTTTATTGCGTCCCGGCGTTTCCACTCACATCTGCCTTGTAACACCTTTTGTCAGTCGCCTTTCATTCATCCCCGCAACATGATTAAACCAGTAAGCATGTATTAATGATTATAATTCCGCAAATATGTTTTTGTTACGACCGCGATTTATATTTTGATCAATATACAACCTAATACTTTCCAGCAAATTGTAAAAACGTAAGAAAATTTAAATTTCGCGGGCTTCACTGCCGCTTTCGCCTTAAAAAAACAGTCTTATATTCAGTTTGGGTCTCACCGCGCTCCGTGTACAAAGAGTTCGTTGTGAACCGAGCCACGTACTGGCAGGCAGGGGACACTTTTTATTATAGCTAACAAATGATAGGGACATAGACTTGTCCAGGATAATTTGGGGACATTGTCTGTGTTTTTGTGGAAGATTAGGGTAATCTGTTTTGTTTGTTCGTTGTTGTTTGCTTGTTATTGGTTTTTAAGAGTATCGGATTTGGAAATCGATAACAGTGGTGTGAATCTTTTTGAAAGAAGGCTTTTATTAAGGTTACGTAGAACTTTCTTATTCGATCTTGTTTCTAGTTTCCTATAGCAAAAATAAAGTTAAAAAAAACTACAAATCATCTTATACACTAGCAAAATATTCTATAATATTTAATTCAAAAACTTCTCTAAATACCAGCACCTAAACAACGTCGCACAATAAATTATCTGTCTTAAACATCTCCATTATTCTACACTCAGTAAGTTCTGTTCAAAGTTGTCTAAGTAAGTAAGTAAGTACCGTTAAGCGCCGCTTATTATCTCCCGTCGGAACATGACGACTCATCAATAAACTGAATTACAAAATGTTTCAGTTGTTTTCAGCCGGAAAGGGCTGATAACCCGCTAATATTGAGTGGGAAGTTATCAATGGTTTTGATTTTGTGGAGGTAAATTATTTAATAGGCCTAAAAATATCAGCCTTTTGGTCCATTTTTAAAGCAATAGTATGCAACAGTTATAGAATTTTACATTAAAAGTTTATACATTTTTTGCGTCCAGTATATTTCTGTGCCCTTCATCAGATCGTCCTAAGAACTCTTCGACACAATTCGATGAAGTACGCATATAATATGCTTATCTAAAAAAAATGCCTTGACGCAAAAAGAAAGAGGTTAGGTTCTCGGTAAATATCTAGATTTGAAACAATCTGCTGAAATCAAATGTAACTTTCTGTATTCAGTAATAATAAGAGCAAAATTTCCATTGAATAAATAACTTTGACTTCCATCGTCGCCTTTTAAAACACAACAAATTTCCGTCTTCTTCCATTAACAAAACCTGCATTATAAATTCCTAACACAATTGCAGAAACATTAACAGCATCAGAAACAAAACATAATCAAGAAAACAATGGAAGAGAATTACTCGGAATTAACTTGAAGACATCCCACGGTTTGTTTCCAAACTCTGCAGTCCATTAAATGGGGGGCACGTCCCGGCTATACATTGGGTGTCAGGGGGAGGGACAAACGTGACCCACCAGGAATTAACAGCCAGATATCTCGGAGATATCGCCCAAATTGAAGATGGCGACAGGAGTGGTGATAAATATGAATTACTGAGCGGACGCTGGATAGCTGTTTGGGACGTGGCTTCAATAATGCTCATGTGTTTTTATTATGGTGTCACATTTGAAAGAAAAATACATACAATTTGGTAGATATACACACGGTCTGTAATATTTAAAAGTGAAAGGTAGGCATTTGCCCGACAGCGGAGGGACTACAGGCTAGATAGATTACAAAGACGTATTAACGAAGCAATAGGGTGCTGTTCTTGCATATTATGTAAGCTATTACTTCAGTGAATAAGACCGTCAATTCTATAGAGAATTAACGATCTCATTCACTGGGCACCAGTATTCCAATTTTGGTTTTGTTTATCTCAATAACAAGTATTAGTTCACTAATCCAATACACATGCCAGCTTTGAAATTCGCCCCACATACTATTTCCTATGAAATTCCACGTCCATGCTACAGTTGAATTCAATCGATCAAGCTATGCGCTATACTATCAATTTACAATATGCCAATACCTCCCAGTTCCGACGAATAAACCCAATACATTTACATGGATCAGATACCAGTATCCTGCGTTTGCATTTTAGTTCCAAGCATGTAAACAAGTACTTGTTGTTGGAAAAATAACCTTAATACTGACAAATACAGTTCACGCTACAGTACAACTTATAATTGCTTTATGACGTTTTTTATTGTACTAACAAATAACACAAAATCATGAGTGTAATTCTCCGAAGGGTTACGCAGAAAGTTTAGGCACACCACCACGCAGGTACACCTTAGCGTGGCGGTGTACTAGTAATTCTAAAATCAACTTAATGTATACTTGTACAAAGTTCATATTTGGTTAAATGAAAATATCATCAAATTAGAAACAAGAATTTGAATAATGAATAGCGGTCCAGACACTATCATTAATAATGACATTACATTCAAGTATTGTCATTACTACTGACAGTGTGATGGTTGGAATGATGTTGTAATCTAAATATTTCATTATTACTGATAGTTTCTGGGGGCTTAATAGGTAAGTGGATACTGTTCTATTCAATTGATTCATGCTTATGCTATGTCAAAGCAAGGAAATTGTACGTTTTTAGTGTGAAGTTATATTGCGATTTCGTGTAATTTCTTTTGAAATGTTGATTACATTATCCAACTTTTGAATTATTTTTTCAATTACATAATTTAACAATAATCATTGAACCCACGGCGCCTTCATTAAAAGTCTAGTTATCATTTTCATAACTGTTGGCCTGGTACACGGATAGTGATGGACGATCGGGAAAATGAGGGCCGAGGCGATGCAGAGGCACACATACGTGAGTCCATCAATGCCTGGTTGCAGCCAAGACTTGTCTAGTACTTTTCTCAAATAATGCGCGAAAATTTAAACTTAATAAAGGAACTATAAATTGCTGAATCAATGACGAACAACGATAGTTTTGCACGCGCCAATATTATGTTCATTTGTTTCTTCTTAATTTACTTTAAACAGCTCTATTTGCAAGCCAAATCAACATTTAAATAAATTCTTTGAAAAGTTACCTCCTTGGTTGGCATGTGTTAAAGTAAAAACACGACACGACAGATTTGAGTTTTCATAGTCATTTATTCGGCCGGTAAATACCACAGATATGGATTTTCGTACAAACATGCGCCGGCCGGGCGCTCGCGTGTATTCGACCAGTATTTTCGACTTATCTCGAAGAAGAGTGTCAAACTAATGCTCGAATTTCCAAACATGTTTGAGAAAATTAACTTAATTATATCTTTTGAAAATCGTTCTTGTATAACCGTGATAAAGTACATAGGTACCGACCTCATACAAAGAAACTCTCCTTCGCTTTCAGAATATTAATGAGAACGAGGAATACCTTTTTTTTTAATACTCGTTTCTACTTTCTTCTGTGTGAAGAGACTTATGAATTGTGTATTTAATTTTATTAATGTATCCATTGGTTTATTTTCTACTTTTATAAAGATCGCACCTTGTTTGCACTCACAATCACAGACAACCTCTACAATATGATCATTGTGACTTCACTTCCATAAACTAAACTATTCATTGTACTCGTATAAGTCCTATTTTTGGAGACTAAATATTGGACAGTTGAACGTTAACCTATTTCTACAGAATTGTTACAAATTGAGGATAAAAGAAAACATATTGTGACAGGCGTCTTCTACGAAGAGAATAAGGAATATAGTATAGTCACGATTGATTGAAAAGCTCTTAAAGTAATGTAAGTAACTGAACTGGATGGAGATATTAAATAAAGTTGAAACTGATAATGTAACATCACTCTTGTATCCTACGAAAGGGTAGGCTGAAGTGTATAGCACACCCACATTCTGCCACTAATGTTTAAATTTCATGTATATATAATAGAAGGCGGACTTATTGCCATTTACAGGAATACGTAACGTACACCAAAACTCACCAATGACGTTATAAAACAGCAGGAAAAAAATATGTAACAACCAATGCATTCAACGCTAAAATCATTCAGATTCAGATTCAGATTCATTTATTTGCAAAAACATGTGTAGATAATATACATGGTATGATGCTTATTATAGGTGTTACAGTTTTGTTTGGCTCAACATGTTTGACCATGGCTGGTGTACAAATTAGGTCGAAAGACAATAAGATTTAAAAACAATATGAACAAATCAAAGAATAATAATATAAACAAATCAAAGAATAATAATATAAACAAATCAAAGAATAATAATATAAACAAATCAAAGAATAATAATATAAACAAATCAACAATTAACATTATGTACTATTAAATTAAAAAACTTGGTCAAAAGTCATGCGATTCAAAATAAATAGAATTGATTCAGTCAGTATCTTCAGAGCGATTTATCATTTAAAAAATCATTAATATTATAATAAGCTTTTTCTGTCAGTATTTTTTTAAATGTTTTCTTAAATTGGTCTGTACTTAATTTTTTAACACAGTTAGGAATATTATTATAAATTATTGGCGCTCTGCATACAACGCTTTTATACAGTAGCGCTGTCTTAGCTGGCTGAACACGAATTTTACTATTATCCCGTCGATTACGTATTATAGTGTCCGATATTCGAGGAAACAAATGGGGATTATTTCTGACAATTGACATTGCACCAGGAAACGACATAAATCCAATGAAAGATTTGACTTTCAGTTCAGTTCAAAGAGAAATGACGCCACATTTTCCATTCACTCCTGAATGACGCACATCGACACACTTTAACACGTCACCTGTCAAACGTCAATCTGTCAACCAGCTGATTACGCACGCGGTGATACGAGAAATCAATTTCGATAGCATTGCCCCCCGGGCATTCATGCCCCTTTAGTTCAGCGTCTGTAGTTACTCTGTGGCTCGTGTGGAGTGACATCATCGGATGTAGCTGTCTGATTGTGCGTTGATTAATACAAGAATGTACTTAATATATTGACTTATACAAATATTTGTAATGTCGTTAATCATTATTTTTCACAAAATATCAATTTCTATAGCACTTTGACGACAAGCTGCCCTCTTCTGATTATTATTACTTAACACATGAAGTGTTAGGGATATTTTTTGGTGATTCCTTATAAGAAAATGCTATTTTACTATACACGAATTTTTAAACGACAAAATAGAAGTGCTATTACATCTAGAAGGTTAATTAATACTAGTACTGTAAGCTATATAATATATTTTTTTAAACTCATACATGCTTGGGAATTCGAGCATTATTTTGACAACGTTCTTCGAGATAAATCGAAAATGCTGTACTGGTCAAATACGTACGAGCAGGCGGCCGGCAATGTTACTATCAAAATCTAAGTCTGTCGTGTTTAGCGGCCGGATAAATTACTATTAAAATTCATATCTGTCGTTATAATTAAACATGGCAGGACCTTTTTATTTCGACACAAGGCAACCAAGGAGTTAACTTATCAAAGAATTTCGAATTGGCTTGCAAATAGAGCTGTTTAAAGTAAAGAAGAAACAAATGAACATCTTGCCGCGTGAACAATTATCGTTGTTCGTCATAAAAAGAAAAACCTGCCAAGTGCGTGTTAGACCACGCACAATGAAGGGTTCCATAGTTGGGATGAATTTATCCCAAGAACAAACTCAACATTTTAGTTGAAAAACATGTTCTCCCATACATTCCAACTGCAAATGTAAGTATGTTACGCACAATATTGAGAGACAGTCTCTCAATATTGTCTCTGACCTCTGACCATGTTATTTTGAGACCATATTTTCTTATAGGGTTTCCAGTAATCTATGACTAATGAAACCATTCTCTGTATTTTTTTTCAGCAATTTTTTTATTTAATCTGTCCATTAGATTTGGAGCAAATTGGCTGTGCCAGACGGACAGACAGACAGACACACAAGTGATCCTAAAAGGGTTTCGTTTTTCCTTTTGAGGTACGCAACCCTAAAAAACATTAAAAGTACTAACAAGCCTTGGCCGCAACCAGGGATTTATGGACTCACGTCCCCATGTGCTTCGGCCCACATTTTCACTTCGGTCTATCAATGCCCCTGTTGCAAGCCGTGACAATAATGTACTATAGATTTAGTTCAGAAGACATTTCAGTTAAGTTTTCAAAGTTTCCTCACTCCAACTCATTTGCTGTGCCCGACAGGGTCCACAATGACCACGTATAATTTTAAGTTACTACCGCGTATTTCCCTTTCCGTGTTCAACTGGCGACACCAGTCTCGCGAAATCCACACGCTTTTGTTTTACTACGGAATCCTACGATCCCGTGTTCAATTCGCGTCAACTGAGCACGCCTTTGTGATCAAGTGGCGCTGGGTAAGGTTTAACAAAATCGTGTGCAGTTGAACTGAACACTTTTTTGACTTGACTCTTAGACACAGATCCCCTCTATTGTTGGTGAATCATTTTGGTTAGGTTAGGTTAGAACAGTGACCACTAACGCGTGAAGGCGAGCGAGCGTAGCGAGCGTGCCGCGGTAGCGGCCGCTGAGCGCCACATCCCCTCTATTGTTGGTGAATCATTTTGGTTAGGTTAGGTTAGAACAGTGACCGCAAAAGCGTGCTCAGTTGACGCGAATTGAACACGGGATCGTAGGATTCCGTAGTAAAACAAAAGCGTGTGGATTTCGCGAGACTGGTGTCGCCAGTTGAACACGGAAAGGGAAATACGCGTTACTACCTAAGTAGTGGAATGCAAATATACTATTGAGTATTGAGTGATTATCGAAAATTTTATTTCGTTTGACAACAATATCGATTGTTTCCCAGAATTTCAATCAATTTTAACCTTATAAATTCTTTCCACAAAACTGTTATTCCAATGATTGCATGTACGAATATTTTCAATAAACATTCCATAAAATATGGAATTTAATCTAGGATTCAGATTTTAAACCCTTGCGTTTGATGGTTCGGAAATCGGAAAGTTTATTTCCGTTAATCTGGTTCCAATATTTCAGTTGAATTTCAACTTCAGATTTCGAAATTGAATTTAGTTTGCGCTCGTAACTTTACTATTTTCGTCATAGAGTATATCAAGAAACTTTCACTGAATTAATTGAGTCTCAATGCTTTCACTGAGTTCTTCAGTTAAGTCAAGTTACGTTACTACGTTATTACATTGAAAGGAAAATCAATCTTGAGACTAACAAAACACTTTGCATATTTATATTGATACAAAATAAAGATACTCGTATTATGATTTGACGACTTAAGTATATACACGTGTACCTGAGGGCTTGTTTATATAAAACTAAGTGCTCAATGTAGAAAAAATATCTGTTCCCATAATCCGATTAGTTCTCCGTACCTATTTTCATTGTATTTTCATCATCATAAACCATTCGAAACATAGTTCTGTCCAAATTCAAACTACGAGTGAAACTGTTCACACTCGGCTACTAAGAATCTTGTTCGAAGGCCACAACACCACACTGGGAACTAGCACAGCTTTCGAGAAATTTCCATAAACGGAACAATATTCTGAAATTCCTTCGTACTTGGGGTCCCTCAAATTCTCTCAAATAAAACTGCTCACTTAGAACACAACTAGTCTCAAACGTCCATGCACCATCTTGAATAACTTAAAAGATAATAATACCTCGAAGTAATTTCATTAGTCTTACTGCAGCATTCAGAGAGTTCCCAAAAAAAAATCTGCATAATTATCTAAAGCACATTTATTCTGATCGACATTGGCATGTACTCAATGTGTCATATTTTTTTCAACGGGTGTGTAATGTTTGCTATAATAACAGATAGTCTAATTTCTTTTGACATAACTTTCATATGATATAATTTCCATATGCTATAAAAAACATTTAACCTAATTTCATATGATCTAATGTTATATTTGAAATAATTTTCATTTTCTCTAATCTCATTTAGTATAAAATTTATTTCATATAGTTTTCAAATTGCATAATGCTCTTTTTATATAATGTTCATTTGACCTAAAAATATTGATGAAACACTACCTACAAAAAAAATCGTAACATCGAAAGCACCAAAACTGAAATATCATATTACTCAGTACCTGGCAACAAAGGTCAGTTGAACTTTATAAATCTAAATTTATCATCTCTATAGTTACGTTATAATAGCATAAGTTATTACAACAAGTCTGTGGTTTCCTCGCAAGTGTGTTGAAAAACGTCGTATGAAACGCGTGTGCAATGATCATTACACACTCAGCTACCTTATCGAATAAGACCGCCTAGTGTGTTATGACCAACACAGCACCCTTATACCATAATGTACTATTATGACAGCATTTATATTATGATATAAATACGAGTATCTTGTCGATTCAAGCTATTGATTGATTATTTTTAATGAGAACTTTGAGTGCAGCAGTAATACCACTATTCAAGTAATGTAACTTAAAGATAATAAAGTATACAATACCGGTCTTAGGTATAATTGAAAGCATTGAAGTACTAGTCTCAACTAGTGTAATACACTAGTATTTTAATGCTTCCAATATCTAACCAAATCTATTTGATTCGATCAATATTGGTGCTAAATTCGAAGCTAAACCTTTTAAAGGTTAATGTCTCGATAATTTAATATTAAAGAGTTGAAGTAAGTCTACTTCGCTGATATTGGAAAAGATAGCTAAATCAACTTGACATTCCTCAATTTTATTTTATTGGTAGCATTAAGTTCATTGAAATGTTGTCTAAGCCTACTACATAGTAACACATTTTTAACATTGAAAATGTTTTTTCGATCGCTGCAGTAGGGATCCCATTTCCAGCGAAAGTGTCTATGTGCGATTATGTTAGAAGTAATAAAACAACGTCAATGAAATGGGTACATAAATATACATTTGATGTTCTAATAATATTTTTTTTAAATTAAAAAACTCAAAATCTTTTGAAGTTATCAATAAAAAAAACATCGAATTTTGTTGGGTTGTTTTTTTACGAAAACTTAGATAATTATAAAACTAAAAAAGATAATAATATCAATATAAATCGAAAAAGCTGTTCAGCGAATTAAATTACGCAACTTTTGATATCAGAATCGCGCGCGGTGAAAGGCAGACCGCTCGCTGGTAATATCACTGAAAATGCCGAGGCCTGAGTTTCGTATCCGTAACAAAGCACGTAAAATGAACGAAAGTATCTCATTGTTAAAAAAAAAAATATATATATATATAAATGTAGTAGACTGATTTTAATCGAATTTTTTATTTTGACGTCATAAAAAACAAAAAAAAAGTCCTAAAACTAGTACGTAGAATAACTGATCTGTAGGTGCCATTTGTGGAATAAAATTTTAAATAACATTTTATTCCACTAATGGCACCTGCGAAAAACATCGATAGGTGCCGTATGTGGTGCCATTTAAGCGGGTGCCCAATGTGAAATACGTCAAATCTAAACTATAATTTAAATAATACTATAAAGAGAAAAGATTAGATTTTTTGTATGTTTGTTTATAACGCTTTTACGCTAAAACGACTGAACAGATTTGTATTAAATTTGGTACATGGGTAGACCATGATCTGATTAAGGACATAGAATACCTTTTATTCCGATATTCCTACGGGATTGAGACTGATGCGGGCTAAACCGCGGGGCGCAGCTAGTAATATATAAATGTAATAATGCGTTTTTTTTATTTTGTTGAGTACATTTTCAATGTACCTCGAAGGTTGTGTAATGCACGAGATCTGTTATTTTTTTAATAAAGTAATACTTAATTATAAATTATATTCGCCTAACGACGGTTTATTATACTTATACAACATTAGTAGTCACTTCGATGTAACGTGATCGTCACTCTCACAACTAAGTTCCTTAAGAGCCTGGCGCCGGGAAACTATCTTTCTAAGGTTTTAGTTATATAACCATGCTAACAATAGTACCAGAGTAGTAACCTCCCTCACATTTCATCATCATCATCAGCCTATAGCAGTACACTGCAGTACACAGGCCTCACCAATCACATGCTATTCAACTCGATCCTCGACAACTCTCATCTAGCTATCCCGAAGATCATTGCTGCAGCTAGCCTGAGGGCGTCCTACTTGTACTTACATTTTCTTATACATAAACTTCTTAAAATTTCCCAAAATATTTTTTTTTTTTTTACATTATTATTTAAATCCAGTTCAAAATAACTTATTTTATCTCTTCAATTTCATCTGAATATATTATTTCTAGTACCTTTTTTTTATTCGACTGTGAGACGTATAAATCGTCTAAATCAGCCTGGGTTTGTACCTTTACACTATTCTTAGACTGATCTGGGATTTGCATCGCTTTTGCCTTCGACTTATGTTACAAACAATATTTCTTTTTACCTCAAAATTGCGTCTAGACGTGTTCTGAAAAAAATCGTTAAGTTGTCATCTTTGAGAAAGCATTTTATTTTGTATTTATTTACATATTATTTGGTCTGGTATTGTAATTGTATCATTTATTTGCATTAAAAAGTCATCTATGCTGAGAATTATATAAAATACAATATTGTTGACGCTCAATTTATCTATATCAATATATTCAAAACACAACTCCAGTTATTTTCATTCCAACTCTGAGAGAAAATTACAGTGCCCTATTTCAATTTACTTGCCACGTTAAGCCGACCGGGACAGCTAATCTATTACAAATGTACATACATTATGCTCACAATGCACCCTAGCAAGCACACAGAACAAATAAAACGTTATTGTTCTCCCTCTCTAGAATCCCTCCTCTATTTAAACGCTTTTTTCTGCAAACATAAAAGAAATTACGTAACATTATATAGCTCAAAACGAGCCATCTCATTTACTTACAATCACATCGTCTAGTCAATGTAAAAACAAAACAACTTACGAAACAATTTTTATAGAATTACACCTACTTTAAATATTTATAAAATCTCCTGAATTTTTGAGTAGGAAAGGTCCGAAATACATTAACATAACGTATTCGAAACGTGAGTAGGATTACATTAAGTACTACTAACAATGTTTGAATTGTATAAATAACGTTTTACGCGTTAATTAGCTCCATTATCTTTGCGTTATGGAATAGGCGATACTAGCCCTTATAACCTTAGTGCCGCATATAATAGTGCCTTTAATAATTTTTGAATTTACATAACAAAACTGGTGTAACTTTACTTTGGGTTTGCCACGAATTGTCACTCTTACTCGAGTTTGTTTGTAGTTATTATAGGTAAAGTTGGTTTGTCTAGCGGTTTCAAGTGTTGTTTCACAAAGAAACCTTTGTTCTTTGATCAGATGAAGTAAGTATGAAATTGATGTCCCGAAGATTCTAAGTACTAGTCGTTTTGAAGCAAAAGTTTTGAGTGATGTTGTTCCAGTCGTAATTAAGGCATTTAAATAAATATATTTGTTTCTTAAACTTGAATTATTCTAATAGCCTGTGTTTCATTTGTTTTCATCATGAATACACAAATTATCAAAGTTAAAACAGAACCTATTTATTTCTGGAATTTCAAATAGTAAAATAAAAAAAGTTGTAAAATTCTTTCAAACTTGATTAAATCTGAAAAGTTGATAACACTTCAGTTTCCACCATCCGTTTCATTCACCGCCGAGATAAATCTCGCCTATTCATTTGGTAACATGGATAGTGTCAAGTCTTCTAAAGACTATCATGTCATCTAAGTATGTACACTAACCGTTGTAACCGTCGTTCTATAACCACTGTGAGCGTCGTGTTGTCAGCAGTATTGAATCTGGGACGTATTCAGACCTCCAGCTCTCCAGCGATTCTGCCCCACTTCGTTTGTTAGACACGTCTAACTTTTGTCTTTTGTCTGATCGGGAGTAACATCAATTTGATAGTAGTTGCGGCGTGAATCAATTGATTTCACTATAATATCGGTGGAGCGCTCCAACTTTTAGTACTGGATTTCCAAATAGATTTTAATTTAATAGAAATACCTTTTCTGTGTGTTTCAGTTCGAAATAATTGATTAAAGGCTTGAGTTCAAACATTACCGAGGGGTGTTAATGGGAATTCATAAATATTTTGATCCTTAAAATGGTTATGTAAAGCCGCGCCGCTTCAAATTTTATGAAAATTCGTGCGCTTGGGGCCACCTCTGTGGCAGATGATTAAATCACGATAACAGTCGATATCACAACTAGGTCAAAGCTGCCGAACGTTAACAAAAATGTTAATATATTAAATTCTGTTGATCAAACTCAAAATTAAATACGTTTTTCGATAGCATCAAATTACAGCATATTTAATTTAAAAAATTCTGGGTTGGTATCGGATACCTTAACGAGATAGAATAAAAAATCTGTTATAACTTACAGTAAATAATGGCTTTTGGATTTCGTTCAATTTTCAGTGTGAGCGTGGAGTGTGTTCCCAGGCTGGTGGGCGTGATTAAGCCACTTTCGTCTAATTGTTCTAATAAATTCAAAGAGGAAGGCCTTTAATTTCCTCCGCCCCCTATTATTTCTCCTGATTAAATTCGTTGTGGCTCACAGACAACTTAACTTGTGATACTTAGAACTTCATTACTTGGAGTAATTGTTTGGTCCACTTTGGGTTCCTGGTTTACCTTCTGCATACTATTAATGGTAACTTAGAAAACTTTGAGAATACATTGTTACCCTTTTACGTTAAGTTACTGTTATCTTTATTATATGGAACGGTCCTATTTCAGGAAACAAAGGATTAAGGGACTATAAGGAAAGAAGAAAACGATCAAATATTACTTTCATAATAACTTGGCAAAGGTTACATAATAGGAAACCATTAGACGTGTCAATCAGTCAAAACATTAGTTGTTTATTTACTTTCGGCATAGGTTATCGAGTATTCGAGACTTTAAATTGTCGCAAAATGTGTAGTGTATAGTAAACGCACCTGGTGAGCATGATTTAAATGTTTATCACAAGAACACTTTCATTTCAGTTTTTTCTACATTAGTAAAAAGGTAAAATAGAGTTAGCAACCACTATTAGAAAGGGTGTTGTCTTGTTTTCCATAAAATTATTTGTACTATTATTGTTTTCCATAATCGTCCCCCTTCATAATATTTACTTGCACTATTATCATTTATGCTAATAACGCTTCTCATATCAATCTATTAATCATAACTTTTATTTGCCAAAAAATTAGTTTCCATAATAACATGTGTTATAATCATTCGTTTCTATAAATAACACATTACATAATTGATACTTGACATAAGCAACATTTAATATAATTTAGAAACGTTTATTGTCTGTAATCAAATGATTTATTACAGCAAACAATCTTTAGATAATAAACAGTTTGTCAAATTCGACACGGTTAGGTTAGGTTAGAACTGTGACCAAACAACGCGCGAAGGCGAGCGAGCGTAGCGAGCGTGCCGCGGCAGCGGCCGCCGAGTGCTAGATTTCCTCTTTTGCAAAGCAAGCATGCATGGTAGATTAGGTTTATTTTTAGGTTTCCTTGTTATTAAAAAAATCTGTATCGTACAATCATATATTAATCAACTGAACTAGCATTGTTCCTATTGTGCTAGTATGGGCAAATTAATATTATGGTGAATAAATGTAACGGAAAACGAAATTATTGAAAATGAAAAATATAGCAAATAAATGTATGTATTAAAATTATTATGAAACTTGATCGATTATGACCAATGAAATGAGTAAAAATGATTTTATGTAATTTCACGATTATGGCAACTGAAGCGTTATTTCTAATGAAATTATGGCAAATACAAGTATGGTATATAAAATTATTGCATTTTAAATTTGTGCAAACATTAATCAACCATTAGAAAGGCCCAAACCCGAAACCTACAACAGTTTCCTAACAAAAGCTCTTATTTTTCAATACGACCACGTCTCGCAGACGGCCGTGTGTGATGGAATTCAAACAATTTATTTTATTCACCGCCCAAATAAAAGGGTTTACTTCTCAATGGCACAAAATAGGAACAGAAGATCAGCTCCATATAATGAGTGAAAACACACGCACACATATACATGCTTCACGTACAGCGAGTGCAAGCGTAAAATTCGACTAAAATTCGTTTGAGATCGTGTAAAGACGCGTTTATGTATGCGTGCGCCTGTTTAGCTCACTGTATGGAGCCGACCTTCTGTACTTATCTGTTTTGTGCCAATGGGCTGAGAAATTTTCGCGTGAAAGCCTTCCTTTGTGTGAATTCCTTAGCTACGGAGCTCCGGGGGAGATGATGTAATTTAATTTGAAGGTTTATGGTCTTACTGTGAATTGTGATGCTTTTGTTTGGTAAGCAGAACTAGAAGTGGTACGTACGCCTTTTGCAGGTTTGTAGGTTATTGTTTATTTGTTTTATTTTTGTTAGTTTAAGAACATCATTAAACGATCTTTTGTGTTTGGTGATATGCACAACAGTTAATTCAGTGTGCCAGGGAGTTGGTGTGCTACTTTCGAATATTTTGATGTGCCGCGTCCTTATTTCACACATTTACTCTCTCCTTTTATTTTGTGAGAAAAAGGAATAAATATTAACTTAAAAATGTATCGTCACCTAGTAATAGAATAAGTGGAAACAGTTTTATGGCCTGAACCTAATACAATCATTAGTTTTTTGCGGGAACAAAACATAGGTTATCATGATACATTTTCTTACACTCCGGGCATAAAGATCTATACTTAAAATGTATAAAATACAGATAACCCAAAATCATTTGTAGTAAGTAGCACTTCACGAGAGAGTTGCGAATTCGACAGAAGATGCCTTGAGTGATGTAATAAACTCAGCGATTTACCCTCATTTCAAGACTTTCTTGTAATTTAACTCGCAAAGCGCTAGTATAGTACAGAAGGACGAGTCCATACAACCAGTGAATAGACGCGTACGTACGGCGGTCTCAAACAAATACCAGTCGCGAGTACGCTTGCACTCGTTGCACATGCTGCAGAAGATGCGGCGATACAGCTTACAAATTTTGTAGCAAGTAACTTGGACCAGGGTCGGAAATGTGTCGGAGTTTTTCTGGATCTAGCCAAGGCCTTCGATACTATTTCAATTAACCTACTTCTGACGAAACTTGAAGCGATCGGCATACGCGGCCTACCTCCGCAACTCGTGAAAGATTTTCTCACCAACAGGTACCAATCTGTGAAAATAGGCGACTACATTAGCTGCCCCCTCCCCATCACCTGTGGAGTTCCCCAGAGAAGCGTTCTTGGCCCAGGGCTCTTCCTGATATATATCAACGAACTTTGCCAATATGACCCGCCAAAGGGAAAAATATTCGCATACGCGGATGACACTGCGCTCATATCTCAGGGAGATTCCTGGGCTGAGGCACGGTACCTTGCCGAAAAAGGACTTCGTCAGGCATCCCTGTGGTTAAATAAAAATCTACTAACATTAAATGTCAATAAAACAAAATATATAACATTTTCGATGAATAAAACAACACAACCAAATAACTTCACTTTAAAAGCACATATTTGTAATAATACCCAGTCATTAATAATAATAATAATAATGAATTGGCAACACCGTGTCAACTGCACGTCTTGTTTTTTACAGTCTTCGTAATAAAATATTAATTCACACGCAGTTCTACAAGAGTTTGTTAAATTTTAAGTAAACCGTATCCACAAAGCAATAATTCATTAAGGAGATAAATATACACCAAAATGTAAAAGAATTTTAATAAAAACTGCCGAATCGGAGGTGACATGACAGGTGTCACCTCCGATAACAGAACAATGAACACAACAGGAAAATAAGAAAATCAAGACAATGTTGACAAGATCGGCCACACGTCGAGCACGTCTACCACCTCCGGACTCGTCGCTCAGCTCCGCCTCGCCACCGCCGGTACCCAGCCCCACTGTGAACGCTGGGACGACACCAGCCGCGGCAGTTGCGTCGAGCTCGAGCGACGAGTATTTCTCTCCGCCCACGACGCCACCACCTGTTCGTCGACGGGGAAGACACCGGCCTCCGGACGGCTTAGGACCTCGAGGCCCACCGGCCTCTGATAGGGTCCCAGCTCCCGGTGGATGTGTGCAGCGCATGAGATGGACACAATCCATCAACGAGAATGTCATGCGCTCATACTATGGGGCTACAGAGGGGGGAAACAACCTGACCGCGTACCGTGTCCGGATGCTCTCTCTTTTTCAGGTGCTTGAGCCAGCTGTCAACGTTTCGGCACAACGATTGTCGGATCAGGTGCGGGTCATCCAGCGTAATCATATGTTGGATGACGCTGTACTTGATCGCCTGCGAAATGAAATGCAGAGTAGCCATGTCATCGCTCCCCCGCCGCAGAGTGTTATTGTAGTACCGCAACAGGACACTACAATTCAAGCTGACGAGAGGATTGATGACAGGGCTACAAACGTAAGTACCCAATGCAATGAGGAATTGAGGAGTGCTTTGGAGGGTGCGATTCGGGAATATCGATTCATGTCGCCCGGACTTAGACCACGTTTACCTCGTTTGCCCATGCATAACAAAAATAGGGCGCTGGTGGCGGTTCTGGATTCGCAGTTGTCAAACTATTTTGATGATTGCGAAGACCTCACTGATACTCATTCAATTCTGTACTGCGCGGCTGTAGCAGCATGTCGTGTAGCTCACGTAAAATTTTCAAATGACTCTAGAGCTACACGACCGAAACCAGCCGTACCAGCTTGGCAGTGCAGAATTGAGCGCCGTATTGGTGGGGCCAGAGCGCTCATCGGCAAACTTATCTGCTTCAGGGAGGGCAATACTCGCCCTAGAGTGATGCGCTTTGTGAGGCGGGCGTTCTCAGGGACTGATATTCGTCCTGAGGACTATGTGTCCCATGTCACAGAGCGCATCGACTTCCTGAAGCAGAAAGTGTATGCATGGGCGAACCGTATTCGTAGGTATAAGCGGCGAGTGGAGCGATATACTCAGAATCGCACCTTCCAGAGTGATGAAAGGTGGGTTTATAGGGCTTGGGAGCGACCGGACCAAGGTGTGGCTGACGCGCGCCTTCCGGATGATGATGCCATGTGTTCTTTCTGGCGGAGTATCTGGTCGGCGCCTGTCAACCACACCGAAGGAGATTGGACTAGAGAAGTCGAGCGAGCCTGCGATCCAATACCAGAAATGGGGGCTATTACCATCTGCCCCCAAGATGTAGCTCGTGCAGTTCGTCCGTTGCCCAACTGGAAGTCTCCAGGGCCGGACGGGCTGCACAATTTCTGGATCAAATGGTTCAAAAGGTCGCACGCTCGCTTGGCGGCTCAGTACCAGACTGCTTTGGAGTCTGGTTCGCTACCCCAGTTCCTAACGATAGGAGTTACCCACCTGCTCCATAAATCTGATAGCACCGCGGAACCCAAAAATTATAGGCCGATCACGTGTTTACCGACGGTCTATAAAGTTCTTACTTCCATTTTGAGAGCTAAAATTAACAAACATATAGACACCAACTCCATCATGTCTGCCTCTCAAAATGGATGTAAGAACGGGTCCCGCGGTACTAAGGAGCTACTCCTCATTGATATGGCCATTAGCCAACAGGTTCGCCGTTCCCGAAAAGATCTATCGACATGCTGGATAGATTATAAGAAGGCCTATGACTCGGTGCCACATACATGGCTCAGGAGGGTGCTGGAGTTGTATAAAGTAGATGCAACTCTGCGCACCTTCCTGATGTCGTGTATGGGGCAATGGAGGACGGTCCTTCGCTATCCAGGATGTCGCAATATCCAGAGGAATAGCGAGCCGATAAGGATTGAGCGAGGCATATTTCAGGGCGATAGTTTGAGTCCGCTCTGGTTCTGCTTAGCCCTGAATCCTCTAAGCACATTGCTGGAGGATTCAGGTCTAGGCTATCGGCTGAGGAGAGGTGGTCAGGTTATATCTCACCTTCTCTACATGGATGACCTAAAACTCTTTGCCCCCAACAATTTGCAACTGATGGAGCTACTGAAAGTAACTGAAACTTTCAGTAGCGCCATCAGGATGGAATTTGGTGTCGACAAATGTGCGGTCATGCATGTAAAGCGAGGGGAGATTGTGGAATCCGTGGGAACACAGCTCGCGGATTCCATAAACCTTAGAGCCCTCTCCGCATCCGAAACCTATAAGTATTTGGGTATGTCGGAAGCGTTGGGTATCAATGTTACTGACATGAAGCAATCACTGAAGGAGCGCTTCTTTGGCCGCCTGAAGAAAGTATTCAATAGTCTTTTATCAGGCGGAAATAAGGTGCGCGCCTTCAATGGTTGGGTCATGCCGGTTTTGATGTACTCTTTTGGCATACTCAAATGGACTCAGACTGAACTCGACGCCCTGGATAGAAGGGTGCGTACGCTGCTGACTGCATATCGAATGCACCACCCACGGTCATCGGTAATGAGACTGTATATCCCGCGAAAGTGTGGAGGTCGAGGCTTTTTAAACGCTAAGATCCTCCACAATCGCGAGATATGCAGTCTCAGGGAATATTTCCTAGAAGCCGACGTGGGGATGCATCGAGATGTGGTCGCGGTGGACAAGGGCCTCACCCCGCTCGCCATGGCTAAAGAGAACTGGCGCAAGCCTGTAGTGCTTGACACTAACGATCGCAGGGAGGTATGGCAGAGTAAGGAGCTTCACGGACGCTTTTTCCGGGCCCTACATGGACCCGATATAGATTTTCTAGCGTCCGTAGCCTGGCTGCGTTTTGGTGACCTCTTTGGGGAAACCGAAGGTTTTGTCTGTGCAATTATGGACGAAGTTATCATGACGAACAATTACCGTAGATTTATTGTGAAAGACGGCACGGTTGACATCTGTCGGGCATGCCACCGTCCGGGAGAATCAATCCGACATATTATCTCCGGCTGTTCTCGTCTAGCTAACGAAGAGTACTTGCATAGACACAACCTTGTAGCCAGGATTATCCATCAGCAACTTGCTCTGAAATACAATCTTGTGGAATCGGAAGTGCCGTATTACAGGTATGTGCCCGACCCAGTTCTCGAAAATGGAAATATCACATTGTACTGGGATCGATCCATCATCACTGACAGGACTATTGTTGCGAATAAACCTGATATAGTGGTGGTGGATCGAGTAGAGCGGCGCACAATGATTATTGACATAACGGTCCCGCATGACGGGAACCTCGTGAAAGCTGAGAAAGATAAACAAATCAAATATCTTGACTTGGCTCACGAGGTTGTTGACATGTGGGATGTGGACTCAGCGATCATTGTGCCGATAGTCGTATCAGCCAATGGCTTAGTTGCCAAGAGCCTCGACCAACACCTAACGAAGCTCTCGTTGGGCAGCTGGATCAAGGGCTTGATTCAGAAAGCGGTACTACTGGACACGGCTCGCATTGTCAGGAGGTTCCTCTCTCTGGAGCCCTGACCGCCGGTAGCTTGGACCCTGTTCCCGATACCGGTGGGCTACTATTTTTTATATTTTTAAATGTTTTTTTTAATGAATTTTATAAAAATATTTAAAAATGTACTTAATAAGTTTATAAATGAATAAATGAGAATAATAATAATAATAATAAACTTTATTGACATAAGTACATTTACAATATAATAAGATTCTCTAACACCTGCGCTAGTCAAGACTGTGTTGCAGGTGTTAGTGTCTTCCCCTATGGTGACAATATTCTTATGTCCTATCGAATTTAATAAAAGAAAAATAAAAGGTTACAATATAAATTAGTTTACAAAGGTGCTGCCATGCGTATGAGTGCGTGTGTGTGCGTGTGTGTATAGGTGGGTGTGTGTGAGTGTGTAAGAGGGTGAAAGTGTGTGTATGCGTGGGTCAGTGAATAAAAAATGTGTATCTGTGTGTGTGAAAGTGCAGTGAATTATGTTTTTAAGAGATTTTCTACATCTACATAATCCAAGGTCTTTAACCATTCAAATGTAGTAATTTTAAATTTATTATTACTCAACTTCCTAACTTTTTGGGCTTTATCATATTTACTATAGGAATGTGGAGCTAAATAATAGTAGAACTTTCTAGCAAATTTTGATCTAGTGCGAGGCACAGGGCAGCTTTCTACGCGCTTTCGTGATATGGACAGGTCAGGGACAACACGCTTGTGATATCTGCGCAGCATTTCGTACACAAATATTTTTCTGACAGATAAGACTCCTGCCAGTTCATACACCAAAGATGTTGGATGCCGATATGGTAAGTACAAAAGTACTTTTAGCACCATCCGTTGTGCACGCTCGACTCCAATCATATGTGTTTTTGCTGCACCTCCCCAAGCGCAAATACAGTATCTGATGGTGCATTCGCACAAAGCTCGGTAAGTTTGTATCAGAAGAGTCCCAGTTGCAACTGTCCGCAAGTTTTTAAATATATAAACTAGTTTCCTTATTCTAGCTATAGTCAGCGATAGATGCATAGTCCATGCAAGTTGGTCATCCAGCGTCACACCCAGATATCTAACAGAGGCGACTCGAGATAGTGTCGCACAGTCACAGCCGGTATGGTACTCTCCTCTATTGCACGGGAAGGTATGTGTTTTCAGGTCGTATGACGCAGTAGGTTTTCCTGCTGATGTTTTACTAAAGCAGACATATTTTGTCTTGCTAGTGTTCAGCGATAGAAGACTGCTCTCCAACCAGGTGGTCACCTCTGCCAAGGTGGTCTCAGCTACTCCAAATACCATGTCCCAAGTGGGACCATGAAACACCAATACCGTATCGTCAGCAAACATAAGTAGATCCATGTACGGGAGGCTGGCGGCTATCTTGCATAGGTTATTTATATAAACAAGAAATAGTGTAGGCCCCACCGTGCTTCCCTGGGGTACGCCATATTTGCATATGGAGTCGGTACTCTCGTAGCCAGCTACTCTAACACGCTGAGACCTATTTGTTAAATAGTCCTTAAACCAGTCCAGCGCTAGACCTCTTATGCCAACGTTCTCCAAACGTGTTAAAAGTATTTTAATCGACACGGTATCAAATGCCTTTTGAAGGTCTAAAAAGACCCCAAGACACCTGTCCCCCTTATCTAGATATGAAACAACAGTTGTCGTTAATGCCAAAACTGCATCCTCGGTAGATTTATTTTTTCTGAACCCGAATTGGTAGTCGCTAAGCAGTTTGTTACTTTCCAGGTAGTTAATGACTCTCTTGTTGACGACTTTTTCTAAGATCTTGGATAGCACTGATAGAAGAGAGATAGGGCGATAGTTATTTGGCTGGTCCTTATTCCCAGATTTAAAAATAGGACAGACAACTGCCTTTTTAAATGAGGATGGGAACCTGCCGGTTGACAGGCTAAGATTGCACATGTATGTTATAGGTGGTGCGAGACATACAACATTCTGCTTCAGAATCTCTGCAGTAATTTTATCCCAGCCGGGTGCGGTATGCGATCTTAGCCCTAGAATAATACCCCTCACTTCGTAGGGATCCGTAGGTGTGAATGACATAGAGTCTGTTGGTGAGGTATCCTGGGCAGCTTCTCGCGATAGATCCTGTTCCGTTTTACCCATCCTATTCAGTAAATCATTTGCTAATGCTTCTCCTACTCCAGTAAAAAAGTTATTGACCCTATCTAGAGACTGTTTTGGTGAAGCATCAATATCTAATAGTTCGACAGTGGGTTCAATATTTTTCTTCATTTCACAAACTTCTTTAATTATTTCCCAAGTTTTCTTTATGTTGCCTTTGTTAGTATTTAGTTTTTCTTGGTAGTACTGCTTTTTCAAGTTTTTTATTATATAATTACACGTATTTCTATACCTTTGATAATTTTTATGTAAAAGTATATTGTCCGGTGCCTTTGCTGCCGCTTTGTGTAACCTGTCTCTCTTTCTAATGCACTTGACTACTCCTTTTGTTATCCACGGTTTTATTGGTTTGTTTCTATTTGGTTGTTTTATAGCACTAGTATTATTTGTAATAATATTTATTAGTTTTGAAGTTAGTATTTCTGTTGCGATACTTATATCCGTTGTGTTATATAGGTATTCCCAAGTCTCTTCACTGAGTATTTTATTTATTGTAGTATAATCTATCATTACTCTGTCGTGCACCGTACCTTTTTTTGGTATTTTAGAGCTATTAATGTTTATCAGTATCGGACAGTGGTCTGTTATAGGCTGTTCAAAAACTGCTGTTTTCCATCGCTGTGCGCACTTAACCATAAAATGATCAATGCATGTCTTGATGCGTGTTGGTTTGTCAACGCCCGGTCGTAATCCATGCAAAGCCATCAGGTTTAGGTACTCTTGGGTTACACTAGAGAGATTTTGAGGTAAAATGTCAAAATTAATATCTCCGGTAAAAATTATGTTTTTTGTTCGGGATTTACATAGGATATCATCAAGTGATTCAAGGTAGGGCTTAGGATTTTTAAAACTTGGTGGCCTATAGGAGCAGATTATTGTATAGTCAGGCTTAATAGTAACGATTAGGCAATTTCCCTCACTAATCCTGGGCTCATAGACACATGCCACAATATCACTGCGAACATATACCACCACACCATCGTTTTGGTTTAGGCTAGTGTGGGTCCAGTATTGGTTGTAATCATTCATATTTGGAGGCGGATTGTTCAAATTTGTCCAGCACTCAGACAATACAATAATGTCCACGCGCATGTTTAGAGCGGAAATAAATGCTACCAAAAGGTCAAAGTTACAGTTAATACTACGAATATTAATACTTAATATCGTTATTCCACTTTGCTTTTGAAAATTATGGTCAAGTAGTTTCGAGCAAAGAGTGGTGTCACTAATTGATATACATTCAATTGGGTCAGCCGTATCTACTTGTTCTGTTATATTTAGATTAACGTTGCAATCGAATGTTAAATATAAAATATAAAAATGTAGCAACATAAACTACCACCACATTAAATAAACTAAGCAAAAACAAAGCGGTCACGCATTTATAGTACCGTTTATAAATTATGTATATGTATATGAGATGTAGAAGGTACAGTGAGATAAATGTAGATGTGTTTATTGAAAATTTATGTAATGTATCTAATGTATTGTGTTTGTTATTTGTTGATATGTGTGATGATTGTATGTATTGTGTAAACAGGGTTCTGATATCTAGTTTTAGTGTGTTGGCATGCACGTACAAGAATATAAAAATCAAAATAGAAAATCTTAAATCCATGCTAAATAAAAGAAAAACAAGGCAAGTAATTTTTAGATGAACCATTTGTGTTTCAAGTAGGTCGCATTTTAGTGAGTTAATAAATGACTCTAGTCATTTGTTTTGTTGTTTCAGCCGTTCGAAGTCTGATTCCTGGGTAATTCTCTTAGCCGGCGCTCCGTCTTCCTTTTGAATATAAACTTTACCATGTGATGTCCAGTGATATGCATAGTCATTGAGCTTGGTAAATTCTCTTGCTTGGTAAAACAGCTTCCTGGCTTTAGTGGTAAGACTCTCTGAGATAAATATAGGACTGTTGCCTGCCATTTTGATGTGTGAGCAGCTAAGTCGGTTGGTCTTGTGGTCTCGGTTGTATTTTTTAATGTTTGCTAGAAATTTCTCCTTGGTTATGGTAGAAGTAAACTCGGCAGTTATAGGGCCATCGGTTTGGGGCTTCCTGTTGCTAGTGAGACGATACACATCTCGGAGCTCACCCGCTTGAATTTCGGTGTTCACAGTAATTCCTAGAGTCTTAACAATTTCTACAAGGTCATCTTTAGATTCACTGGGCTTTTTAGGCACATTCCGAATTTCTATACTTGGTGATTTCGAATGTCGTTCCATATTTTCAACCTTTTCCTCCAAAGATGCAATTTACTCTAATGTGCTCTTTTTTTCCTTTTCTAAAAGAGTCAATTTGTTTACCAAATCATCATATTTACCACTCAAGAATTCAATGGTATTTTTTAAATCTGTATTCTGGGCTATTATTTGGTCTAAATTATAATGCATCACACTAAATTTCTCCTGTTGTTCCTTTCTCAAAGATTCGAAGGACGACATAATATCTTCCCGGAGGGACTTCATCTCGATAAATTGTTCAGAATCATGTTTACGTTTATGTCGTAAAGTGATTCTGTCCAACGTTTGTTCGGATACTGGTGTTGTTAAATCTGGTTCTGAACTGTGGTGAACCAGAGGTTCACTGCCAGTTTTGGGTGGTGTCCGCCTTAACATTTTGAAAATAAAGACAAAAGTATGCACCTGACGTCTGCAGTTGAGTAGAGTTGACGCGTAGAAACACGTTGCTATTATAATTTGTTAGGCGCTTGCGGAAGCTTGTGGTCAGTGACGACTTAGTGGGCGGAGTCGAGGTGGTAATGACTCACGCGCTTGCTTTGTCGCCTCGCACGCCGCTGTCACGCCGCTCGCTGATCTCTTGCAACACTTTGCGCGCCTGGTACTTTTCGAGAATTAAACTTGTTGATTTATTTTAATTCTTGTATTAAAATTTAAATATTAAATTAATTAAATAAATAAACTATTTAGGTGACACACGTCCGTGCGCAATGGCAGTCCGGGGGGAAGAGAAGTCATTAACATGCTCCTGCGCACTAATAGTAAAAACCACCAATATTAGATATCTCGGCACTCAAATAGATGATACCCTTTCATGGCATGCACAACTAGATATACTGTCTGCACGTACGCGTAAAATGATATGAATTTTTAGAAAGCTCAGAAATGTACTCAAATTGAAAATGTTAAAAACGGTTTACTTTGCCTTGGTTCAATCAATCTTGGGTTATTGTATTCCGGTATGGGGTGGGGCCTGCAAGACAAAAATCATAAAAGTTGAACGCGCACAAAGATCATTACTCAAAGTAATGCTCAGAAAACCCTTTCGTTATCCCACGATGAGCCTATATAAGGACTGCAATGTCTTGACAGTGAGGCAACTATTCATCCTTCACACCACACTACGCAAGCATAAAGAACTAACTTACGATGCTAAGTCAACATATCCTGCACGAAGAAATAACAGAATATGCAAGGCAACTAAACACAACACGGCTTTCTTCACGAGACACTCATGCTTCCTTGCTCCTTATCTATATAATAAACTCAACTCTCTTTTAAATATATTCCCAAAACTCACGCAGGAATGTAAATCTATTATACAAAAATATCTTCTGAATTTAAATTACAATGATACGGAATCCTTACTTATAATTACTAAATAACATCTCTGTTCTGTCTGCAGTAAATCAAGAGCAATCAAAACTCACTTATCCATAACCACGCATACATTTATATACAAACACAGATGCGCGCAACCGTACTCTCACTCATCACACACACAACACACACACGCGCGAACACACTCACAACATACACACTCACTCACTCAAACACAAACAATATATTTGTTAATTAACTACACCTCTAGTTGTAATTTGTATCAACTTACTCGCCGCGGGAGGAAGACCTGGAGTCCTGAAATACAGGGCTGCCCTAGTTTAGGCTCCAGTCCACTCCATTTATTTTATGTACCTATACTGTGCTTAGATTAGTGTGGAAAATAAATGAATTTTTACTTTACTTTACATGAAGCATGTATGTGTGCGTGCGTCTTCGCTCGTTGTATGAAGTTGACTTCAGTACCTATCTCATTCATGGTTTATATAAGTAGGGCTATTATTATTTTGAGTATAGTAAGCGGTTGACCTACATAGTCGCTTCGGGTATTGTCCGGTTTTTTTTATTTTTTTTAACCAACTAACTGAATAGAATTAATTAAATATTTTTCTAGTTATTCTTTTGTTTTCGTCAAACTGCTTTTTATACATTTATTTTTGTTTAGAGAAGTGCTTATAATATCGCGGCGTCGTTACTTTTGATATTTTTTTTAAATATCTGGTACTTGTTGAAAGATACCTATTATTATACTGTTATTTGAAAATATTTTAAAATACAAATATTATTTTTAAAAGAGTAACCGTGGAGTTTCTTGCCGGCTCTTCTCCATAGGGAACGACCAATTGGAACCGTGCACCTAGCTTCTGACGTTACATAACTGCCCATGTAGGTTTATGTGAAATACAATATTTTGAAATTGAATTTGATAATAATGTAATTTATGTGGAATTTCTGACTTCTCTGAAAGTGGCCTTTCGAAAAATAAAAGAGTCATCGGATTAAAATCTTAGAAACCGTGACATTAAACATAAACATCACGCCTGGTTTCCCCGGAGGGTTGGGCAGAGGTATACCTACGAGAATAGTACCTACACCCACATTTCGCCAGTTATTTGCAAGTCCCTATACGAGTATAGGGAGTTATACTGTGTGATATTAAAATCACCTTATTTTAATATGTACTATTTTAAGTAAATAGGCCAATTTTTTTCAAACTTTTACAATCCGTGACTCCGTGAAAGGTGAACTTTGAATAAGGAAGCAAAAGCAATTAATTTATCTTAGTTTTTTTTTGCATAAACAAAATGATATTCTGCTATAACAAAATATTTACCTTTGATTGTCTTGCGAACATGAGTAAAAACACTGTACGTTTGATAGAATCACGTAGATAATGGGTTCGTGAGAGTAAATAGTGGCTGTCGGGATGGTGCCTACTTCATGGTGGCAGGATGGGAGTACATGTCAAACCCTTTTACAAATTACAAATAAGAGGATTATATCCAAGACAAGAATGCTTGGAAACATGCTGGTCCTGCTCCATAGGACAATTTAGAGTCTAGACAAAATCAAACTGGTTGCTTATTTAATTATATAATTTGTTATTTTTTATAACTCTGATTTTACATTCTGTGATTTCTTAAACTCACACACTGACATATTAGTATTACTTGTTAAAATGTTAGTAATATCGTATAATTTTGCAATGTTTGTAAATATGTGAGCACCATGAATCTATCACATAATTAATTTATCTGTAATTGCTTTATTTTTTCATTATTTTTTACCTATCGTGGTATATAATAGTAATCTTATTCTAGATGCATCGTCTTCACATATAATTATATAATTAATGTATACAAAATATTGTAAAAACATTTTAAAAGAGTAACGGTGGAGTTTCTTGCCCATTCTTCTCCATACGAAAACTACCTTTTGGAAGGGGCGACTAGAATCAATTCTATTTTTTGTGAAATCGATGTTCAATGCCTTTTATGTGCCTAATTGAAATAAATTGTTTGACTTTGACTTTTGTTTATGAAGAATTGTAGGGGATAATGTGACTTGTGTTTAATTTGGTGTTGTATGCATGTGATCATATTCAATGATGACATGGTTAGAGTTAGAGGCAGAGATATGATGTATGTCATAGTTAGTTAGATTTTGTTTAAATTTTATAAACAAATATTGGCTCTTCTTCTTTTCTTCGTGTGGTTAGAGACTAAACTGGTGTCAGAGTTTCAAAGCCACCCATGGGTCTATGACTTGGCTTCACATGCCGTCGAGAAATATCCTTCAGGCATGCCGGTGTCCTCACGATGTTTTCCTTCACCGATTTTGAAGCAAGTGATAATCATACAATACGCACATGAATCCGAAAAGTCAGAGGTGCGTGCCTTGGGTTCGAACTCGAGACCTATGAGACCCAGACTTGGCAGTCCGACAGTCACACCACTAGGCTATCACTGCTATATTGGCTAAACAATAGAAAAAATGCCGTCTTGCTTAACACAAATAAATGTTGCCAAAAACACATGACATAACACACTACCACTGACAAAGGTACACCTTTGCCTAATCCTGCGGAGAAAACAGGCGTAATCGTTAATTAATCTAAAAGAAAGGTTTTTGTTCAACAAAGTACTCTTTATAGAAACATATCACATGATAGTCACTACTTTTTTAAATAGTATATTTTCAACGAAACCTTTAACAAAACATTTTTCATACAAAACCACTATCTTCTTGCCACATTATTAAATCTCCTTAACCATAACTCAGCTGAACGATAATCCCTTCCCCTCCACAATACCTGGTAGAAGCTCGGAAGGTATAACGTATCAGATATCGGTTCCCGAAAAACATATATCGTAATCGTGCGGATCCGGATCCAGAGCATAATTCGCAGCTTCCAATGCCTTCCGGCGGCTCCCGATTACGATATCGGCGTAAATCATGAATTTTGTCATCCCCTTCAGCCCCCCTTATCCGTACAACCCCTTTATCCCTGGGTGTTCATCCCCAACTGGTTTAGATAGGAACCTGTTTTAAAATTTCGGTTCTGCTGCTGCTTTGAAGATTAAGGGGCTGGTTTATGGTGTAGTTTATAAATCAGTTTTTGTTATTTTCAATTTTTATACATCGGAAAATGATGATAACTGAGTGTAGTATATAATACACCTCTGCATTACCCTGGATGCAAGCGTGATGTAATGTTATAAGTGAGGTTTCAGATAACTTTATTCTCATAAGAATACATTAATTCAATAACATGATAATATTTTAAACTAAATATAAATCTAATTGTTGGGCGTATTGCAAAAACCAGACATATTATTTCGTCGGTAGATAGAAAAAAACCGGCCAAGTGCCTGTTGGACCATGCACAATGAAGGGTTCCGTAAAGATTTTCCATGTTATTGTAAGACGATAGACTTCTTATAGGTTTTTCTGTAATCTAAGAGTTAAGAACCATTCTCTATATATTTTTCCAAAATTTTAGCCTCTGTAGTTACGGAGATAAGTGGGCATGGTCAATTTTCATAAATTTTCTTAAATGTCTTTTGAAGTATTTATTTTAAAATGATAAAAACGCATATTTGAGATCCTCATAACAAGCCTATGTACAGTTTGCAAAACTTTTATTTTTATTTTCCAATTTGCCCCCGAAAAGAGACCTCATATTTCTACATTATTTTTATTTACGTTACACGTCCGTGTTTGGGTCACGAAGAAATACATAATATGTGTACCAAATTTCAACTTAATTGGTCCAGTAGATTCGGAGCAAATTGGCTGTGACAGACAGACACCCAGCTGGCCAGACAGACAGACGCACGAGTGATCCTATAAGGGTTCTGTCTTTTCCTTTTGAGGTACGGAACCCTAAAAACTGACTATTTTCCCTTGATACACGGGCTATAAGAAATTATTGGTTCGGCGTTTGACCACTATCACAAAAGATGGTTCCAAAACGGGGTGAATAAAACCCGTCAGGGAATAAGAAAAAAACTTGATATAGCAGTTCACTATGAAGTACGCTTGTCTGCAAGTAACTTTATTTACTA
This sequence comes from Agrochola macilenta, assembly GCA_916701695.1. Taxonomy (NCBI): domain Eukaryota; kingdom Metazoa; phylum Arthropoda; class Insecta; order Lepidoptera; family Noctuidae; genus Agrochola; species Agrochola macilenta. Next base: position 18,410,405 of record OU753575.1, on the reverse strand, counting down.
GTGACATGTAAAGTTCCACTTTATAGCTATCGGAAAACAGATTCATTTTTAATAGAATTCATTATTGGTTTTTCTAAAGGAATTATGTTGAAAGCTTTTTCTGCATGCTCACATTGTTTTGAGTACTCGTATTTAGCTCCTGTTTAGTTTTTTCCTTAATACAATTTTAATCACGCATCATTGCACAGAAATTAAAGTCTATTTTACTCGAATAAAGTAGAATTGGGTCATAAAATCGCTTTCAAGGTCATTGGTTATTAGCGCTGTACTGCTATTGATCAATACCGAGCTGTTTGCAGCCCTCAGGCCGAGCTGTAGTATTGACAGGGTCGTTATTGGTATTGCTGAGAATTGCCTTGTACCGATTAATGTTATGTACGTATGTACATAATGTGAAATACATATTATTGGGCCATGTTGTTCCGGGCTAACAACTACCAAATTCATATTATGTTCTACCTACTAACTAACCTTTTCGAACCTGTATTACAACAGTCAGTTTTACTGACATATCACTTTAGAGAATGCCCGACGAGTGCCAGACTCAAACGAAAGTTTTATCTGTGAGCTATGCATATACAAGGGTATTTTTTTTAATGATCTTGTCCGTTCCAATTATGACCATTTCCCGATTTATCACGGAGTATGGTGTATGTGTCCTTAGGTATTTGAAGATAATTCTTACAGAAAATTGAAGCTGTTTAAAATAGGTATAAATACTGAAATAAAAAAAAGTTCTAGTGCCATATTTTCCTAGAATAAATTAGCATAAGAACCGTTGTACGCACCCATAAATATAATACTTTTCATGAGAAGTAATGTTGTAAGTTTAGCGTCATAAATCGTTTGTTCTCGCCTTCTCCATGTACTACGTTTTTTGAGCTACCTACGAGTACATACTGTTGAACACTAAACTTCGTGAGAGATCGCGACCATCATGTCAGACTTGCTGAAAGTTCAGCGTGTGCGGCAATCTTTATAAAAGTTTCACGCGTTCACAGACTTAGCAGAGATAACTATTTATAAAGATTAGACGTACTTAGTCTAACGATATAATTTATTTATAATGTTCATAAGATTTGAGGTCTGAAATCTTTTGCTAAGTAACTGCCTTAAGAAGTTATTAAATTTAAACAAAATTAGGCTTGGCCTGGATGAAACTAAGCATTCGATAGGTAAGCATTGCTAAAGATTAGACTAGCTAATATACAATTATCGTCAATACTTTTTGAGTTGAGGACTACATCTTAAATTATTATTATTAGGTTTCTTAGGATTCTTACGTTTTAAGACACATTTAACGCCCTCAGAATTTCTTGATTCTACGTTAAATCGTTCACACAAACGAAGTCACGATTCCTTTTCAGTCTAACAATAAGAACTTAATGAACATTTCTATCAGTATTAAAACTGGGGGATTAGGAGTAATCCCCCAGTTTTATGCCTCCAGGAATCCAGGATAATGGATAATGAGCGAGTTTCAGTGAGGGATGTCTTTTTTCAGCTGCGACCGACCCTCAGACATTACTTACTTTAAATTGATGGTCCGTTTCTGTTTCTCTGTTACTGCCGTTGATTTTTGCAGATTGGCTGTATCTTGTATAATTTCATTTGGAAAGTTAGAATTATTCGCTTTCGTTTAGTGTGCTTTGTGTGTTTTCTTGTTTTTGCGCAAAGATTGGTTGTGTGAGGTTTCGTAGAAAGATTTTTTGCGATGTTCATGTTTATTAATTATTTCAAAGTTGAGGAATAAATCTCGTTTAAAAGTTCGTCGCTTCCACAAGAAAAATTCAAAACGTACCGTATATTATAATTAAACAACGCGCAACGCCAAGCAATCTAAAGTTGCGCACTTATAAATAAAAGTTGAATAAAGTTTTTATTATTAATGCTTCAGCAGTAAAAATGCTACTCAAACATCCGTGTTCATAATTCTCATATTTTGGCGCTTCTCCGCCATTCGCAATACACTTTACAGTCCATTTAGGGCCATAAAATTACACCCGAAAGCGCTGACGAGATAAAACGCATGACGCTACTTCCGCCATTGACGTAAACTTTACAGCAGTACCAACACGCAAATATAGTGCTATATCTATAAAACATGTACCAACTTAACGACCTTATGAAATATTTTGCAGTTAGAATTGTGCCGAGTTCGCAAACTGCCTCGATATTGATTCACGCGCCTATATCTACAAGCAAAAAAAGGCTTTAAAAAGATTCGCGTACAGTTTAGAACTGTAAAAAAATTGAAATAAACTTTCAGTGAAAGACGCGTGTTCCCAGTTTAGAATACGTAGGTTTTAAAGCAAAATGTGTTGCTTTACAAGTTTAAGCTTTAAAAAGAGCCGATAAGGTTGGTATCGCGTTGAAATGTGATTATTGGATTCCCCGAGACGGTCGCAAATAGAATGGTGCATGTTTTTCGTTTGTTAACATTGTTTCCTCGTAGTGTTTGCGGACTCCTAAGGTTTTATTTTAAACATGAGGTTTGCATTTTAAACGTTTCCTTTAGCTGTGTTTTGCTACATTTTCACTTTTGTTCTTGCGCTGTCTGCGTTATTTATTTTGCAATTAGAGTGCTTATGAGCTTATGTTACTTAGTACTCTTTTGAATGTTCTGTTTTAATCATGATAATGGTTACATAATCTTTTATCCGTTATATTTAGATTTTTGGTTTATGACATATGTCATAAACCAAAAATCTAAATACTTGACCAAGATTATGTCTGGACTTTAAAAGAGACTGCGATCTCTGAGTTTGTTTCGGCCTTTCTTGTCAGAGTAGTCAGATAGGAAACACCGACCTCATCTAGCTTAATTTTAATATTTTTATATGACATGTAAAAGTGATTCATATAGTGATATATCCTATTTACAGAATAAACAATTTCATTTAATTTCATTTATTCTTTTTTTCGGATAAAGTTATGTTTATCAGAAAGCAATTTGCCGTGTTACCTAAAGACTAAAAGAATCATAGTTGTGATTTAATTTACGGACAATTTTAAGTTCCGTCGAATTGCTAAGTATTGATTTTCCCTGTCTTTCAAACAGTACAAAAAAATATTCCCATATAAAATATTAATGTAACTTTTATTAAAAAGCAAACGGAGAGCTTAAAATTCGCCGTGTCAGACAAAAAAAAATCTTTAAGAAGAAAGTAAAGGAGTATGCCCAGAAAATCTCTGCATCTATGAAGTGTCCCGAACGAGCTGACCTAGTTGAAAACCGCGCGCTTATTACCCGGTACCCGACCAATTACTGGCGGTCCCTTGAGCGTAGCAGGGAGAAGTCTCACGAGATAGTTCATGTCTACATCTTAGTATCGGTTCATATTTCCTTTGGGTTTTTTCATTCATTTAATTTGCTGTGTTATGATATGTTCTTCTTTATATACCTATCATACAATAATTAACGTCACTGTCAGTGTCTGTCTGTGTGACCGCGTTGTTCGTCTAAACTACGCGAAGATTTTTTATGTGGTTTTCACGATCATTTAGGAAATTTATTCCGAAAAGTGTATGTGTATAATACCTACATTAATATATAACTTCCATATATATAAATATCCATTTATATAAAGAAAGAAATATTCCATATATATAAATTTTCAGTTAAACAATGAGGTTAGAATTAATTATTATTATAAAACCAAGTGCGAGTCGGACTCGTAAATGTAGAGTTCCGTACCACCGTACATTATTTTTCATTTTAATGAAAATCGTAAAGGTAAATTTGTATTTCATAACGATACTATGAATTATTGAAAGTTATATTTGTAGTTGCAGAAAATCACCCTTATGAATTGGCGTTGATACATGTAGTACATGTAGTACATGTAGTACATGTAGTACATGATATACAGAAGTTTCAAATTCCTAACTTGTTAAGTTCTTGAGATAGAGCTCGTATAAAAATGGTCTAAAACTGGCAACTTTTACGGCCCTCTTTTACACCATAAAAATAAAAATAAATATTTGTTCTCTACTTGAGAGCTTTAAACAATGACTTTTACAGTAAACTTTTGATCATCCATTCATCCCTTCCATTTTTTTTAAATTATTTGTTGTTATAGCGGCAATAGAAATACATAATATGTGAAATTTTCAACTGTCTGACAGACAGAAAGAAGGACAGACGGACAGCGGAGGCTTAGTAATAATAGAGTTCCATTTGCTACCCTTCGGGTACGGAACCCTAAAAAATGTGAAAAAGATACGTAGATACAGATTAGGTTTATGCTATACTGTGTAACTTGCAAGTATATTCTACATTTAATTTCACTCCCAAATGACCAAAAGTAACTTGGTCTGGCAATAAAAGTGTAATATAAACGAAACGCCAACACTTATTGTGGAAACTTTTTAAACTTAAGAACAATATTTGTCTTGAAGTTAAAAACAAGTTTATCTTTGTAAAACAATTACTAAATTTTGTTGCAGTTTTTGTTGATCGAGCGAGTTAAGTGAGCGTAGCGTCTCTGCTTCAAGTCTGGCAAAATTTGCTTTGCTGTGCGTGGTGTCTTGGATTCTTTAGCCCAGTCTAGATATGTGCCCGGTTGATGGCTAAAGGCTCGACCTCATACGACACAGGGGACTTATAGCGTAAATGCTGAAAAGCGTATGTGCGGTTAACATCTGCCATCTCCTTCAGGGAATATAGGCGTGATGTTATGTAATGTTTTTATTAACAAAGAGATACAATTATCTAAATTCCAAATATTCTGGTCATGCAAATAAATGATACTCTTGAGAATATGCTGGTGTTGGTAGAGAGCCAAATTGTGACAGTTTTTAGAACAATAGTGTTATTTTAATAATTTCAATGCAGAATGTGATAATATTGTACAGAAAATTACGAGATTAAGGTGCCTGTGGTCAATGAATTTATATAGCAGATAAGTATATTTTAAGATAAAGTGAAGTACACATCCATTTCACTGCTTTTCCGTTCTATTTATATTTATATTAATCTTATTCCTATGTTTTTGCCAAAATAGACATCGGAAACATTAATGACTGACGTAATAGGTACTTAGTTGGCAAGACACCGGTTTAAAAAATATATTGGCAACGAACACGGTCCTTATCAAAAAGGTACTGTGTCAATATAACCCTGCCAAATTGACCGACACATCAACTTGAATCCCTAGAAAGCTCGAGATCCTTTCAAAATGGCCGGGTAACAAATTAGTTCAAACTTAAAGGTGGGATTTGAAGTCAGTTGGCAGGATTAATTACATCCCTGGAACTTGGAAGGTTATATGACATATGACAATGATAGCTCAGAATATGTTAGTTCTATGTAATTGTATGTATGGACTTGGATAGTTTCGGAGCAATCTTCGCAAACTGTATTTGTAATGAAGTTAGGAAATGAGACATAAGAGGATTTTGACGCCAAGTTCGAAGTACAGTCAGAGATATTAATTGTTTAGCAAATTGATACACTACGTTAGTTTACCGTATTATAGCCATTTCATACAACTGACAAAGAGTGATAATAGTTATTTCAATAAACGAGCAATATTTTGGTTATTAATAGTCATTTTCTTTAAAAATCTGATTCCATGACTGTACGGATATTCAAATGCTTTTAATGAACGATAAAGGTAAAGTGAGATGAAATACTTCTGGAGTTATTTTGAGAAAGGGCGCCAATTATTAAAGAGCTTTACTGGGGAGAGTTGGTTTCATTAAGGATCACTAAGATCGTTTATCAGATCTTACTCCAAATATGAGTGAAAAGATGTGCGAACTTCTTGAACACAAGCTTTTATGATAGATGAACTCTTTATGAAGAAAATCTTCATGTCCAGCCCCGAAAAATCGACCTAGTAGATCATTAGTCTGCTATACGTAATTGACTAACTGCTCCCCGCGGTTTCACCCGCATAAGTTTCAACCCCATGGGAATATCGGAATGAAAAGTATTATATGTCTTAATCCAGGTGATAGTCTACCCATGTGCCAAATTTCATCCAAATAAGTTCAGCCGTTTTAGCGTGAAAGCGTAACAAATAAACAAAGAAACTCACTCTCGCATTTATAATTACATCTCAAGCAAAACGGGTCTCCATGGGATGATAAACTTATACAGTATCGAGTGAGTATAAAATTATTCAAATAAAAACAATAAAGTGGATCACATTATTTAAACAAGCGCAGTCTATTTTAAATTCGCAATACTTTGAGCACCAGTAGCCTTTTCTGTTGCTTTTCTTTCAACAACTCTCAATCTACAGATACACAATTGAAATTGTTTTCTCTTAAAATCGAAAACATGCGAAATTGCAAAGCGCTCCCAATACTCGATATCAGTAAAAGATCAAATAAGCATACAGCTAAAAAAATGGAAAAAATATCGCTCAAGACGGAAATACGATAGGAAATCTTGTGAAGTGGTATTACGATTCAAAATTGCATAAAGTATCATCTCGGGAGGACGCTGGAGGAAATCAGATCTTGTTGTGCTAGTGTCTGGGTGTAGATTCGAGCGCGGTTGGCGTGCCTGATTCAATAAGGTTGAGCTTGAGAGGTAAGGTCAGACACAGACGGATTGAATTGTGTGTCGTGAGGCTTTCCGTGGCTCGCCTCCGCTTTTAACATTCAGTTCAGAAATGTGGATATTTGCTGTGCAAAGCCTGACATCTTGCCTTTTTTCAAGTGTCTTGGGACTAATTCTAATGTATACGCTTTGAACGCCGCTTTTATGAAGACTGCTTTTTATTTCTTTGACATTACCTGCGTCATTAAAATTCAGTCTACGTTATTGCGGTTGGTTTGTGTTTATTCAGCATTTTTTGTGAACTTGCCATTGAATATAATAACTTCCGGTTTTCTATAGGGGTCATTAAAAATAATTAAGTGATTATAACGTGTCTCTCTTTGACTGTTTTCGCAGACAATTTTATTAGGTACAGTACGACACAACTTAGATGTACTCGTAGCATCGGCAAAATTCGTAAAACCGATCATCATCCGAACTGAGTGCGTCTTTAAAATCAGTCATCTTTATTACTGCTTTATGTAGTATGTAACCAAATATATTCGTAAAATTGAAATGAATTATTGAAAATTTTCAAATTTATTCTCAACATAGATTACCTCTTCACCTAAAAATACCATTCAAATCATCAACCCAATAATGATAAACTTATCAAAACTAAAAACCTCACAATGACGTCACATAACCATTACTCACAGTCACAGCCTACAAAAGATAATAATATAAGTTACCCTGTCAAAAACGATCGCACAATTTTGAGGGACCAAACAAAAATATAGCCCCGACCTTTATATAATAGACATTTAACCTTATCAGAGTCATACATTACCCCCGTACCGCTCAATAAATCCCTTCCGATCTCATTACAGTCTCACGCCGTTTGTTCCGATCGTTTCACGTTACATTGCGTTGTTTGCACGATTCATTCGTCTGAAATACTACAGTAAACCAGCAATGTATACATAAAACCGCAATATTGTATCGAGGTTTTTTGAATTGTGGTGCGAGTCGAGGAATTTAATTCGAAAATAATGGATTCTAAATTGAGTAAGAAATGTCTGTAGCAATATTATTTTGAAGGGTATTGTGATGTTTATAATAATATCGTTTACTTCGGAGAAGACACAATATCTAATATAGTAGAGTGAGAAATTAATAATGTTGTACTTTCATATACATATGTAATTAATTTTGAAGGAGGCAATTTGGAAAGTTCGTTATTAAAGCTAGATTTAATTTTGTGTGATACAGAAAGGAACTGTGCTGTTCAGTTGGTAATATTACTTTCATAAGGCTTCGGGGTCTACTTGTCACACCACGGTTCGCTGATTTTATTTATTTATTTGGTTAGCCACCAATTGTTTACACAATACATTTAAAATAATTTCCTTAATAGTAGGTTCTTTTATAAAAGTTACAGTTACTTACAGGCTAACACAACATACACCATTAATGGTTTTACATAATATTACAAAGCCAAAAAGGATATTTTTGTAAATATCCTTTTATTAAAGTTGGCTATTAAAGTTATTGGATAATTTCATTCCGGAACTCCTGCACCGGCACCCCTAGAGGACACCCCTGGGGATGCCACGGGAACTTGAATTCGGACCCGTGGCACCCCCAGGTCCTCAAATCCATACAACGCTGTACCAGTGGTAACAAGAGTTTTATTTACTAGTTCCCATAAGTAACAATAATATAAACAAAATTTTCATTCTAAGTAATAAAATGATGATGACTTGTTAGTACATCTCGAGCCAATGCTCTAAATTATGCAGGATCTGTATAATTTCTCTGTTAGGGCCTTCAGATGAACATGTCCAAGACCAAGGTGATGACCAACATCACCAGCGGAGTGTTACCAACTATTACAACTGGTGGCAAGCCGCTGGAGGAGGTGAACCATTACGTATATCTGGGACATAGTTTGTCTTTTGGAAGGGACTACCAAACTAAGGATATCTCGAGACGCATACAAATGGGCTGGACGGCATTTGGCAAGCTGGATGATGTTTCTAGGGATCGTAAGATATCACAATGCCTGTAAACGAGGTTTAGGAAGGGCAGCTCTACTGCTTTAGCATGTTTCTCGTTACTAAAACACATCACTGAAAGTCTTAATCAAAAGTCCAAAATAGGCTGCGTCTTTCTAGACGTGACGAAGGCCTTTGACTTCGTCTGTCATAAAATGCTACTCTCAAAACTTTCTCATTATGGAATCCGTGGAAAGGCCAACGACTGGATCAAAAGCTACCTTGCCGAAAGACTACAATGTGTAGAAATAACAAGAACTTGTCAATATGAACAAAAACACTTTAGGTCGGAATATGGACAAAATAATTATGGCACACCACAAGGGAGTATCTTATCCCCACTTCTTTTCTTAGTGTATATTAACGACCTGCCGGACTCGACAAACAAAGATTGCATAATGTTCGCTGATGACAAGACATTAATTATTAAAAGTGACAATAACAATAATTTGAAAAATGACAGTCTTAAAGCTTTAGACGATGCAATCAATTGGCTTGGTAAAAATAATTTAAAAATAAATAACATAATATAATTTCAGACCTTTAACGCACACATAGATAATCTAGACATTCAACATAAAGATTCCCACTTAACGACTATAAATGAATGTGTATTCTTAGGTATAACCGTTGACAAAAACTGCAGTTGGAAACCACACATAGATAAAATCCTGCTAAAAATAGACCGTTTTGTATATGTCCTGAAAAGAATCAGACAAACTGTTAACCTCGATACTGCGATGGCTGCTTACCATGCTTACGTATCCTCTGTACTTAGATACGGAATTATTATTTGGGGTAACTCAGTACACGTTGACAGAGTTTTCAAAGCACAAAAAAAATGTGTCCGAGCAATATGTGGGGCTCACTTCTTAGATAGCTGTAAGCTACTGTTTCAAAAACTTAAAGTATTACCATTACCATGTCTGTATGTTTTGGAAATATGTATATTTGTAAAAAAAAAAAAAAAAAAACAATTTGAAAATATTGCTGACAAGCTAAATAGCCGGACACGCCATAAAGATAGACAACGGTTGCCACCAATAAAATTAAAATTGTTTAAGAAAAATGTCAACTGTATGTCTATTTTAATATATAACCATTTGCCGAATTCCCTTCAGGATTTGCCATTGACAATGTTCAAAAGAAGTCTCCTTAAACTTTTACTATATAAAAAATACTATACCATTAAGGAATATTTGGAGGATAAGTCGATGGAACCTATACCTGATGTAAATTTGTAATAATCATATAATAATAATAATCATAATGACTGTAATAGTAATAATTTTAATTGACATGAAAATGTATTTGCACGCCATATCATGGCAGGATATGCTGAAACTAAAATGACTGTAATATCTATTGTACCATTTTCTAGCAAATAAATATTTTTGATTTGATTTGATTTGATTTGACAAATTGTGTACAAAGTCCAAGTTCCACAAAAATGTATGGAGCGTGGCAATGTTACCTATCATTGAAAGACCAAGTCCGTAACTCAGAGATCCACCGTAGGACTAAGGTTCAAGAAGTTGGACTCCGGATAGTAGCTATAAGCAGAGCAGAGCAGAGCCCTAATGGAATGGTTGTCGAGAGACGGTAGCAGGACCGTTGGTAGACCAACGGCCAGGTGGGCAGACGACCTAAGCTCGCGGGAAAGACATGGATAAGACTCGTACGTACCAGGGCCGCATGGCATCATTTTTAATTTTCCTTTTTGCCAGCGACTTCGACGTCGATTGTTTATTTTTTTGTTTACAAGTTTTTATTTTTCACTTTTTGGTTGTGGTACCTACCCCACACAAATTTGAATACCACTACCTGCTATGTAAATAACAGTGACAGGAACTTA